>JAQFVV010006219.1:6345489-6945489 GCA_028023455.1 Epiperipatus broadwayi | reverse complement strand
TACATTTCTGTTAAACATACATTTGTTTTATTAAATGATTACTGCTGAAAATTTTAAAAGTAAATGAATAATCTTAGATTTTTAATAAAAGGAATTTTTTTTTTTTATTAAAACAAATCTTAAAAGCATTTTTAAAATAATGTTTTATTTTGGTGCTAATTTCAATTCATAACCTGAAGCAATTGCATCTTCTATGGTATTGGCATTGCCAATAGTACAGCATGTTAAACATGTGAATGCATTTATGGTTCATAAATTAATTTGTGTAATTATGCAAAACTTATATCTAATATATAATTATTATTAAACCACTAACCATCACATAATCACCATTCTTTATGCTTACACAAACTAAACACATGAGACTAAACTCTCCATACAGTAGTGCCACTCAGTGCATCCATTGATTACTCTGGCTTGTGCTAAGTGGACCTACTGTATGGAGAGTTTGCCCTTTGTGTAAGCATAAAGAATGATCATGTAATATTTAGTGGCTTAATACCAATCATGCCTAAAAGGATTATAGTGACTGGGGTTATTAAAAAATGAAAGACACCAAAAAGTATGAATGATCAACTGAGTTCAGATATCTACAACTATCCAAGTTAGTGAGCTTGAATTGAAAATATTTTTGTGTTTTCATTTCAGACTCAAAGCTTTATAGTTAGATAATGAAGTAAAAGGTGGCGTCTGGAGGGTTGCATTAGATCCTAAGATCTAGGTGCAGTGCTCTCAGATACAAGGCTCCTCACTGATGAAAGCCACAAACTAGAAACTAGTCTGATGATATTGGATGAGTAGGCACTAAATAGGGATTTTATGCACAAACCTTCTTGTGTCCATTGAATACTCTGGCTTGCACTGAGTGATGCTACTGTATGGAGAGTTTAGACTCTGTATAATTATTATTTTTCATCTCTTTTGGAATTGTAATGGCCATATTAGAATGGTGCTATTAATAAAGAATTTACATAATACTATTGCAATCTATTCAGATTAACATTTATAAACTATTTTTATACTAAACATATTAAACAATATAATTATTAGTAGTATATAGAGAAAGAAGACTGTTAATGTTTTATATGATCTATCTGCTTGATAGGGCTACATACTGCTTGCCATAAAAAAAACACTAATGGATAAAAAATAAATATCCACATTTATTATTAAATTTATGCCTGCAAAAATATATTAAATAAAATCAAGAATATAATTTTGCAATAAAAATAATTTATTTACTAAAACATGATTCTAAAATTTCTTGTTACAAGTATATATTAATAAACATTATTATTAACATTCATAAAAAAGTGCATGTACATTAGCTTGAAATGCTGATCTTTAGTTTATTACAATTTATATACATCATGCTATATAAATAAATATATCATTTTACATAAGTATATATTAAGTAAATGAAAAAAATAATTTATATTTTTAATAAAAATGTGTAATAAATAAAAGAAAGCAAAAAGTAATCCAACACACACCGTGTATGAAATATCAGGTTAACATACATTGCCATAAACTCAACAATAAATATAAACATCATAAATGCAAAAATGCAGACATTTGTTATAGATTTGCATTTTGACAAACATTTTATTTGTCATCATTGTATTTTTTATTAAATAATTTATATTGTTTTGGTAAATAAATTATTTTTATTGTGACATAATTACTTGATTTTATTTAATATATTTTTATAACTGTAAATTCAAGAATAAATGCAGATATTTTATTTTTTAGATTTTCTTTCACTCAGTGGTAAATTCTACATTATTGATCTAAATTATAGATCAATAAAAACATAACCATACATTGTATTAATACTGAAATGACAATCTTGATATAAAAGAAATTAAAGTTTGTAAAAAACTAAGATTATTAAATATTAATTCAGCCTAATAAAAGTTAAATTTTAATCAAATTATATAGAGACTTTAAATCCACAAAGGTAGAAGCACGAGTGCTAATGTAGGATATGGACTACCTGCTTCATTGGTCTATATTAAATAAAATTTAAAAATATATATATATATTCACAATATAAATAATTTATTTACCAAAAAAATAAGGTGAAACAAATGAAATATACACAAAAATACAAATCTATAACAAATGTCTGCATTCATTTTTAAATTTATATTGAGTGTATATTATATATTGATTACTTTTATTTCATACACATTTTGTGCATGGAGTATATTTTACTTTCTTTCATTTAATACACCACTTTTCTTAGAAAATATATTTTCTATATTTTATTTAATATTTATTTGTAACAGTAAATTCAAGAATAAATGCAGACCTTATAAATTCCAAAACAAATGTGGTTATTTCTTATGGATTTTCATTTCCATGTACATTTTATTTGTCATTGATGTATTTTTTATTATTAAATAATTCATATTGGTTTGATAAATCAATTATTTTTAATGACAAACATTATTTTCTTGATTTTATTTAATATACTTTTATAATTGCAAATTCAATACTAAATATAGATATATTTTTTATTGATTAGTTTTTCTTTCATTCTAGGTTAAGTACTATGTATCTCCTTCAAGTGAATAGACCAAACATTATATTAGCACCAAATTATGTATTCACTTACAAGACTAAAATTAAAATAAAAATTGTTTGATAACATTAAGATTCCTTATTTATTTTTAATATTACAATTGGAAATTCATCAAAAAAGACTAAATATTTTCAATTTTATTTTTATTTAATTTTAATAATAAAAATATATAAATAGTATGAGATATTCTTGAGAAAAGGTGAAGTTAGATCAACTCCTCATTATTATGATCATAAAATTTTAGAATATGATACACCAGCATAAAAATTATATCATGTCATTAAAACAGAAATCTGTGGAATAACTGTATACCATATTAATAGATAGCAAAATATTGACAACTTTGAATTGAATACTCATTATATCAAAAAAGTTTATCAGTAGCAAATCCCAAAAGATCAAGTGATCACGATGTACAAAATAAAAGACAATTATAAAGAGCAAATTAACAAAAACACAAAAATAAAATATAATTCATTGTTTTTAAAAATAATTGAACGGAAATATTGAGCTCTACGTGAAACTACTTTTGTAACAATTTCTTTCTTTTAAGATATGACACATGTTGAACATAATTTGTGTTGTAGAACTTTTGTATTATAATCATGAAAAATCAAACAATTTTTTTTCTCTAAGCATCTGCAAGTTTATAGGAAATATCAATAAATAAGAAATTATCAAACCCCCCCCCCCCATTATTTTAATACACATTTACTGTTTGCTAGAGTGATCAACTTTCAGACATGAATTTTTTAAAAAAAATAGTTTTGGCAAATTTTGTGTATTTTTTGTAATATGGCATCATTCCAGTAAATATTCATAAAAAGGGTAATATTGAAACAATTAATTTATATTGTACATAATATACAGATCACAATTTAAAATCCAAATTTTCATTTTTCTTAATCCTAACCTATATGTATTTTCCCACTGATGCTACAAAACTAAGCACTTCTTTACCTTTTTGTTCAAATTTCAGAAACTTGTTACAACTATTAATTATAAGTTGCTTTGAATTTTCTTATGAATCCATTTATTGTTCATCAGTAAAAAATATTTTTTCAATGAGGGCATTTGAGCATTGGATGCATAAAAGAAAACTTAAGTTCTTATTAAGATTTGTCACATCAATTTATTTGTTTCTTAAATCTCTGAAAATATTGACTCAACTCAGTTTCATATCTTCTCTTTTTACCACACCCACAATACTTTTTTCAGGCAGTATTCACTTACAAAATCGAGATTAATTTTTTTAATTTCAGTTTACAAATATTTAAAAGAAGGTTAAGTATTTAAGTTTAATGACAAAAGAGAATGGACAGAATTTGAATATGATAAGTCAAAATTCTTAGAAATATTCTTACGCAAATAAAAGTAGAAAATAAAATCATCTTTAATACATTTCTATAGGGATGAATTCAAACAATTTAAATTTTTTTCAATGACAATATCAAAAACATCTCCTCTAGCCTCTATTAAATTTTATTACTTAAATATTACACTATTCTATAGCATTCCATGATGCTAAGATTAGCAGTTGTAAGAATTTTGAAATATTAAATAAGTATAGCACCAATATTTTTTAAAAAAGATATGCCATAATAACACTTCTTTTCTGAATCTTCATCACAGAATTTAACATCTTTGGACAATCAATCACACATTTGCAATAATTCTTAATAGGTTCTCATGTTTACATTAAATTGTCTACATATGATGTCAACAAAAGCCAATTAGTGAGACAATCTCCAGCCAGTCGGCATGAATAAAGTCAAATAATCTTTCTTTTTATAGATACCAAAAAATAAACATATATTTTTAAGATGATCATTTCAATGTCAACAGTTAAACCACAAGATGATGTTTAGCATCATTATACAATGTACATTTTAAAAAACTTTGTTGTCCTTTTGAAAAAATTTTAACATAAAATTTTTGTGTACCAAATGAAGACTTGATCAAATTATGGATATTAACTATTTCATCATAAAATATCATTATTACAAATTTTCAGGTAAACAAATATTTTCTTTTTAGTTAAGAGTAGGTTTTTTTTTATTGTTTACACTGTTATTATTAATTATGAAAATAAATTCAATTTAAAAGCACGAAAATGATCATGGAAAAAAAGCTAAAAAAAAAAATTACAATCGCAATCTTTTATTTATGCTAAAGATGTAAGTTTTGTCACTTTGATTGTTAATGAAATATATAAGAGAAATAGAAGATCATTACAGATCAAAGAGGAAAAAATTACCGATATAGGAGTTCCTGGTAAATAAGAAAGAGTTGGGCACTCTTCTGTATATGTTATTTTATCTTTATGAATTTACATTTCTCTTTATAATTTAATTAATAATTCTTAATTTATTCAACTTTGTTTAACTGAAACACACAGGCTTATTATATACCTGTATTTATATATGTAACATATAGGGTATATGAGCAGACTTTCACACAACCCACCACTCTCACACTATCTCATAACACTGATACACTTGAACACATATATGTTGAAAAGATAAATAATCACCAATATACGTATTTCATGTTAAACCAGCAATCATCAGTTGGTCCAGATTACCATCTCTACACATATATACTATAAGTCCTCAGATATATATTAAGATAGCCAAACCTTATACTTTAATGGTCAGGCTTCAATCTACTCCACACTCCAACTCTTCAACCGTCCATCCAATTGAAAATCCGATGATGGAACGCTCAAAGGACACTCTGAGGCCGAGATTCTTGTCACACCCATGTTGACCTAAGGTCAATCTGACGTACAGGACACAATCCATTTAATACATATACAAGGGATGGGCAGACATCTCTATTATGAAATAACTGAAACACACAGGCTTATTATATACTTGTGTTTATATATGTAATACGAGCATTTCATTTTTTTTCTTTTTTCTTTACGGATAATAATTACAGTTAAGTGATTAATAGATAAATACAGTCTATAAACGATGCATTGAACGAATTACAATAGTATTAAAGTAAAATAATTACAAAGTTATTTACAATACTTACCACATCAAATGTTTTCTTACTTTTATCCATTTTTTAAATAGGAAAAAGGAAAATAATAAAATTAAAAGATATTGGCTAGTATTTTTCAGGAGAAAAATTTCGTCATGTCTAATTTTGAATATATAGCGTATATAGTTTGAAAAATATAATTCGGTTAACATATTGTAGATTTATTAATCATTCTTTAAGATTGCTTCGAATACAATTGTCAGAAAATTTTAATACCACGTGCTGATTCATTACGAAAGCTGCTTCTCCCGTTTACAGCAGCCTTTAATCCTACATCAAAAAGAAGAAAATATTATCTGTTCATCTGAAGGCCATATCTTTTTAAAGTTTATTATTGTTATTTTGGTATGAAATTAAATTTCGTTTCTGCTGCGTCTAGCAACAGTTTAATAAAACATTATTTATCGTATTGAATTAATATTGTTAAATAATAAAAAAAATCACTAATCGCTCGCGATGTAAACAAATGATTTTCATGCTTTCTTCAATTCGTCCGTGAAAAACTTGAATCATTCTGGAGTAAATTATATGTAAACATTTTTTCAGCTAACACGATGAAATATTGATAGCAAACAAAATTAAAAGTAAAATTAAAATAGGTAGGAATGAAAAATAAAATAAAATAGTCTAAAATTAATGTGGAGTAATTAAAAGCACAGTTAATTAATTTTGGGGATTATCTATAATTAAACGCAATGGAAAAATAAGTTTACAAAAATAAAAAATAAATCAATTGTTACCCAGAGAAAATATTTCTGATAAAAATAATTAACGCAGATTTATATCTACAGGAATTAATTTAAACTGTTTAAATGTAGTTAATCAACTTAGGGTGTTACATTTACGGTTTACCCAATGTGGACAGAATACTGCAAGGAAAGACAAGAATCATCATAGAAAAAGAGTTTCCCTCTAAATATTATTTGAAGCAGCGGAAGAATTCAGCGAGGTGCATCTTTTTCTGGGGAATGGGCCCTCCGTAGTTCAGAAAATCGATTAGGGAATTGAATAGGTCGCTCAATCTTTATTATTATTCTTTTTTACTTTAAGGGCGAATAGATTGTAAGTAACAAACTGTAATGACAATATGAAATTAAAATACTAGGCTATATGTGTACTTTAGAAAATAGACTTTAAAATTAGTATGGGTAATAATATTAGCTTATAGGGATATAGCTGCAGAAAGGAGTTTGTTGATAAGTAAAAGATACTCTTTAATTTTTCTTTGATGCTTTAAAAAAACAGTCAATATAAATCCCTAATATTTGCTCCATAGTGAGTTTATAGCTTTTCTGAATTTGAGATCAAAAAACACCATTGTCTTCTCAATAGTTTTAGTTGAAATATTGAGTTTTCTTGAAAGCACAATGAATGAATATTTGAATGAATTTATTATTTTACATTCATGATAGGCAAAGCTAAATTATGGCTCTTTTTCCCAAGAAGTTGTAATGTTGCCAGCCAAGGCAGTTGGTAGTCGAAGGTGGGCAGTGCTAAGAATTTCTGATTGTAGACCCAGGCTGCCATTTGATGACAACTTTTTACCTAAATACTTATATGCACAGATCACTTTCAAGTGAAAAAAGATTACATGAATTAGAAGAAAAACTGTTTAAATATTAAATGAGACACCATTGGATTTTGTGAAGTCAGAAAAAAAGATGAAGAGACAATTGATTTAAAAAGTGAACATGGATTTTACTACAAAGGCATAAACATTGAATGCACAAATGGAGTGGAATTCATTATAAATAAAAAACGGGAGAACAATAGTGTGGAATTTGATGGTATATCATACACAGAATGGCTATATTAGTTATTCAACTTAATAAAAGATATCATATGAAGATAATTTAGTTTTATGCCTAACAAGTTCTTATTGCGAGAAAGAAATAGATGATTTTAACGCTAGATTTGGTAAATGATTGTGGAGTATATATGAAAAAATCAGTATAAATAATTAAAATATTATATATTAATAATTATGCACAAGAATTTAAAAGTCTTATAATTTAATTGTGTACATAATTAAGAAATTCAAAGAATGAGTTTGGTTATTAACTTTAAGAAATGTAAAGAATGAGCTTGTCCATTAATTACACAAATTGTGAGTAGTTAACAGAAAGTAACTAACAAATGAAATCCACATTCTTAAAGATAGTTCTTTTGTGTATCTATGTGTGTATGTTTTATAAAGCAGTTTTTATTTCTTTTTTTAATTTAGCTAAGTGCACTTTCAGTGACAAGCACCATAATCATGCAGTTAAATTAAGAAAAATAAAAACTACTTCATAAAGCATACACCCATCCATATACAAAATAATGATATATACAAATGAAGGAAAAATTATTATTACTAAGGTTAATTAATACCAATAATAATTGTAAATTACTCCATCAAACAATATACCAAAACAGTTAAAAGGCTAATCATGGACAAGAATGTGACAAAGACCCAACATCACTGAAAAACATAACCAGAAGATGAAAAACCTGGACTAGTCTTCAAAACCATTTAATCCCTAATGATTCCAAAGTGGGATCTAAAGATATTTAAAGACCACCAGAGTCTTAATGATCATTTTGGTATATTACATAAAATGTAATTAATTTGTATATATTATTAATAGCCAACAAATTTTAATTATTTATATTAGTTTGCAATTTTATTCAATCAAAGCTAATGTGCTCTGTAATCTTTATTTTACTTTATGTTTTATTCTAGTATTAGCCACAATTGTTTGAAAGTATGGGCATAACATAGATTCTGACTCAGTCATAGTTGAACTAAAATCTGTCATAGTTGAACTAAAATCTGGCACAAATGTAGGCCACAGAGCACAAATAGTCAGTGAGGTTAAAAAGTGAATCAAAATTAACAATAGGGCAACATCAAAATTAGGAATAGGCAAATTTGATGTTTATACTTTTTTGTAATGGCCTATTTATGTAAAGCATATAGGCAAATATTCTATTATCATTAAAATAGAGGATATGTCAAAAAATGCCACATTATTAATTTTCAGTAGTATGAGAATAATAGAGGCTGCAATCATCTTTGTAAACCCAAAGATCCTAAAAAATTATATATTAATGTAATCAAATGAATGAGCAATCATTTTAGTTCTGAGCCATGAGCCATTGAAACACATAGTTTGCCTGCATTTACACAATAGATGTCAGGTGAGGGGGAAGACCTTACAGAAATTATGAAACTGTGTTGAGGAACTTAGGAAAAAATTGCACAAATAGGGACTATTTGAAGGAAGCATTGCTTGAATTATTTTTATACTGGAATGCCTAATGTCAGACTTCAACAACAGCTATTAGCTATCATTGACCTGTCATAAACTGAGTCCATAGAAAAAGCTCCATTCATGAATTAGTATTAAGTATTGTGAAAGAGTTTCAACAATCAAGTACTGAAGATTGCAAGCAAACAAACCTCTTTAAAAGCAGGTAAGGTTGAAGTATCATGAAAAGAAAAAATTGAATGTGACCATTATGGAAGGTTTGGCATATGGCATTTGAATGAAGGTGGAAAAAAGGGAAGTATAACAACTGTGATAAAGTCATCTACCTAGCAATAATTTGTGAGTATTGCAATAGCATATTGTAAAATGAGAGGACACAGATTTATGGAATTTGTAGAAAAATAAAAACTTTATATTATGAATTCTTTCATTGAGAAAAAATGTAAACAGAAATGGACACTGAAACATCTACATGAAGATTCAGTAGAATTGTATTATATTTTGATTAACAAAACTAAATATTTCAAGATCACATTGTTCTTAATATATTCAAAACAAGAAGTGAACATTGATTAGTGAGCTAAGATACGTGTTAATAATGCAAAACTAGAGACAAAAATTATTAAAAAAAACAGTATTATGTGTCGATATTCTTAACTTTCAGAACCATTCCAATTAGAACTTGAAATATGTTTTAAAATATTAAGAGACTTTGAAAATAGTTCACATTTGCCTGAAATCAATAAAACAGTAACTAGCATTCTGTTAAAAACTGCAATAAAGATATCTGGTAGAAAAAAAGCGGCAATTTACAAATAAATTTGCTATTATGAAAAGAAAGAATATTAAAATATATAAAAATGATCCATTTAAAAAACTTGAATATGTAGAGCTTTGTAAAATAGTATGAAAAAGAGCTAGTAATGATACAAGAAAGTATAATTATAAATTAGAAAGGAAAGTTATAGAAGAGAATAAGTCTCAAAAGTGTAAAATAACATCTTGGTCTTGATAGGAAACATTTCCACAATAAGAAGAGATGGAACTATTATTAAAACGAGATGTTATCATTAAATGTGTGAAAAGGTTCTATAAGGAATTATATAGTAATAAAAAACAAGAATCCAAAGTATTCCCTATAATTACTATATCTTCTGAATTTTTTTATCTTCTGAATTGCCCGGCATTTTAAATGAAGAAGGGAGAACTCTAAGAAATGATGAAATTATAATTGATATCTTGAAGAAGCAGATGAAAAAATAAAAAAAAGTATAGGTAAAATTATATACCAGATGTGTAAATGATAAAAGTGTAGCATATGATTGGAAATCTGCAGTAATAATATGGGATATTTAAGAGAGATGATAAAGAATATATAAATAACAGATGTCAGTCTTTCATCAATTCTACACAAAATTTTTATCAAGATAATTACAACTTGTCTACAACAAACTTTTGATTTTAAAGAACAAACAAACTGGATTTAAAAATTGTTTTAGTATAGTAGATCACATCCAAATATGGAGAGAAGTTATAGCAAGGACTAATGAATATGAATTGCTATTATGCTTTGCATTTTTAGATTATGAAAAGGCATTTGATTCTGTAAGCATTTTTACAGTGATTAAAGCATTGGATCATCAAAATATAGATTCAGGATATTTATTAAATTGTAACAACTATAATTAGATTATGTAGTGATATTAAAAATATTAACATTAAGAAGGGTATGACAGGGTGAATTAATATCTCCAAAACTTTTTACAGCAGTTTTACAAGAAATATTTTGTGGATTAAAATGGGAAGCTAAGAGAATAAAAGTAAATGCAGTTTATTTAATTAATCTGGATTTTGCAAATGATATAATTATTTTTCTAAATAAGGCTTGAGCTTCAAGAAATGTTGCAAGAGTAGATGAAAGTCAGAAAGTAGGACTAAAGATAAATATTGAAAAGATTAAAGTAATGTTCAATGGGTTCTCAAATGAGGAAAATAATAATGATAATGATGGATTAGAAGTTAACCATTACAAAAACCTTGGTCAAATTATTCATACATATAGAAATGTAATGGATGAAATAAATCATAGAATTAAACTTGGATAGTGCTTTTGATAGAAATAATTTAATATTAAAAGGAAATATGCCTATGTGTTTGAAAAGGAAGGTTTTTAGTAAATTGTTTTACAAGTTTCTTATGGATCTGAGACTAGAACTCTTAGCAGAAGAGCAATATAGAGACTTCAGATCATTAAACAAAGTATAGAAAGATGTATATTAGGAGTAACAAGAAGGGATTGAAGATAAAATTCATCAGTGAGAGAACAGACAGATATTGATATCATTAAAAGAATTAACTGAAGAGGATCTGGGCGTGATATATTGATGGGACAGTTGATGTCTTAAACTGGATTTCAAGAGATTGTAAAAAAGTTAGAAAGAGATCACATAGAATATTGATGGATGAAATAAAGAAGTTTACTGGAGTAATGTGGAGAAGATGATGTAGACATCTGAGAACCTAGATTAAACTCAGAGACCATCTTTCAGCGAATCAATGATTGAAAATGATGATAGAAATACAGATAATAGAATTTTTAAATCCTATGACTTCAAAAGATTGTGTGTATATATATATAAATATTTGATACTAGGAACTCTTCACAAACCTGGGAGCTTAATTGTAAGTATAGAGGATTTGAACTCAGATTTTCAAGCACCCCTCAACTATCCATACTATCTCATACAACTGATACACATGGCCACACACATGTAGAAAAGATTAATGATCACCAATATACGTATTTCATGCTAAAACAGCACTCATCAGTTGGTCCAGACTATCATCTCTCACACATATATATAATCAATGCTCAGTTTATATTAAGATAGCGAATCTTCATACTTTAATGGACAGGCTTCAATCCACTACAACCTCCAACTTTTCAGCCATCCATATCATTGAAAATCTGATGATAAAAACTCAAATCCCATGCTGATGCTAATATTATTGCCATGCCCATGTTGACCTCTTATATGTATTTAATGGATACTGTCCTATACATGAGGGGTCAGAGTGACTTCAGGTCAACATGGGCATGGCATCAGCATGGGAATTGAGTTTTCATCATCAGATTTTCAATGATATGGATGGCTGAAAAGTTGGAGGGTGTAGTAGATTGAAGCCTGTTCATTAAAGTATAAAGATTTGCTATCTTAATATTAGCTGAACATTGATTATATATATGTGTGTGTGAGAAATGATAGTCTGGACCAACTGATGAGTGCTGGTTTAGCACAAAATACGTCTATTGGTGATTATTAATCTTTTCTACATGTGTGTGGTCATGTGTATCAGTTGTATGAGATATTATGGATAGTTGAGGGGTGCTTGAAAATCTGAGTTCAAATCCTGTATACTTATATATATATATACATTATAATGATCGGAAATGAAGGTGGAGACAGCGGTCAATCGTATCTGCAACTACCAGGGCGCCATCTAGGCATTTGAACCTAGAAAAATTTATAAAGTAGGCAGATACGCGCTGATAAGATTCCACTTTATTTAAATATTCAGATCGTTAGCCCAAGTCACTAGCTCAGTGGAACAGCAGAGATTATAAAATATAATTTTATATCTTAAATATAAAAAAATAAGAGCCACTGCCAGAAATTAACACATAAAAATATTTATTTAAGCACATATAAAATCATTCTAATTTGAGGAATAAGTTTAACATTTTAGATTTTTATATTAATCTTTAAATTTACATTTAAATAGATGGTCGAGTATGAATAGACTACATAGATCTGCATTTGAAAAGAAAATATTCTATTCCCTTATTTAACCTTAGGCCAAAAAGTTCGCAGTCAAACTGGCGTCAATCCATCTGATACATTTATGTATTCAATGTAGCATGAAAATACGACAACACAAAATACTATACTGTCAGGAATGTACGTCTGAACAGTAAGTAGAGTTAGAGAAGACATTGTCTCTCCACCAACAGGAATGCTGCATCTGTTGGCGAGTTGAACAATAAACATAAAACTCCATAGGAATGGATTGCGGTCCTTTGCCGTCTTATAAACCCATCCATAGGCAAACAGAAAGTGTGTGGCGTATATATGCAATCCTGCCTGTAGCGGATCTCATACTACATCTACTAATTACACAAATATATCCAATCCATTGAGCCAATTCAACTACGAAACGAATAACCTAAGATTACCCTCCCTTAAACTATATATAACTTTACAAATCTATACAGCCATTCACGCCCGACTTAAATTTAACATTTATTATGTTCGCACAGATGAATTTTATAAAATTTGTTTTAAAATGTTGAGTATAGATCGGCTGCACAGATTCCACGGTTAAAAAACATTCCAAAATAAACATAACCGATCAAAATACAAAGTCATCGATAATGTCAATTGCATAGGGAATACAAAAAAAAACCCAATAGTGTTCATCATAAGACACCGCAGTGACATGATGACTTATATATTCCAATCGACTATGAAACAGCAACATAATTAACCGCTAACGAATCTATGCAACGTCTATACCCAACTTTAAATTTCATGCATTTAAATAATTTATACGATAAGTATTAATACAAATAAAAAAATAATAAAATGGAAATGATGTTTATCAACGCAAAACATATAAATTTAAACATTTTCAATTGATTTTAAACTTAAAAGTCAGATAGAAGTTCATAAGCTTGAACGAAAGTTCTTAATTATTTTTAAATTTTAGAGTTCATGTCAATAGCTTACAGTAGAAGAAATCACTGCTCTTGATGTAAATTTCCACGGAGTCTTTATTTGAAAACCCGGTCAGATGTTCCGGAGGTAGCATTAGCTGGTTCATTTTGGTATCACAGTCAGTTCATTTTTTAAAATAGAGAGTGTGATATGTGCGTCCTATCACCGACCCTCAAAAACAAACCGGAAAAACTTAATTGGAACTCAATATTTTTCTTTTTATAGTCCTTCTATGGATTCCATGAACAGAAACGTCACTGTTCCATTTTTTTTCATTCGGGTCCGGGCTGAGGCTTGGTGCTTCCATTGGTCAAGCTAATTTCTCTTTATTCTCTTATCTAACTTTTCATCTGACCTTTTAATTACACAGCTTTTGGATAATTAACAAACAATCATTTCCATTTACAAAAATATTTTATCTTTAAGTCTTGTACTTTTTTTATAAAAAAGTACGTTCAAATACTTATTTATTTGTTGTTGTTTTTTTAAAAATATTTTTAAAGTTTTGAATCTGTGCGAATATATACGTTTAACAAACATTTTAATTTTAGCATTTAGTTTTTTTTTTTAATAGATTTTATTTTTATTTGCGAACTTTAAGATTTTATTTTAAATTAATTAACGACATATTTTTTATATATCGTTACAATATATATATATATTATGATTAGTGAGCTTATATTAGTGTTTACACTTTATTTGCATTCTATATAAATTACTTAAGAGTGAATTATTTTTTTGTTAGTCTAATTCCTAGAATATAACTTTCTTAATAGAAAATCTGGAGATCAAACATAAAATTGATGCAATCAACTTTTCAAACTGTAAGAAAAGCAAAAAGGTTTTCCATAATAAAATTGGCAATTGCAGTTAAAATTGGTAATGGTAAATTGACTTAGAGAAAGAGGCATTATTTGGGCGAAACTGTATTGCTAAGTTTAATGTAAACAATACCATTGAGTGGCTATTATTTGTAATGCAAGTAAAAATCTAAATGCAATTGAAGACAAAAAAAATCATAAAATAGTTACATTTTTGTAATTTTCAGGTAGAAAAGTTATTAAAATAGTAAACAGACTGTATGAGCTTTCTTTACCAAATGATATACCTTATGAGAAAATAATATAATACTTTAGCTCTCATCCTTTAGAGCAGTGGTCTTCAACCTTTTCACACCTGTGGACCGGCAGAAGTCTATAGATAAATTTTCTTAAAGATGTAAACTGCTTAGCCTTAGATGAGCATAATTGTTATAACTGATCAAATCAACAATGTCAAATATATAAGATGAAATTATATATATATGGAGTTTGTATAATAAAAAACTTTTTTTTTTAATTTTGAATTTTTTTAGAAAAGTAATAAAAAATTTAATTCTATCCCTCCCCCCCCATAAACATCTGTGATAACTAGAAAAACAAATTAATTTATGTATGATGGATTAGATTTTGTTTTCATTCTGTTTCTTTTTTTTTAATTGGGTAAAAATGAGATAAAAAATAAATAAAAATTGTTTATATTAATTAAAAGTTTAAACTCTTATTCCTGCCAGACTAGCGCGGCCCGGTAGAAAACTTCTGCGGCCCCGACACTGGTCCGTGGACCAAGGGTTGAAGATCACTGTTTTAGAGAATTAGCTAAATATTGTGGATATGTGGATTTATAGAGGAAATTCTCATTGATCAGCTACCATGAGGTATATGTGATCCTAAATTCAGACAATAACTTTTGTCTAAATCGGATTTAATGTACAAGATGGCTATTAAGAAAGGAATGGGTTATAAGCTCATACTAGAACAACTGCTCATTTTCCTACATAAGCAGTTAATAAGAAAAGCAGGAATTTACAAAACAAATAGGCAAATAACTAATTTAAAAAAATTGTACTCATAAATAATAAAAAAATCCACTTATTATTGCTATGAAAAAACAGAATACTGAAGATAGATTTTTTTTTTTTCAAATATAGATTTAAAGGGCATATGGCCTGTGCAAATTGAAAAACTGATAATGGAAATAGGCAAAAACCTAAGCACAGAAAATGGAGAAAAATATGATAAGCAACACTGTAAAGAACATAACACATTTCTGGAGAAAAGCAACTTATTTTGGAATTGTTAAGCTGTAGGACAAATGTTAACATGGAAATGGATAGTGGCTCAGAGATATCAATAATGGCCAAGAAAGACTAAAATGCAGTTGGCTAACTATCTATATTAAGACTCCATTAGAGAAAACAGTTATTAAAGTGCATAATGTGAGCAGACATATTAAAATTAGTTGGTCAAGTATAAGCATCAGTAAAATGTGGGAAAACATTTCATTTACCATTTTATATAGTAAAAGGAAAAATTAGTTCTATAATTGGTAGAAAAAGATTTCATGTAATATGAATTCATGTTAGTATTGTGAACATTTTTTGCTGAAACAGAACTTCCAAAAAAAATATTCAGATTTATTTAATGAAAAATCAGATATAAGTTTTAACAAATCCTAAAGAGATTGAATTGCTTAAAAATGTATATCTAATGATTTTCAAACTGCACTAAGTTCCATTTGCACAGAAAATTAGTCAAAAAGGAAATTCAGCAATTAATTGCTAAAGGCATATTTATGCCAGTTAAACTGTCAGAATGGGATAAGCCTATAATAGTAATAACCATATCTAATGGTCATATCCAGATATATAGTGATTATATCAGTCAGTAAATATTTAAACAAGAGAACATATCCAGTTAGTAACCAGTCTTCAAAAACCACCACACTTTATCAAACTTGAAAGTCAGTGGAAATATTGACCATGACAATCTTAGTTGGATTATTTAAATGTAACAGGCTAATGTTCAACATTATAATGGACCAAAAATATTGCAGACAATATTAATACTTTATTAGAAGGATTAGATAATGCAATACCATATTTTTAAGATATACTCATTATAGTTCCATGGCAACATTGCATCAATGATTGTTTACGGTATATGATAAACTAGAAAAAATTGAGGTGAAATTAAATGTGCACCAAAGTATATAGAACACAAAAGAATTGACATTTCTAAGAAATAATTTCAGACAAAGTTGAAAGACTATTTCCTGAGAAAGTGTGCAGTAAAAAATGTGATAAGATCCACCTCCAAGCATTTCTTGATCAGTTAAATTACTTGAAAGTTTTACAGAATAAGGAAAAAGTCATAAAACTACTTTATGAATTACTGAAAAAAAACCTGTAATTTTTCGCAAAACCATGAAGATGCATTTATACAAACAAATGTACTGCTCTCATATGAAAAATTACTGATTCATTTCAACAAAATAGTTAATAACATAAACTTCAGAATGGAGAGTGGGAGCAGTTATTTGTTATCCATGTCACAATGGCAAATGACTCGTAGCATATGCATTAAGAACCCTTTTAAAGACTGAGAAAAATTATTGCCAGATAGACAGAGGCATTGATGTTTGATCTGAAAAACTTTTACTAATATCTTTTTAGTCAACCTTTCCAAAAAGTAACTGATCACAAATGATTATTAGGATTATTAGCCAGTGATAAGCTAGTTCTGGATTATTTGATACCATGTTTGTTGAGATGGAAATTATTGTCACCATATGATTATCAGTTGATATATAGGAAAGGAAAATTTCATATGCAGATTCTTTCTCATAGTAATGAATGAGAAAAACTGTATATATGTATTAGACTTGGAGATACTTAATAGCAATATAGTAGCAAAGTGTTCAAGAGTAAGTTGGATCAGGAATGGTTGGTCAACTAGAAAACTGAAATCTCATTCTAACTTATTGGTCTGCAAAGATCATATTAACAAAGAATGGAGATGTCATGTCATCCAAGGGTAGATAAAAAAACTCTTTAAATCATTGCATGAAAATCATTCAGATATTATTCACACTAAAGAATTGCCACATGACAGACATTGGAAAAGTATATAAAAATGTACAGTTAATCAATCAAAAATGAATATGCAAATTATATAGCAAAGTATGGCAAAGAATTCAAGTCAATTAGGTAGATCCCATTAATGGTATATTGCTTTTTATTCTCATAAATGAGTATTGTAAATGGCCAAAGTATTACAAAGAATATAAGTGCCGATGAAAGAAATATAGAGAAATTTATTTATTTTTTTCCAGAAGAGATTGTTTCAGATAATGGTACAATACTTATTGCACAAAACAAGAATACATCACAAGTAAAGGCATTAAACACATCTGTACATCACTGTATCACCCAGAATCTAATGAATTTGCTGTAAAAAATTAAAAAGAAAACTAATAGTACGAAAATGCAAAAGTCTTATATGCTACTATGTTATATCAAAATTCTATAATGGTGATGATTAATAGAAAACCGCCAACAGAGTTGTTGATGAGCAGAAAATTGTGAGTTAATAATGTTAATTTAAAAAAATGAAGAGCACATATACAGTAATAATGAAGACAAATATGTATTAGGAGAAAAACTTTGGGTTTAAAACTTAAAAAAAAAAAATTAGAGGAGATAGTTATGGTGATATTATCCAATCAAATAATTACAGTACAAATAAATAATGGAATTGAATATCAAACATAAATCATATTTGATAATGACAGTTAGGTGTATCCCAAAATAAAAATGACATTGAAAGCTGAAACTACAAACTCTACATGAAAAACAAGAAATAGTAGAGTTAGAGAAACAAATTTTTCCAAGCAAAAAGTAGATTGAAACATTGGATGGAAAACAGACAAAAATAGAATCTCAGAAAGAGCATAGATCATAGAGACACTAAAGGCAAAGGCCAAATAAATTTCAAAATTACATATAAAAATAAATTGAAATATTGATAGCAAACAATGGAAAGTAAATTTTTTTTAAAAAAAGTAGAATTAAAAGCAGAGTTAATCAGCCTTGAGGATTATACAATTAAAAAATAAGTTTATAAAAATAAAAATCAATTGTTATCCAGAGAAAATATTTCAGGTAACAAAGAACTAATTAATGAAAATTTATATCTATAAAAATTAGATTAAATCTAATTAATCAACATAAGATGTTTGCATTTAGTCCATTAGATAAAATACTATAAAAAGAATAAGGATATATTAACTTTCGCAGAAAGTGCTTCAGTCTTCTACATGTAAATTTTCACAAAAATGCAGTTTGAAGCAATGGAAGAATTCATCGAGGGACCCTGTAGACTAGAAAGCCAATTAGGAAACTGAACAGGTTACTTTACTTTTTATTATTTTTTAAACCTCAAAAACTAGTATATTACATAAACAAACTATAAAGATAGAGTGAAATTACAATACTAGCCTATATGTAACTGTAAAATTAGCATGGAAAATAATATTAGCTTATTGAAATATGGTTAATAGAATTATCAAATCTTATGATTACAAAGATGGATAATAGAATTATTAAATCTTGTGATTACAAGAGGATCTGTATATATATTGTACTTAGTGAACTTATTAAATTAGTATTTATATAGTTTATTTGCAATATATGTAAATTAAATTAATAGTGAATTATTTATTTGCGAGTCTGATTCCTAGAATATAATTTTCTTAATAAATAATTGGGAGATCAAATATAATACACATAAAATAGAATAACATATTTCTCCATGAATAATTACAAATTAATCCATTTTATCTAGAGACTGGCTCAACATTCTGTGAAATGTCCATTAACTAGATCATTTCACTCCCAATGTTCATCTATTAGCTTATAGAGATGATCTACAGGTTTCTATCTTATCCATCTAACTTTGCCAGTATTATTTAAATTTTGAAACATTGCACAATACTAATACTATACTAATGATTATATGCTTACATTGCCGCAAACTTATATATATGCGTGTGTGTGTAACAATACAACTTCATTCTGTTCTTTATTCACTTCAATTGTGCACTATTTGAATAAGAAGGCAAAGAGAATCACATAATTATTAAATCAGATAACTAACATTAGTATAATAATAATCAAATTCATATTTATACATTATCAGTAACCATAGCAACAGCTAGACCCAGTTTTTTCTAAACTTAAAAAAAGTATGAATAACAATAATTCAGGATTGATTAAATGATCTAAAAATAATTTCTATAGAAAAGTATATCTAAAACAATACATTATAAGAAAGCTATGAAGATATTTATTGCAATAAAACCTTAAAAATAATTGCATCTGATTTTTTATTGCTTATTAGATTTTATTTTGTTTTACGTGTTTTATTTTAAATTAATACTAACAGCCTTTTTAATAATTTTTAAAAATGCAATTTTTAAGATATATCTTGGATCCTAAAATTAATTGGCCGCCTTTTGTAGTTGAAAACTATATATTCTTCCAATCATATTACTGCAGAATTTAATATTATTATGTCTGTGCTACTATAATGATATAATAGTAAAAAAAAAAAATAAGCCCAAGTGAAAAATTTAATAGCCGCCAAAAGTGCAACTATCATCCAAAAACAATGATTAAAAAGTTACAAAATACTTCACTAAATTCTCTTGCTTGGAAATATTGATGTCATAGGTCAATATATCACTAAGAAAATCTTCAATAGTTTCAATTTACAGATTTCCATAGCTGCAATACAATTATAGGTACTAAGAAATAATAAAATATATATCTTCAGATATAGAGTATTACTTAAAAAGTTTATCTTACAGAATTATCTATTTGATCCTGTCATTATGTTATTCAATTTTCAAATCAGTTTTTCTTAATTTAGTTTCCATAACTAATTCTCTAATGGCAAGAGTTCGTAGATACTTCTTTAAAAATATCTTTAATTAAACATTAGGCATATTCATGAAATAAAAATATATAACTAGAAAAAAAAAACTGGGAGAAATTAACAATTGAGAGATGATTTGCAGTTGCAAAGTTGTGATATAACTAATAAAAACAATATTTTAGATTGGGATGATTCAAATTAATGACAGACTGATTTTTTTTATTATAATTAAAAATCTCCATGAATTTATCGTGTTTAGTAGCTTTTATAAAAGGCAGACTTGTAGTTTTGGCATTAAACTAACTTTTAGTAGAGTATTTTAAATAAATTCATGGTTTCATTAATTCACAGCATTTCAAAGCTTCAGAAACAAAAGCATCTCAGATAGAATCAAGTAAGTGTTTCAATTTTAAAGAAGTATTTAATAGGTTCAAAGATAAATAAAGATTTAGTGCTTCAAATAAAATGGCTTTTGAAAGGGGATACAGTTTTAATTATGACTCTTTTTTAGATGGTCTTTAACACAAAATTGGAGTATTTATTACAACCTATAAACTTTTCCTGAAAACTAGTTTTCTGCTGATTATGGACTTTTTCTGTGGGACAAGTAGTAAGAAATGGATTTCTATTGGAATTGGAATATTCTCTTTTAAACATTGATACTTTGTCAAGTCAGTGTGATTCATAAGCTGACAATATATATATATAAATCTAATTCTCTTCTCACGATCAATTGATTACACTTTAATATTACAGAATTAATTAACCAATGAAAAATCTTAATGAGTCTAAAAACACCATCAAAATGAGTAAATATTTACTTTTTAAAGTGTCTGATTACATGCAGTCCAGTTAAGGTGGAAAAAAATCATAGCAACAATGAATAAATGTTAGAATTATCATAATTAGTTCTTTAAAATTTTTCCAATATTCTTAAATGTTTTAAAAGTATTTTCTTTTAAGATATGAACTTTCCTTCCAGATAAATATTTTTGTTTTTAATATCCACAATCTGTTATCCATTGCATTTCCTCCCTAATACTATATTGGGTTATCATTGTTGTTAGTAGTCTTTTGTTATAAGATGAGCTACCTCTGCAGAGTACTCAGATTTTAATAATTTTTAAATTCTGACAGTAGTAGATACTATATTCAATCTTAGGATGAAATTTTACCTTTGGTCATTTAGTAATTATTTTGTCATCTGCATTAGAACAGATATTTATCTGTAATCAATATGATTTTATTGACCTTCATTAGTGCAGTTTAAAACTTGGGGGTACTGAAATTTAAAGCTATTTTAGATATCATAATGCAATTTAATATCTCTATTAGATGTATTGTTTAGTCCCCTGATCTTATGATCTGAATGTTATTACCATATGCAGTCCGTTGATTACTCATGCCTATATAGATATAAAATGAAGTATTTCTGTTAACGCAATTGTTGAATATAAGTTAGAAATGTCATATAAATTTTTGTTTTGGATTCCTGACATTTTTTTAAAGCATCTTTGATAGGGTTTTTTCTGATAATGTATATAAGATTGTTTACTGTATTAGCATAGCCTACAATATAATAATCTTGAATGAATAGATTGATTAATAAGTACATTTTTAAATATTGGTGATGCTGATTAATTCCTGAATTAGATATTAATTTTATCCATTTAAATATGTATTAATTTTAAAAAAAGAATTTGTTGCTCAGATTTATGAAAATTCACATGGAAGTTCAAGTGCCAAAAGTTTCAGATTTGTGTTGCAATTCCATAAATCTCAAATCCACCATTCTATCACTATTCTAAAACACATAAAGCAATTGGGTTTAATGCAGTGGTGGAATGACAAAATCTGGAGTTCAAAATTCATAAATTGCAGCTCTAGTTTTGTCACTTCTAGTGCTCAAATTTCTTTTAAACTCTCAAACAATAAGCCATTAGATTAATTTCTTTAAATGATGTCTGCTAAATATAAATTGTAAGTCAAATTTGATGTATAATTAATTTTTCTGATAAGGATGCCAGCAGTTCTTAGTTTAAGTCTTTATGTAATTCTAGCTACTTAATATTCACAAGCTAATAATTCAATTCTTATTATCTTGCATCTATGAGTGATAGGGCTATTAGGAAACCATGTTACTTTGATTTAAATAAATTTCATTACAGCACTTTTATAATAATGGTTTTCTAGTCACTTATATAGTCAATTCTTTGAAATATGACTTTTTAATATATCCTTCATCTTAATTAGTGAATTTACTCAAATTTTACTAATTAAATTTATAATTTTTGTAACATCTTTTAAATTATGAACAAAAAAAACCCCCATTTTCAATCTTTTTGAGGCAAATCGTGATAACAAAAAAACATTATTAAATAATGAACTCTTTATATCATTATAATGGATATGTGACATTTCAATTATTGCTGTTGTTATGCAAGCCATTTTGTTTTCCCTGTATTTTATTATTATATGGTTCATTGTTTTTTGTTAGTTATTTCTAAGTGACATACTACTATATAAAATGTTGTAGATTCATTAATCTATCTCTAATTAATTTTAATTAGCCTCTCATTATATGACAGGGGTAGAAAACCTCTGGCCCATAGATCAGTCTGACTCACATACATTTTCACAAATATATATAAAATGAACTTACATAAAACTTCTATTTAAACAAGCACAAAGTGCAGTGCAAATATTAAGAGATAAGTAAAATATTTATTTTCAAAACTACATCTTTTTCTCTCTCCAACCTTTATAATAATTCTACTGCATTCTATCAGAGGTGTAATATTCTAACAAATTATCTAGACTGTGTGATCTATTTAATAGCATTTTCTTTGTTTTTATGGTGATTTTCACAGACAAATATATAACTAGTAAACTTCCCTATTCTCCCACGCTATCTCTGTGATACCATAGAAGTTTTTTCTCTTCATCTATATTTGACAAGGGCATTAACACTGATAGTTCTAGTTCCCAAGTAAGAAGCTCCTGCTGCCACATGTTCTCATCTGAACGTCACTGTTTGTAACCAATTTTTTTATTCATTAATAAAGTTTCTTTGAAAATAAATATATAACTAGTAAAAATAAAAATAGAATTTTACTTCATTTTACTTTTATTATTATTATTATTTTTTTAATTATTAGGATGGCTACAGGAATAAAATAAGAAAAACTGACACAGAAACTCGCGCATTTGAAAAGAAATGGACTGATATATATATATTTATTTTATAGAAAGAAATAATAAATCGCTCGCTATGTCTGATATCTTGAAAGTATTTCAGTTAATAAAGAATACATTATTAAGAGATACGATTTATCAAACATTTTGATTACAACAAAATTCTTCATTAAGAAATATTAAAATAGAAAACTTGAATAGAAGCTTCATCAAGTAGCTGTCATGTTTTATAAAAAATATAAACAAATTAGAAAATTCTGCGAAAACATTTTTTTTTTTAAAAAAAAAAAAAGGCAGAAAATTCGAAACCATTTTCCGATGGGGGAGTTTATAGAGGGTAGTCTATTGCTATAGAATATATCTGAGCAGAACATAAAAAGTAATTTAAGAATATATTTTATGAAGATAGACTCAAGATGAATTGGAAAATTTATAATTAAATGTGGAACTGTCATTAATAATAATAATAATTTTATTTTTAATAAAAAAATTATGACCCTCATTTAAAAGGGGAAAATTGAAATTGACCAGTCAGTTGAAAACGTTGCCCAGCATTAATGATCAGAGGTGAATCAAATAAATTTTGGATCAAATATAGTAGGCTAATTTTTAAGCCAACAATTATGTGTGATCGGCGAATGAGATATCCAAATGGTCCTTGGCAGAAAAAAGCTTCCCGATCCTTGCTATATATGATCATTTATTGTGCAGATCTACTCTTTATTAATGTTTTACCAGGGGAGATGAAAAAGATAAAAATAGTCTAGTAAAGGATCAATTATCTTTAGTAAAAATATGTTCTGAAAATAATTTCAGAAGTTATATATTTTTATATCAATTAACTAGACACATAACGAAAATAAATATTTCAAATTTATTAAATTTGAATAATTGTATGATGAAGAAAAAGACTATATATTCAAATGGTATAGAAAATATCAGGCTTAATAGAAGATTATTGTATAAAGTAATTCAAAAGTATATTGCTCCTCAATCCGTTATTGCCGGATTTTTATTGCAGTAAGTAATATTTATACTCTGACATTCATTATTCAAAATGCTTAAATCACAAAGAGCATCAAATATACAAAGTAAATGAATATACAAAAAAATTTTCTATGTAATTAACTGTCACTACAGGTTTGTGAAATGATTTTCCAGAATTCTTCACTGTACAAAATTGTATCAGTCAATGCTCCTCTCATAGTAACATGATCTAAAAGGACTCCCTTTTTTATGTGATCCTTTAAAATAAAAAAAATAGCACATTCAAAAATCTGTGTAAAAAAAAAAAAGCCCAGGATTTAAAAAACAAACAAACATGTTTTTATTATTATTATTTCACCTACATAATTTCACAATAAACAAGGCAAAACTCTCCATAAGTGTTGCCACCCTGTGCCAACCAGAATAATCAATGGATGCCAGAAAGCTTGTGCATAAAATCCCTATCTAGTGCATACTCATCCAATATCCTCAGACTAGTTTCTGGCTTGTGGCCTTCGTCAGTGAGAAGTCTTGGATCTGAGAGCATTGCACCTAGATCTTAGGATCTAATGCAACCCTCCAGAAGCCACCTTTTATCTCTACTTAACTACAAAACTGAAAATGAAATTGAAAACACAATATTTTCAATCTAAACTCAATAGCTTATAGTTATATGGGTCTGAACTCAGCTCAGCACTCATACATTTTGGTGTCTTTGGCTCTTTAACCATAGCCACCATCATCCTATTAGGCAGGATTGGTGTTAAACCAGTAAACATCACATGATCATCTCTTATACTAGCACATAATTGTTATTAAACACGGCAAAACTCTCCATACAGTAGTGCCACCCTGTGCCAACCAGAGTAATCAATGTATGCCAGAAGGCTTGTGCATAAAATCCCTATCTAATGTCTACTCATCCAATATCCTGATAAGTTTCTGACTTGTGGCCTTCATAAGTTTTGTAGTTAAGTAGAGATAAAAGGTGGCTGCTGGAGGGTTGCATTAGATCCTAAGATCTAGATGCAGTGCTCTCAGATCCAAGGCTCCTCACTGATGAAGGCCACAAGCCAGAAACTAGTCTGAGGATATTGCATGAGTAGGCACTAGATAGAGATTTTATGCACAAGCCTTCTGGCATCCATTTATTACTCTGTTTGGCACAGGATGGCACTATTGTATGGAGAGTTTTGCTGTGTTTAATAACAATTGTGCTAGTATAAGAGATGGTGATCATGTGATAATTTCACAATACATAATAATGTTAGAGAATTCAATTTCCAATTTTATAACCAGATTTACAATGGTTTAATTTTATAATCCATTTTAAAATTAAGAGTAGTTCAACATAAAATACTGTTCACCTAAACACAGAAATAAACTATTCTTTTCAAATTAGAAAGACATATAATGGAAAGACAAATGATTTTATTCTTATTGAATTGCTTTTTCCAATTGTTAGTGTGTGGTTCTTTGTAATTTTATATATTTACATTAAGAGTTGTTGATTTCATAACAATGATCACCAGGAGAGCAGTATTACAATATCTAGATTATTGACTTTTCTTAAGATCTGTAAATAATATTATTAAGGCAATTAATTGTTACTATCATCATAATGCAAGATCATTATGATGAACAATTTTGATATCAACAGGAAGCTGCTACTTCAGAATTCCCCAAATGCATTAAAACAAAGATTTGGTATTTCTTCAAAAAAGTCAAAAAGATTTATAGACGATACAAAGCTTTGATTTTATAAATGTATTGGCAAGTATCAGAAGAAATAATGTTACCTTCATTTATCTTTTATTGTTCATGGGCAGATTGCTGATCAGAATACTAAATAAAGTTATTCTTGGTAATAGTAAACCATTTATGACCTTTGCATAGCACAAATGATAAGTGGAAAATCCTTCTTTTGATTGTAATGTTTGCATGTCTGGTCTAGAATAAAATCTTTTTTTATATACTGGAAAAAACATTTACAGATATTTGTTCTAAATATGTTGAAAATGATGTTAGAGGTTTTGATTCGATCTATTGAGTAAAACTATTTAACTGCTTAGATGTTGTATATATAAGCTCAGAATGCTGATGGCTCCAACGGTGATATTAGTCATTGGGCATTATTTATCCTACAAAACAATAAAACATTCCATCTTGTGGCAATTATTAGGAAAAGCAAACATTCCATCTTGTGGCAATTATTAGGAAAAGCTTGTGACTGGAATAGAAATTTCTTTATAGAGAGCTTAGTAAAAAAAAAATTATTTAGGTTTATCAACCATGTGAGATGAATATCTGTAGTGATTAAAATGTTTAAGATCACAACATTAAATATAAACTATTTGAAAAATCTCGTTTCACAAAAGAATCTTAAAGTTTTTGTAGATTGCTCTATTCTGATGTAATCCATAATATTGATAGCTAATCTATTATCGATAAGTCTATTTATATAAATTAAATATATAGATCAAAACAGGTTATAGCTATAGGTTAAGGCAATTCTACTACTTACCTATAGCTTTGCTTAACATTTATTTAGATGGAAATGGTTTTTGTTTTATTTTACAATAACAAGCATTGAAAGATGATGTGCTGCACAAAGTTATAAATATAAAATTTGAGGGAAATAGTTGAAAAAATAAATTATAAAATAGAAATTAATGAATTTAAATATCTAGAAAACTGGTTAAAAATAAAAATAGAGTAATTATAATGGATAAACAGGCATTTAGAAGCAAGATAGTTTTGAAAATGTCTGAAATTGGAGGTAAGAAAGTTCAGATGTGTAGCATAACATGGAAATTAGTATAGATGAAAAAAAAGATTGGCAGCTTTTGAGATAAGAGTTTGAAGAGAAATCAAAATGATCATTTGATTATACAAGATTAGAAACATAAAAAATATTAAAATGAATTAGTATGAAAAAAATATTGAAAATATTCAGAGAAAAAAAAAATTTAAAAAAAGATTATACTTAACAATAATATATGAAGAGACTTGAAAAATGTTCTTGGATCTATCAATTTGATTCTAAATAATTGATGACGACAAAAGATAGAAATATATAAGAAAATAATTGCAGTATATTTTCAATTTCTTTTTGAAGCAATTAATCCTTAATATTTGGGAAAATATTAATTATAAATATTTGGACTGAAAAATAGATGTAACAGGATTTACCCTCCTTTATGATTTATTCTGTGGCTATTATATTTATTATTTTACGTCATTAGCTTATATTAATTTTTAATATTTTATTTTAAGACCCTGTTATTCAAGCAGAAGAGTAAATATGATCAATATTTACATATTAACCATAACCCCAATCAGACAGAGATTTAAAAATATATAAACCACGGTCACCTTTCCAAACCGAGGTACAACCACCATGATTGCAAGAAGCGTGACACATCTCATGGGGATATTTATAATGGGTTTTAACCCTATGAGGGCACCATCCAGCCTTAGACTGGACTCCATGAGATGACATTAACACACCTCAAGCGCTTGACCCTTGGCTAGCTATTAAAACACGAGATCGGCATAACACAGAATATCTAAATAAGATTAATTTACCCATCGGTAAATTGAGAAATTTAAAGCACCCCAATAATTTACAACATATTTATTAAAAAAAAACATAAGGAATATTTAAAACAAAAAAAAAATATGAACACTTATTCACACTACAATATTTTAAACAATCATGTGCTTATTTACATATACAAAAGTTAGCATTAGAAATGACATTTAAAAGTTCTATCCAAAAATAAATTTAAAAGTTCACACTTGAAATAAAATTAGAAGTTCTACTAATAATGTCTAGACATATTTACCTAGTTTTTTAAATACAGTATCTGGATGATCACCCCTTAGCTTGTCAGATTCATAGTGGGTCTATTGGTAGTAACTGGACTTTTCCTCCTGGCTCAGTGTACTACTATTAGGTTTGGTTCCGTAGATTTAGTTCACGACAGGTAAAAACATCAACAAAGGCAAGTCAGAGATATATTACTCCATTTGGTTATTAGTGTTCAGGAGATGGGAGTGGAAAATGCTCAGCTTTGGTTTAACAACATATTTTCCCCTCAGCACGACCATATGAAAATTGCTTCATCTTGCTGGATTCAGTCATTTTTAGCTGGCTTATAGACTCTTTGGTCAATGATCCTGGAAAAATTGGCTTCCTCCTTTTGCTTCTTTGCCTTTTTTGATGCCATTGCTGTTCCTGTTTTCATTTTGGGTAATAGGCGATTGCAGCCCTTATGCTCTCTGACTCCACCCACTTCTGGAATTCTTACCCATATCAATTCATTTGATCTTTATTTTTTTAATTTACTTTTTATTTTATTTGTAATTGCACAGAAATTAGTTAACTATTGTTAATTAATCAGTCTGGAATTTATATCCCAGAAACTGATTAAGATAAGCTATAATTAGTATTTTAATTGGAATTTATATCCCAGAAACTGATTAAGATAAGCTATAATTAGTATTTTAATTTAATCCACAAGATTTTTACTTTTTTTTTCTTTCAAACAAAATATTGAAATTTTTTTTATTTTATTAATAATATCATGTATCTCATATATTTATACACACATACTTATGTATCGTGTATATATACACATTGTACATTACACCCTCCCCCAATTGAGAATTTAAATGCATCAATCCCTTCACTTAGGTATTGACCACTTAGAATTCTTTATAAAATAAACTTTAATAAATTTTTAAGATGTATGTTTTTCTTTTACAATTATTGTTATTAACAGATAATATAAAGAGAGATATCCACTAAAGTACTAGGCAATTCACTCACAGATCGATTTTGTGTTGATAAAATACCAACTTTTAATTTCTTGCAGCAGTCATGTCTACAGCATGGGTCATTTTTGTGCACTACAGATAACGAATGCAGACTATGAATGGCAGGATTATTTTCTAATGCACATTCGACTTCTGCAAATACTTTTTTCTTTATTAAGTTACTGGGAATTTTTCTTCAAGTTTTATTATTACTGGCACAGGACTTTCTCTACTGGTGTATCATCATCAATATTTTAATCTATGCACATACCCATCTGTGGAATAAAGTCGCCGCAAAAAAAAGCTTAATCCAACCCAAAATATGTTCTGAAATTCCTATCCTAGCCCATATAATCTCACATGCCTCAATCTTTATTCAACATTTCCTGACATTTGATGATTTATTTTCACTATTATTTTTATCATTATTAATTTTATTTATGTAATTTTTACTTTGAACGCATTTTTTTTATTAATCTATTTTACTTTTTTTAAAATTCAAAACATTTTATTTTTTTTACAAGTTTATTTTGATAGCACAAACTAGTAGTAGTTGGGTTTTCTCACAATAATGGTAGATGCAATCGAGGGATTGTCATTGGTATTTACTTTTTCTGACATTTTCATAACTAAGTTCTCTTATTTAAGTATTTATTTTCATCATTTTTATTATTATTTTTTATTTATTAAGACTAAAACTTTGGTAATCATTTTCTTTATTCGAAATCCCTGGTTATTATTAATCGAGTCAAGCCAGCAAATTCATCAGATCGCATATTCAAATTCTATCTGGTGGTTCTTTATTACTACTTTTTCCTTTCATTGAATAGTCACTCACGCAAGAGGATTGTGAATCACCCCTTGGCCCTTCTTTCTGCCTTGCATGAGTGATATTAAATCGTTTCCAGTTCTCCGAAATTTTTTTTGTTCTTTTGGGACTATTGGAGAATCATCCTCTTTAGGCTTCAATCCCCAAATTGATTCTATGGGTAAACCTTATTGCATTTATAGCCAGCTCTCTAGTTTGGGATTTAATTCCCCCTCTCTCTCACATCATAGGCTGGTCTGGCATTGTCAAAAGCACTTAACAACTCTGCTATTTGGTAGTTTTTCTCTGTCCTTACGAGCATTTGATGTTATGACAGAAATGGTGATGCACTATCCAAATAATGTTGTTTGGATGGTGGGTGGGCCATTAAGGAGCATAATTTTGCCATCTGCCTTTTGAAGGAGTGAAAGATTCACCAAGCCACCATTTATCTTGGACACCTGGTGACAATTATTTTTTTTGCAATCCCCACACCAATACCTAGCTAGTAGGGCTTTTTTGTATTTGGCAAAACTGATGGGTTTCTTATATAAATAATCACACCAAGTTTGAGACCTCTCTTTTAAATGGCTGCATGCAATCGTGATCATGACCTCTTTGCCTAGCTGATTTAAGATGAAATCTCTCTCCAGGTTATTTAAGTGTTCTGTTGGAGCTTCATCTATGTGACCAGAAAATAAGTGAAATTTTTAAGAAATTGATTTACGATTGCAGGGTTAAGATGTGCACATTTACAATTTACTCAATTGGACAGAATTATTTACTTCGATAGGCATCTTTCTTTCACCTACTGTCTGTTTGCCTACTGCTACCTTTGCTAATATTTATTTTATCTATTTTCTCTGGCAAATTATTAATTTTGACTTTAATGTCTTCAATTATTTTATTTTCTATTTTAGTTTCCTCTACCATTTTTCACACTAGCCCTATATTTACTTTATGTTCTTTATTTTTTCTATTATTTGGTATGCCATCTCAATTTGATTTTTCCTGATTTGATCTTTTAAAGTATTTCAGCTTCTTTTTTTTCCTAGTCTGATTTGATCTTTTAAAGTATTTCAGCTTGTACTCCTAATTTTCTGTTTGTTTTATTATTCTGATTTTTCAGCTCTTCAGCCATTTTTTAATTTTCTTCAGCTGCTTCTTTTTGTTGGTTTTTCAGTTCTTCGCTGTTTTTTTTATTTTCTTCAGCTCGGTTTTCAAACATACTGGTCATCAGTGCTATGATATCACTATTTTTTTGCTTATTCATGACTTTTCTTTTCGATTTTATTTTGTTGTTCCTCACTGGGAACATTTTTTATTTCATTATTCTGAGCCTACATTTTAGCTCTTTTTCTTGTAATCATTTATGATTTCTAAAAAAAAATTATTTTTTTTGATACATTTTTGCTTTTAATATTATATTCACCATCTATTATCACTTTACTAATTAATTTTTTTTCTTTAACTTATAATTTATACTTAAATACAAGTATTCGTCTGATTTTCTCCATTTTCCAGCAGATTTCTAACTTTAATATTGCCTACCTGTATTTATTTATTTTATCTGTCAAGTATATATATAGATTTCTAACTTTAATATTGCCTACCTGTATTTATTTATTTTATCTGTCAAGTATATATATATATATTTTCTATTTTAACAAAACTCACCCCACTTATCTTTTTTTCAACATATAAAATTATTATTAGTGTTGTTTGTTCTTTTCCCTCTTTTCTCCCGTAAATTTATTCAATTTAATTAATTATTATATTTCTTTATTTCTGTGAGCTGGTTATTTATATTACATATTTTTTCCATTTTTATTAATTAGAACGAATGTTTGAGCTCCACATTCAGCACCATTTGTAACGAGATATGCCCTCTTTTATGATTTATTCTATAGCTATTATATTTATTATTTTATGTTACTAGCTCATATTAATAATTAACATTTTATTTTAAGATCCTATTATTCAAGCAGAAGAGTAAATATGATCACTACTTACATATTTATCACCCTCTTGGTCAGACTGAAATTTACTAAAAAATATACAAACTGCAGATCGAGGTACACCACTATGACTGCAAGAAACACGACACATCTCATGGGGATATTTATAATAGATTTTAACTCTTATAGGTACCATCCAGCCTTAGGCTGGATCCCATGAGATGACATTAACATGCCTAAAGTACTTAACCTTTGGCTAGCTATTAAAACATGAGATCAGCATAACATAGACTGTCTAAATAAGATTATTTATTTACCCATCGGTAAATTGAAAGAAACTTAAACCACATCAATAATTTACAACATATTTATTAAAAAAAAACATAAAGAACATTTGAAACAAAATATGAACACTTATTCACGCTACAATATTTTAAACAATCCATGTGCTTATTTACACATATAAAAGTTAGCACTAGAAATGACATTTAAAAGTTCTATCTAGAAAATCAAGTTCTATTAATGATGTCTATAAATATTTACCTAGGTTTTTTAATATAGTATCTGGGTGATCACCCATCTTATCCTGTCAGATTCATAGTGGGTCTATTGGTAGTAGCTGAACACTTTCTTCTGGCTCAGTATACTACTAGGTTTGGTTCCATAGATTTAGTTCATTGCAGATAAAAACATTGGCAAAGGCAAGTCAGAGATATATTACTGCATCTGGTTATTGGTATATAGGAGACAGGGTGGTGGAAAACGAACGAATACTCAGCTTTGGTTTAACAATGCATTTTTCTTTCAGCACAACTGTATGAAGATTGTTTAATCTTTCTAGACTCAGTCACTTTTAGCTGGCTTATAGACTCTTTGGTCAACTATCCTGGAAAAACTAATTGGCTTCCTCCTTTTTCTCATTCTTTTGTTTTTTCTGCTTCAACTGCTGTTCATCTTTTCTTTTTGGGCAATATGCGCTTGCAGCATTTATTCTCTCCAACTCCGCCCACTGCTGCAATTCTTACCCATAATATCAATTCATTTGATCTTTATTTTTTAATTAGTTACACTTTTTTGTTTTTTTATCTTATATTTGTAATTACACAAAAATTAGTTAACTATTGTTAATTAATCAGTCTGGAATTTATGTCCAGAAATTGATTATATCTTGTACAAATTTGTTTTCAATTATATGTTAAATTTTAATACACAAAAGAAAAGAAAGATAAGTTAGAATTAGTATTTTAACTTAAACCCCTTCTTTCTTTTAACTTTTTTTTTTTTTGAACAATAAAATATTGAAATAATTTTATTAATAATATCATGTAACTCATATATATACACATACTTATGTACCATGTATATATACACATTATTACAATATATACTTACACAATATCCCCAAATTTATTTTATAAGTGTATGTATATTAACAAAGCATTTATCTACAACAAATATTATTCATTGGGAGCTATTAGCATGTTTTTCCGATGCCTGTAGCTATATATATGAAAGGGTAAAATGAGCAAATACATGTACATGTATACAAAAAAAAATTTAATTATTTTTAAATAATACATATTAAAATGTCATAATTTATACAACAATTTATTTTTATTAGCTTCAATTATCAATTTAAATTTATTACTTTAAATTCTTTCTAAAATAAAAAAAAACATCTGAGTATTTTTAAACAATTTTATATATAAAAAAATTTGTTAGCATCATATGCTAAGTTTTGAAAGATAATCTTAGCTTACAGTCATAATTTTTTACAAATAAAAAACTACGCTTTAAAAATATTTACAAATGGTAAGTCCAAGTGATCTGCATATAAATAATGTTGATGGATAGTAAAATAACTTTTTAATTTACAATAAATTTCTTCTTGAGGAATCATTGAAGTGAGTTTTAAATATTATTCTTTAACAGAACAATCATTTTATTCACTATACAAGTAAAATAAATATCAGTTCATTGTTTCTTAAAACCTTTAAGAATGGGATAAATATTTTCAAATGCTTCATAAATTTCTTCTCTTACTTTTGCTCCTAAAAAATAAAAAAACAGACATTAGTATACAATATATATAAATTTGAAATATTAAATTAAAAAAAAAAAAACTTCATTAGTGTGTGGATGTTTCTGTATATAAATTGCACATATAAATTATTTTATAATTTTAAAACAAAATATGAAATTATAATAGAAATAGTGGACAAGCTGCAACCTAAAAAGAGTCATTAAGCGTTTTCTATGTGGCATAATTTTTGATTATGATAAAAATTAATCATATTTCATCATGTGATTGCCTGACTTTTTTTTCTCTTATTTTCCACAGGAAAAAAAGAATCAATATGCAGTAATTTATTAAAATCAAATCTGTTATAAAAACTGATAGTGGAATGTCTACAAAACTGACAATAAACCCATAGCATAAAAAATGTATTATAGAAGTATAGAAGACAAAAAAAAAAGTTGGTCAGCCTTGAATGGGTGATGAAAATACTGAAAGTATAAAACAGATTTTTTTCATGAATATAGAAAGTTTACACAATTTGTAGCGAGTTGTAATTGCTTTGGCTTGCATAAATATTTGAAACTGCATTTTGACAAATTGCCATTCCTACAAAAAAACACTCAAAATGCCAATTTTCTCTATCTAAAATTGATCAAAAAAAAAACAAAACACAGTAGTTATTGAAGGAATCAAAATGGACTTACTACTTCATATATAACAAAAACTGAACAACATTTTGGTATTTTGCATGTGACTAATGGTGCTCATATTAAGTGTTAGTAAATTTTCTGTTTAACAAATAAAAACTTTGAAGTTTATTCTATAAAAATTTGTCATTTAAATCTAGATTGAGAATAATTTGTATATGAACTGTTATTCACATACAGACATAACTACGAGTCTTGTATTAAATTTTGAAAAACTAATAGCAATATTTATATTTTATACAGAAAAATAATTATAACAAATTCATATCACAAGTAACAATTGAATTCTTAAAATTACAATCAATCAATCAATGGTAAACTTTTTATTAAAAACTGAAGAGTCTCAATTTAAAGCCTTCATTAATTATTATTTTTTTGTCAATTACAAATCACTATTTGAATTATAATATCTCAGGGATATCAAATCAATGACCATATAGGAAATACCCTGTCTCAGGTCATACATTAAAAAAAAAAAAGGATATCAGGCACATCAAAAGAATATAAAAAATTTTGGTAAAGTTAGCATTGATTGTCAGATGCTTCATATAAAGCAGATAGTTACGCTCCTTTAATCACTCACATAGTTTCAGTAGAAGAATACGAAAGAAGTTGATATGATACTCTGTTCTTTAAAAGACCTTCAGTTTAAGGAAATTCCTTTGCATTCTTATCTTGCTCTCTAAAAACCAAATATTTCACCTACATCTCTTTAAGCATTCTAAGTCACTTCTTTAATTTTAGAATTCAAATGATAGCAAATGCCAGCAGTTAATTACGATATAAATGAGTAAAACATTGCTCAACATCTTTTGAGTGTTTTTGGATAGATATGATATATTTTTAAAAAAGATGATCTTTTTAATAATTAGAAAACTATGATCACTGAAAAAAAGAAAGTGATTAATAAGGTTAAAGTTTTTTTTTTTTCATGTGTTAAAAGCGTTGATCGGGAAGCGAACCTGGGCCAGCTGTTGGAAGGCAGCTATCCTAACCACAAGGTCACCAACGCTTGAGAGTATTTATGAAAGGAGAAATGAGATAAGATTTAAGAAAATGAGGTTTTAATGTATAGGAGCATACAAATCAGAACAATTAATAAAAATTATTTAAGATTAAATGGATTAAAGTTAGAGAAGTTGATGGATTGGACTAAATAAAAATAATTGCTGGCATCAACATAGTATTATGTGAAGAAAAACATTTACTATTAACACATTAGTATTATTATTATTCTTTATTTCAATTAAGATCAGAAATTTGATTTTTTTTTTTTTTTCAAATAAGTTTCACCAATAATATTTAGACACAACCATAATTTAAATGGAAGAATTTATAATTATAAAGTTTTTAAATCTTGCTTTTTCTATCTAATTCAAAGATTTCTTCTTCTAAAGTGTCTTAATTCCTCCTGATTTTTTTTTTGAAGGTGTATATTAACTATTTCTTAATCCATTGCAGTCAAAAAAACTCAAATGCTGAAATATATTTCCTTTGAAATCACAAGTTTCTCTTTTGTATTAAATAATCACAAAGTCTTTTAATATTTGCATAGAGAAGATTATATCACAACGAGAAATAAGCAATCACTTGCAGAATTTTAGTTGGATAATTCATCCAGATATTTGCTTTTTTTTTGTTTAAATACTCAATATCATTCTTCTTCCATGATTATGTCATAGAGGGCGTTCACCCTTATTCTTAAAAAGGAACTAGAAATTGCATGAAACTATAACTTATTCATGGTGAAAATTAAATAATATATTATAACCTATTCAAAAACCTACTTAAGATCTGCCTTTAGTTGTCATAGAAATCATTTCCCCCATGAAGTAATAGAGAATATTTTCAAGGATTTTATAGAAAAAGTTTCTAATTGTTTTTATTTCCTGTAATATAATGAATTACAGAGGCAAGTCTAGAAACAATTTTTTTGAGCTTTAGCATTACTGTGGTTTTGTAATTCATTGTTAACTAAAATATAGTGGCATATAGATTATTTTATTCTAATAAAGAGTGGCTTCTTTAATAAAACGTAATCTATATATTCAATATTTGAAAACTTTACTTTCTCTTTATATAATAAAGAGTGGATTCTTTAATAAAATGTAATCTATATATTTAACATTTGAAAACTTTATTTTCTCTTTATACATATATAGTCATATAAAGAACAAAGTTTTTAAAAATAAAGATTTTGTAAAAAAATTATTAGAATACTGATTGTTTAAACTATACTATATTTTGTAAAATGAAGAAAACCTCATCTACTTTCATTCATATAAGATATTGTTCCTGTTAATGAAAAGTGAATGCTAAAATTAAATATGTAAAGTATAATAGTTGATGAATGGTAAAATTAAAATTGAATAAAATATAATATTTTTTCAATTAAAAAAACAAAACAAAACAATAATTTATTTGGAATTCATTATTATTTGATTTTAATTTAATTTATTATTTCTAAATTTTAATATTATTGTACTTTATGTTACAAATCATGAATTTTTAAAATAAGATTCGAAAAATATTTTTGTACAAAATTTTATTTTTTTTTAATTTACTAATAATATATTTAATCAATATGATGTCCATATTTTTTTTTAAAAACAAAAACTAATACTTCCAACAATAGTCAGCATTTAATTGATAATAATGTAGTCTCCCGTCCTACTCCTTAAAGACACCTATTTCATTTCCAACATGATTCTTCAACTAACTTAAGCACTAAGCAGATGTTTAAATGGTTAAGATTTAAAAGATCTTCTCTACATAAAAATATATGTATATCCAGAATTAATTAAAAAAATGGATTTTGCATTTATCAAAACAAATTCATTTAAATATATATATATATATACTGGTATTGTTTGCTGTTTGGACTTGATCAAATATTTTCATATAAAAAATATTAGACAATATATTGTTTCTATTATTATATTTATAAAATACATTGAATTTACTACACAGTATGTACATTCTGTGATTATTAATGAAAATGCTTTATAATATTTATGATACAAACTTTCAATAGAAATTCTTGATTGATATATTAAGGTTATCATTAACATAACCTTATTAGATTATTGCCATCAGTATTTATCATGGAGTTATTTTGATTTTCAAATTTGATAAGACCGTGACTTTTTTGTTTCTTTAGTAATGCAATAATTTTGTTAACATTATTTATATCCTGAAATTTATGATGTAACAGAAGCCACTGAAATTTAGACTAAGTCTTACAATGAGACTGATTCCCTTCCTTCCACTATAATTTATTTAATTATCTTATTTTTTCATTTTTAATTAAAAGGCAAATTTCACTTATCAATAGCATTTCAAAATCAATTTCTTTATATCAAGATGAATATGAAATGTACAATTTTTAGTTTTTTATGTCATCTTGGAAAATAGTATTAGTCATTTTGTTAATTTGTTTATAATAATTTGACCCCCATCTCCCCAATTTAATTTTCTCCAAATGGTTTTATTTTAACAATAACTTTAGTCTAAATATTCTCCATTGAATATTAAATTTTATTCAAATTTGATCATTTATTTTTAAATTCACAATTAATACTTTATGATGATAATTACAGAATTTTAATATTCTTTTTCAGAACAAAATAACAACCAAAATAAATGATTCAAAAGATGTAGTTTTAACATCATATACGCAATATCTACAGAGTGATTCCATGGCCTCTATGGTAGATAACTTTTGCAAGCTTAAAAAAAAGAGAAGAAACACAAATGATTTTAAAGATATGGGTTATGAGAAAAAAGTTTGAAAAAAAAAATGGATTAATATAAATTCTAAGAATTAAAAAAATGTGACAGGAATGGAATAGAAAAACTGCTCGACATTCTTAATGAAAGATTAAAAGAATCTTTTACTATTAAAAAAAATAGAATAAAAGTGGTCTAGAATGATGAGTGGGACATACTAGCAAGCTGATAGCTAATAATATTAACAAAATTATTTAAGTAATTTTGCTAAAAACAATTCAACTAGAACAATGTTTCCAAACTAAAAATTCACAAATGTTATAAAGTTTTATACTTTTTAAAATATCAATTTAATTCAGTGATGTAAAAAAATTGAAAAATCTACTGAAAGTATACTTAAATTTTTTTAAAATATATATCTTTAAAAAGATGTACATTATTAAAACATTTCTTATAATAGAAAAAATTTTCATTGATTTACCTACATACACACATGCTTACACAAAATGCTGGAATATTTTCTCAATTATCATAGCCCAGAAGATTAATATTTTTTAATTACACATCTAAGTCTTCAAATACACATTTAAATTGAGTTCACATATTTTGAAAAATTATATATTTGATCACTTAATTACTTAGTAGAATTTTTTTTCAAATAATTACTATGAATATTTATCTATTCCACAATAAATATTTTGAAGAAAAAGTTGTACATAATGTTAACACAATACCTGTTAATACTACTTTTCCAGAAACAAAGATGAGTAATACAATTCTTGGTTTGACCATGCGATAAATAAGACCAGGAAATAATTCAGGTTCATAACTATAAATTGAAACAATCATTTGTAAACATATTCAAATATACATATATTATGAAATTCAAGAAAATTTTAGAAAATATATACCAATCATCCATATTGAGAAATACTTTTGATCAACAACAAAAAAAATCCTCTTTAAAAAGATACTTCTCCACAGAAATAGGCTGCCATCATTTTGATAACATCTATATCTTGAGAATTAAGTGTCTCAAATAATATTAAAACTATATAAGAATCAAAAAATTTTCATTAAATATTTTATGAGGTCATCATCATCATCATTTTCAAGCATTAGACCTCTCAAAGTTTAATTCAGTTTTTTTTTATTTCCAACCTTCATATCACACTAGCAAATTTCATTTCATCCATCCATCTCATATGTGGTCTATTTCTAGGTCCTTTACAATCTCTTGGGATCCGGTTTATAATTTCAAAAATTTATTTATTATCATCTCTTCTAACAATATATCTATCCCAGTTCCACTTCAGTCTCTTAATTCTTTCAATCATTTTAGTAACACGCTCACGTATTTACTTTTTAATCCCTTCTTGTTATTCATAATGTATATCTCTCTATACTTTGTTGAGTGATCTGAAATCTCTATTATTCTTTTGTTAAGTATTCAAGTTTCAAATCCACAAGTAAGAACTAGTAAAACACAATTATTAAAAATGTTCTTTTTCAAACACATAGGAATATTTAGTTTTAGTATTAAGTAATTTCTATCAAAAGTATTCCACCTAAGTTTAATTATATGATTAATTTTAATCCAAAAATTATGTTTCTATCGGTATTAATATCTATCTAGACATTTGCAATTGCTAACTTTTAATTCACCATTATCAATCTTCATTTTCCTTTTTTGAAAAAATCAATTGAACATTACTTTAGTCTTTTTAGCATTTATCTTTAATCGTAACTTTTTTACTTTCATCTAATAACTCTTGTAACATTTCCTGAAGTTCTGAAGCATTATTTACAAAAATAACTATATCTTCTGAAAAATCTTGATGACTTAAATAATCATTTACTTTTAGTCTCTTAGATTCCCATTTTAATCTATAAAATGCTTCTTACAAAATTGCTGTAAGAAGTTTTGGAGGTATAGAGTTGCCCTGCCATACATCCTTCTAAATGTTCATCTTAGTATTACTATGTAATTTAATTGTTGTCGCATTTTGATAAATATTATTCAGAATATGATAATATCCTGGGTTTATATCTTGATATTTCAATGCTTTAATCACTGCAGAAATGCTTGTAGAATCAAATGCCTTTTCATAACTTACAAATCGAAAACATTTCATATTCATTGGTCTTTTCCACAACTTCTCTCAATATTTGACATGATTTACTGTACTAAAACCACTTTAAAATCCAATGTTAGTTATATATGAGTTGTAATAATCTTAATAAAAATTTTATATAGAACTGATGAAAGATAATAGTTCTGTAATTTCTAATATCTTCTTTATTATCTTTTAAAAATATCAATATTACAATTGCAAGATATTGATTCTAATTCCATCATTAACTGGAACTTTTGTCTTCTTCACAAATTTAATTACACATCTCATTTCCTTTAAAATGCTGGACAATTCACATGTAGTAATTGTAGAATTTTGTTTTTTCATTATTTATTACTATATAATTCTTTATAAAAAATTCCAAATATTTCATGATGTCATCTCTCATTTTAGTAATGGTTTTCTATCAATTCCAAGCTACTATTTTACACTTTTGAGATTTTTATTATCTTCTATAATTTTCCTTGCTAATTCACACTTATATTTTTTTATTTATTATTAACTGTTTTTAGACCATTTTACCAAACTCTAAATATTCAATTCTTGTTAATGGATCATTTTTATATATTTTCACATTCCTTCTTTTCTTCATACATCACCATGTCTTAGAAGCAAATTTATTGATAAATTGCTGCTTTTTGTCCAAGCTACCTCTGTTGTAGTTCTTAATAGTGCATCAGTGATCTTCTTATCAATTTCACTTAAATCTGAACTATCTTCAAAATGTGTTATTTTAAAATAAAATGCAAGTTATAATTTAAATTCATTAACATGTTTCTGAAGATTAGAAATATCAATTGTGACTACTGTTTTTCTTAATAGTTTTTGTCTCTCTAGTTTTGTGACTAATCAGTGATCATTTCTTGTTAAATTTATTAAAATCATTACTATCTTGAAATACGTATTTTCTGTTAGTCAAAATATAATTCAATTCTGCTGTATCTTCATTTAGATTTGTCCATGTCCAGTTCTAGTTAGCAATTTTCTCAAAGAAAGAATTCATAATATACAATTTTTCTTTTTCTGTGAACTCTACAAGTCTGTGACTTCTCATTTTTATGACAAAAAACCAAATTTACCCATAGCATTTTCATCATTTAATCATTTATCAAATCTAGCATTAAAGTCTCCTATGACAATTTAAAAATGTTGTTTGGTCTGATCAAACAAAAATCTTCTACTTCTTCATCACAATGAGAACTTGTTGTGGCATAAACCTGAATTATCTCCATTTGATATCTTCCATTAAGTTGAATAACTAACTTCCCAATCTGTCTGACATACCATCAATCTCCACAGTGTTATTCTTCCATTTTTTATTTCTAATGAATCTCACTCTATTTGTGATTCTAATATTTATGTCTATATAATAAAATACATGTTCACTTTTTAAATCAATTTTCTCGTCACCTTTTCTTGTAGTTTCATAGAATCCAATAATGTCCTAATTAATATTAAAAAGTTTTTCTTTAATTCATGCGATCTTTTTTTTCTCACTTGAAAATAAACTGCAGTTTTAAATATCTAAAAGGTTATTATCAAACAGCAACCTAAGTCTGCAATCAGTGAGAATTCTTAGCACCATCTGCGTTCAGCTACCTTGGCTGGTGACTTTAAAATCTCCTAGGAATAAGGGCCAAAATTTAGTTTTGTCTGTCAGGATTGTAAATAACTATTAAAAAAAAAAGTTCATTCACACACACATTTTTTTGCCTTCAAGAAAACATTGATTCTATCAGTTAAGAATTATCAGGCAATTCAGAACAAAAACCACATGTTTTTTGATCTTAAATTCAAAGTTAAAAAGCCTAAATTCTTAGTTCATAAATCATATTTTTTCAATCTAATTAGAATTTGTATAATCAAAATCAAGAATGTGGCAAGTAGCTCAAAATATGATGTAAAAGCAGATATGATTGACTTTTTATTGAAAGCATTTTTAAGCTCCCTAATACTTTAATTGTAATATCCATTCAATTGATCCATGTATCTTCTTAAGTATCAGAAATATGGACTTTCATAGATTTTTTGTTTTATAAATAATTAGTTTTTAGATTTATGAAAAAAAAAATCACTTAGTTTTTTGCCAGTGGAAAAGGAAATCTTAATATTGAAAATAAACAGTCATCTGCTATTCTTATCAGTGATTCCTATAATATAAGGCAGAATAATCTAGATTCAGACAAAGAATTTTCTATTTCATTACTTTTTTTTAATAAATAGTTTAAAAGTGTGTTTTAAATAATAATATTATAGGTTAAAATAGATTATAAATTATTGAATGAATATGAATGTTGATAGTTAGTAAAATGGATAATAATAAAAATATAAAAGTTATTAAGTTAAAGTGAAGTATTTAAAGAGTAATAAGAATAAAATAAGTAAAGGATAAAAATAATTTTTTTTAAAGAATTTAGATATAAAATAGGAAGAGGGAGATATTATTAATAAAAGTGCAAATTTAAAGAGGGGGCTAATCAAAGTATAGTGGTCAAATTTTTTAAAATTTGAATTTAGCAATGAGATTAGTAGACATCAAAAGATGCTTAGAATTATATTATAAATTAAAATAGGTTATAAGTTATTGAATGATTGTTAGTAAAGTGAATAATAATAATATAAAATATGAAAGATATTAATTTAGAGTTGTATATTATTGGAATAAGATAAAATAAAGAATAAAATAGAATACATATGTATATATATATGGGAAGTGTATATATGTATACATATGTATGTGTGTATATATATATGTGTGTGTATATATATGTATAGGAAATATTTTGATTAATAAGTATAAAATGCAAAAAGGGTAAGAAATGAATAATAATAATATAAAATAAAACATATTATAAGATGTATATATAGAACGTAAATATTATGTTCATGTATATTTATATTCATATGTTTGTATTATATTGTAGTTCTGAAAAAGATTGCTGGAGCAATCAAAACTGTAAACTATAGAAAAAGGGTGGAAAATAAAGCACTGTAAAAGTAGTAAAGTGATTGGATAATTGAGTATTATATACTATCAATATTATATGAAACTTTTGTGTAGAATGTGTTTATTGTAACCATTGAAGAGCAGAATATTTTAATTACAGTTATTTCTTGGCTAAGATAATTTTTACCCAACAATCATTGTGCTCTATCAAAAGATAGTCACAAATAATATAAAAGCATCATCATCCTGTTTATATATTTTTTGTGTCAAATTCTTTTGATGATAGCACATGAATTGCTTAATAAAGACTATCTTGGATAAAAAACAAATGTAATTAAAAACTCCTACTCTCTAGTGGTTATGGTAAACACATTGGTGACAAGATAAAAAAAAATGAAATTGGAAAAATAGTTGGCTGAATATAAAATAATTCTGCTTTACATTAAAGATATCACTAAATTTAAAAACCAAATAATTTTAAATCATTAAGATATTTATGGAATTCCAATTTCTGATGTCCAAGAAGCTACATGGGCTTAGAGAGCATAAAAATGTTTTCAGTTAAATTATCTTTAATTTTCACTTTTGGGATACAGGCCACATCTTTGATTTTGATAATGCTAAAATATTAGTTAGACTTGAAAAATATTTACATATTATGTGGTATAATGGCAATCTGTAAATGTAAAACTCATCACATTCCTGTTTAGTGAAGACTCACTATTTTATCTCCTTCCCACCATCTGCCAATAGTTTTAAAAAGTCAACCATGAAACAAAAAAAAAAAAATACAGAAATTTTTGTTTACTTTTCCCCAGCTATGATTGGACAACCACTTGATTTAATCTCTTAACGAAAAGACTGATTCGTACAGTTTTTTAATATTTCTTGACAAGGATGAATGAGATTTCATCAAAATATTGGCAGCCTACTTCTGTGGAGAGGAGATAGATCATTGTTAGTGAATTTAAAAAGGATTCACTGATTACTGACCATAGGAAATTTCTCAATGTGAAGAACTGATACATGATATTTTCCAAAAATTCCTTTGGGTCTTTCTAACCATAAAAATTTTCATTATAATATACATAAATTATATGTACACATATATTTAAACAAAAATAAATAATCAACCTGAAAAAATGATGCAAATGGAAAAAAACTCATTAGATAGTAAACACGCCATATATTTCAAAAACAATATATTAAAAAGATGAGTATGAAATAATTAGTATTTTCCATGATTATCATAATGTGCAATACAGTACATATGACACCTCTAATAGTGCTCTGAAATATGTATGATAATGAAATGTTTACAAGTTTTATTTTGAGAAAAGCTTGTGTGCATTATATAGCAAAGTTTAATACACATTTAATAGGTGAGCAGTAAAGACTAAGTTGACCAAGAAACCATTTGAATATTGCAGACTCAATTAGGCTTTGAGATTATCACTCAGAAAAAATAACAACACTGTTGCAAAATTTCATTTACATATTAATGAACTAAATGTATTTCACAGGTGACCAATTATCATAAATAGTTCTATATGCAAAATAGCTTATAGAAAAAAAAAAAAATCCATTCATAACAGCTAAAACATCCCTATGGCTTCAATATTACCAGAAACAGTACTTGACAAATGTCAGTGAATAGATAAAAACGGAAACTCATTATTAAACAGAATATGCTTTGTTCCCATTAATTATGAAACTCTTTATCCACTGATCCTAAGTGAGATACATTGCAGACAAAGAGTCACTGCAAATATAAATGGGAGTTCAGATTTATGTTTTCCAACTTATGTAGGATTGAACTCTCAATAGCTATTGTGATGATTATTTCTACTAAGTTTTAGTTTATTGAACTTTCTTTACCTGTTGAATGCACTTTGCAGAAGCTAGACTGCTGTTACTTTTTGTTGTAATAAATTAAATATTATATATCAAAAAATAAATGATATTTACCTATTAATATGGCAGTGAAATTTTAGACATTATTAAAATCATTGCGATTATCTATGGTTGTTAAATATTTGTTAGTATTTAATTAAGTAAGTAAATTTAACTTTCAAAGATAAGTTGTTGAAGATCTCTAGGCATTTTTATATCTACAATATATTCTTTATTAATTTCTAGCTACTAGTGACCTACTTATGCTTTAAAGATAGCCATCTTTTTGTCACGTAAATAAATTGACATTAATACAGAAAGTGGAGTTGTTATTAATAACTTTGCTAAAAATGATTCTTTAAATCTTTGAAAGTTAAATTTACTTAATAAATAAAATTACTATCAAATATTTAGCAATCATAAATAATCATAAGTAATGAAGACCAAAATTTCACTGCCAGACTAATATGTAAACAGCAAATAAATTGTTAAATAAACAACTTGACATATTGTAATAAAATTGTAAATGATTACATTAGATATATAACAAATGCAATGAGTAAAATAAGAAACAAAATTGATTAAACTCTTATCATATCTGTGTATATATTTATTTGCTTATTATAATGATACTCATGATAGGTATTTAAATTTATCACATATTTAAATAAAAAAACATTAACATCCGCCTTGCACATCTCAAAAGATACAAATAAAATCTAATTAAATTCATAATAAAAACATTATATTTAATAAATGTGAGTATAATATCATTTTTATTTTTAAGTAAGAAAATGAATAAGATTCTTTTAATTTTTGAATTATATGTTAGAGAGTAAGATAACTGAAGAAATTTACCAAACTTTCAGCTGAGACTGGTGACTCTTTTTTTTTAGACTGACAATTCCACATCATCTAACAAATTCTTTCTTTAATATTTAACTATGTGTACATTTGTAATTTTAATAACTTTTTATTATAACAAAAAAAGTTATTTTTATATTAGTAAAAAAATTATAAAGAAAACAATTTAATTAGAAATTCCCTTTGATAAGATTGTAACTTCTTTTTAATTAGATAATTTTTTTTTTTTAAAAATTACATTGCAACAAATTTAGTTATAGAAATAATAAAAAAATATTTGGTACTTATAACGTAATCGGGCTTGGCTACTTGATGGCGTTCTGGCTCGCCAAAACACCTAACAAATGCCGTTTACAAGGCCTGACTTACGGCTATAGAAAACATATATGTTTGTCTTAGCCATTAGAAGGCCGATAATGATGCGTAACGCAGAAATAATACGGCCTATTTCTGCTTCGCGACAGTTATTGTGAATCCACACACTTATCTTTCGTTTACAGTTTGATATATATGTGTGTTTAGTTGGATTAGTCAAATTTTTACAATATATGTTACACAATATTTGTATTTATAATTTATATAATAAACATGAATTTATAGTAATTTTCTAAATGGCCACATCCTTGTTTAGAGAATGTGTAAGGTGTAAAAGCTTGCTGAGGGTAGGTAAAAAAGAATTCGGCCGATATCGCGTGCGAAATCTCGTTTTCACGTGAAATACCACGTAGTTGATAAAATGGATGGCGATCAACTTTTTCCGCAGTTGCCGACAACAGAAACCGAGTATTTCTGCTGTCCAATAAAAATATACACGATTTTTTGTAAATTTCATAGAAAGCACATATTATAAACATGTTTAATAAGTAAATAAGACATATATATGTGTTTGTTGTTGTTTAAAAAAGTTTGAGTTTCTTTCTTTTGTCGGACTACGGTTACGATTTTGATATCTTTTATTTTAGCATTACAAACAACAGAACACTAACCCTAAAACTAACCCTAACCATACACAGTTGTTTTGTTATGTAGAAAGCAATAATTAAGCGAAAGACATCGCTAAATAGACATCGCAGAGTAGCAGCTTTGTCCAAAAACAGCGGTTTAAAAATAAAAAAAAAGGTTGTCGTTTACCAATAATTAAGCGAAAGACATCGCTAAATAGACATCGCAGAATAGCAGCTTTGTCCAAAAACAGTGATTTAAAAATAAAAAAAAAAGGTTGTCGTTTACTAAATACAAAATTAAAATTAAACAACTTTTTTAATAAAAAGGCATGAAAAAAAAGTTATAGCAATCAATAAATTAATAACCAAAAAAAAAAAAAAAAACAGCGATTTGATTTAAAAATATAACACGGCCCCGAACATTGTATTGTATTGTTTTTGACTGCCAACAACGCCATCAACTGGCCAAGCCCGATTACGTTATAATTACCAAATATTTTAACTTATGAAAAGTTAATTTTTATTTTAATTCAGAATGAAGATAAAACATTTTAAGTGAAAATAATTATGTAAAAATCTGATTTTATTATTTTTTTACTTTCAAACTTTGCCATTGATATATATACTCACAAAATATATTTTATTCTGCTAACAAAACTATCTTTTTTTTTACTTACCTTGAAAACTGACTATGAGTTAAAACAAGTCCTTCTAATCGAATAGGAAACTTGACATCACAACTACCAACCATATTTTGAATTTTAAAATCTAAAAATTTTGCCTAAAATAAAAAAAAAAAAAGTTCATATGCATATATATTCAAGTTGAGATATTAAGTAGTAATTACAGAATACAGATTCAAACTGAAGCTTAATTTCACAATATGTATATAAAATAAACTGAAAAAATTTCTCAATACTTTATTTTCTTAAAAAAACAAATAATATTCCATTTCATAGTTTCAAAAAAAAGAAACAGATTCAAAATCCTTTGGATTTATTCAAATCAAAAATATATCTTTTTAAGTAAACACTGGGATAATTTTTTTTTTTCCTTTATAAAAAACAATATAGTGGATTTTATGATTCTAAATTTTCATCCTAGTGCACTTTATAAGCAAACAAACATTGATAATTAGGAATAAAATCTTATTACTGAATTTGTAAGTTGTTTTAATTTAGATATAAGACAATTCTAACATGGACACTATGGATCTCGTATTGTAATGATTAGCATACTTATTTGAAATTCAAGTCTGAAATGGGGGAACTTTGGACATTTTTGAAGTCTCAATAGGTTAGAATTTTTTTCGGTACTGATACATTTGACTATCCATCCCGCTTGATGGCGTTGTTGCTAGCCAAAAGTAGGTTAAAATACCATTTATCAGGCACAACTTCCCAATTGCTATTCAAGAAAATGTAATGGCCTGGTAAAACTATATTTGAAAAAATAAAATAAATGTTATCAAAAAAACAAAAATAAATGAACATTTTTAAAAAATATATATATATTGTCATTCATTGCAAATATATCCAATTACTTTAAAAAGAAATAATAAAATAATTTAATTTAAAAGAATGGTCTGTGTATTGTTTATTTGTTAAAATATTAAAGGAAATGGAATGGCTTGGTAAAGTTATATCAATGTGTTTTGTTGGAGGAACAACGCCATCAAGCAGGATGGATTATCAAATGTATCAGTACTATTTTTTCTAACAGATAGCTGATTCACAGCCAAGTCAGCTAGTCATATTTAGTTATATTACATGGACAACAAAAATCCAAAGTTAATCCAAGAAAGTCAAATATATAATCATGTGCTGAATATACTACAACTGTAAATAATATGACTTCCATCACTGATTTACTATTACTATGCTCATGGTTTACTGTTCCATTTTTTTTTTACAATATGAAACTTTTAAAGAGTTTAATAATCAGTGATCTGATAAATATCAAAAATCTATGAAATACTATGGCATATGAATATGCAATTATCTTATAAATACAATACTAAATTTTTATATTAGTTGCATTTTATTAATGAAGAAACAAAAGCTTTAGTTTAACATATGACAGAAAATAAATAGTTTGGTAAAAATAAAATAAATTCAAAAAAAAAAAAAATACAATTTCAATTGATGTATTAACCAAATAAAAATCTGATATTAAGGAGAACATTTTATAAAATTATAAATGACACATCAAATGTATTTGTTATGAAATTAAAATATTAAAAAAAAAGTATTTTGGTAAATATTTGTACTATTGTTTTTTAAAGAAATTTATTTTAGTTTTCTGAAATCAATGTTCTTTATTGTAATAAAATGGAATTTGAAAAGATTGTGCAGAAAAACGAACAGGTATATATAATAATAAAAACAATCATAGTAGCACTATATATATATAAATGGATTCATTTGATATAGTTGATGCATAAAAATTTTCCAGAATAATTACTAAGAAATATTTAAAAACTATTTTTGACAATTAATGTATTTAAAGGAATTTGTTCCTTCCCTATTAATTAGATAAGAATTTTGTGCAAATAAAATTTTTAATAATTGGGAATTTACTGGTTTAGGACAGATGGAAATTGTTTTTTTATTAAATTATACACTTTCAGGGCATACAGTAACTATCTAAAACAAAATGGCTGAAAACAAAAGATGGTATTTAATATTTCCAGTGTTGTTGTTTTTTATTACTGTTACTTTAAAGAAAGACAATTTTATAATATTTTCACTTTATTTATTATATTATTTTCTATTAACAAGTTATTTTACTGGTAAATATGCAAGTACCCTATTTTTTTAATAAATGCTAAGGATTGATTTTTTTAAAAAAATTATTTTCATTGCTTGAGAGATGACTACATCATGGTGGAAGAAAAGATAATATTACCATACTGTACTTTTGTTGTGTGATTTTTAAAAAGAAAAATTATTTATTTATTATAATAGCTGTATTTTAAAAAATATTTGGATAAGATATGGATATAATAAACATCTATTAATAATTATTAATTTCCAACTGGATTGTTTTTAAGATTATCAAATGGTACTCTCTTTAAAAATTTTTCTGTCTCTCTATACCAAGGGTTGGATCTCTAGAACTACAGATGATATTTTTCCAATGTCTAAGATCTGCATAATGTTTTATGGATTGCTGAAAGCATGATAGGTCATTTTTTGGATGTTGAAAAACTGCATATGTCATTTTGGATGTTTAAGAGAAGCATGTAATATTTTTTGAATATTTGAGAACTTTTTTTAAATAATACTGTATTACATTTATGTATAAAGCTGTTTATTAGTACATTTTGTTAGTTACTGTATATATAACAAATGTGAATTGTTGAAATATATTATTAAAAATAGGTGTAAATAATTTTTAGAAAATTAACAATGACAATAGAAAATTATTCGGCAGTCTTACATTACCTTTTTCAGCTAGAATTCATCTCATGTTACTTTATCATTTTATTTATGTCCTCTTGCATAGAACTACATTATATATTTTTATCCATAAAATAGTAATTAATCATTATCAGTGATATAAGATGCTAATATTGAATATTAATTAATAATCAGTTAATAATAATTAACATTATTGGGAACAATTGTGAAATAAATTAATGGATAATCATTTTTATAGCAATAACATTATGGAAATAATTTTGAGTCATATAAATTGTGTTTTATAATTTATTCTTATAGAAAAAAATGACAAACTGGGAAAAATAAAAACAAACATCAATTGATTATATAAATTTATTTACAGTATTGCATTTTTTTTTAAAATTTTGTTTTGAAAAGAAGTGCCTATTTAATTTATTAAAAAAAAAGTTTCTTGATTAAATAATAATTCATGCCAAAATAATAATCAAGTCTTAATAGTGGTAAAAATGCTTTCTCTTAATTTTCCCCCACTAAAGAGTTGCCCAGATCATTATTTTCCATAAATTGGGTATTCTAATTGCAATAATTTTTTATTTTAATTTTCTAATCTAAATAGGGATCTTACATTGTTCTGCCACATGATATGTCCTTTTTGTCATGAGGATACATAGTACGCTTTCAGAATTTCTAAAAAAGTTAGAATCTAAAGTCAAAGCATGATTGGCAAAACAATTCAGTAACATTATTCATACAGAAACTATTTCAAAAATTTGGCATAAAAGCAAAATTATAACAGACTTGAAAAAAACAACAATACTGATCCAAAAAATAATCACCCAACATCATTATTAGGTATTCTCTATAAGACATTTGAAAGAATCACATTTTGCCAGTAATTAAAAAGCACATATCCAGCAAGTTGGCTTTAGGCCACTTAAGTAACTGCTGTGAACAAATTTTATCTTTAGCAATTTAAATTGAAAAAGACACTCAAAATAAATTAAAAAGTGAGATCTTTTTTAATCAATCTAATCTCCAGTTATGATTCTGTTCAGTAAAATGATCTTCTAAGAGTTTTTAAATCCATACATGAAAAAACAAATCATTAATTTATTTGACAAAATGCTTTCCAATAAAAAAATTAAAATGACATGATAATCATATTAGGTAAAAAAAATTTACAGAATGACTACCTCAAAGTTTAGTTATTTTAACTACTTTGTTTAATAAATTCATAAATGATCTTTTAATGACATAATGCATGCAATTCACTTATGCTGAGGACTTAGATTTGATTTAACAAAAGACACTTTTCCTAAAATAGAAAAGTCACTCAATAAGAATATGAAAAAATTGGAAATCCTCTTCAAAGACTGGGGTTTATGCCTAATCCAATAATGAAAGTATTCCTAACTTTTCATCTAAGCATAGGAATAATAACTAGTAATCTGAATGTAATCTTTTGCAATAATAAACTGAAATACAATCCTACACTATGTTATTTAGAGTAATCTTGGATCATATCTTATTTTCTTCATTCATCTAAGGTTAGATCTAAAATAATTTCTAGGAATAAGCCTATGATGCAAATATTTTACAGAAAAGTTTTTTAATATCAGTTTTTCTATTACTGAATATTATGTTTCTATTTAAAAAAAAAAAAATCCCCATCCTAACCTTCTGGATAGTCAATTAAATATTACCATTAGAAATATTATTGACTTATACAAATCTATTCCTTTGCAATGTCTTTCTGTTCTTATTCCTCTACCAGATAATAGAAGTTACCTCAGAAAATTTATAAAAAGCTAATAAGTAGATCAGAGTTGCCAATAATTCAAGATACAGTTTCACTACCTAAGATTCAAATCAAAATCTTTTTTTATGTATTAAATTAAGAATCTAGACAAGGATAGCCTTCTCTGTAAAGGAGCCTGGATATGAGAACTTTTTTGAGGGTCTAAAATATTTTTTTTCAAAGATAAAAATAACAGTATTAAAAAAACAGAACATATATTGCATCATATGTATATTTAATTGTACAATATTTTTTTGGCCATGTCATTAAAAATACTAGAAAAATTGCAATTTTTATCAATTCCCTTCTTGATACTTAACATAGCAATGCAGTTAAGTGTTCTTCATACACGGTTGATTGAAGATAATTTTTTATTGATTTTAATTTGCTAAAAGAACATTCTACACTTACTATAGTACCTAACAACATAAAAAAATTTTTTAATGCAGTTAGTACACTTGGAAATAGTTCATTATAATTATTACTTAATACATATTGCAATTTATCTTGTGCATGATCATATAAGATCAGTTCTCTTAGTAAAACAATTTCCTGAATTAAGTCTTGGTTTATGTCCTTGTTACAGAATTTTACAAAATTCCTTCTTCTACTAGTTAAAATATTTTCTTTTTCTGATTCATTTCTAGGAAATCATGTTCAATGCTATCATTTTTGTTTCATCTAAAAATATCTTAAATTTTGATCTAAAATTTTGGAATTCATTTTTAATTTTATTTACTAAATTAAAAGCAGAGTCAAGAATAATTATTTTGTTTTGTTGATATTATTAATTTTTGTCAATGTTGTAAACCACACTGATAAACTTAAAAATAAATGGAATTTTTTGTAATGAATCTAACATATTTTGTCAGAGACTATTGTTATCATTATTTATATCGATAAGTTTTTCCAAAGCATTACAAGTTTGCTTAAGAAAATAAATTAGTAAATTTTTTATTGAGTTTTTACCTAGTAAAATTTTTAAAAATCAAATCTTGGATTTATAGTTTAATGTTTATGCAATAAGAAAGTGGAAAGAAATGTATTGTCTCTGTTGGTAATAACTATCATAATATAATATTATTTTGTATATATATACACTTATAAATATTTTTATAAAAAATTACAGATTATCATTATTACAATAATGGAACTAGTTTTAAAAAAGTTTATTTATAAATACCTAAATCAAAATGAAGTGATTGTAAATCACTTGATGTCTAAAATTATCTTATACTACCTGTACCCTGGGCTTTGCTTACATTATTAGATTAAAAGAATATAATGTAGTTAATAATTAAAATATATTTTAATAATATTTTTATAAAATGATAATACCTGAATTATCAATAGCAGATAAAAACAACTATTGTAATATATTTTTATAAACAATGTTGTAGGTTATTTTTAACTGCTATTGATAATTATGTATTATTATTACATGTAAATATTCTTTAAATATATTTTAATTCTCAACTACATTATATTGTTTGATTTTACTAGTAAGCAAAGCTGGCAGGTGGCTTTGCACACAGTAAAATAATAATAATAATAATAAAATATAATGTAATTGATCAAAATATATTTCTAATTTATATATAAGCCGAATATATTCTGAGCAATAGAAATTTTTTAATGATTTATTATCCAAATTCCATTTCTGATTTTTGATGTATTGAATACCAAATAAAAATTTCCCTCACCAATTCTATTTCTCTAGCTGTGCCATCGCCATTATTAGAAAGTTTAAATAATTAAAATATATTTATGTATTCTATTTTCAAACTCTAACAATATCCTAGCATTAATAGAAAGTTTGATAATTAAAATATATTTATGTATTCCATTTTCGATTTTTGATGTATTGAATATCAAATAAAATTTTTGCTCACTAATTCTCCCTATTTCTCTGGTTGTTCCTATGCGTTAGTAAAAAGTTTAATAATTAAAATATGTTTATGTAATAATTACCAACAGCAGCATTGCAAAAGATATAACTTTCATTAAATATAATAAACAATAATTTTAAAATCAATTATTTTATATTTCTCATGTGATAATTTTTAAAATAGCTATAAAATTTTAACATTACCATAATATATGCAAGTGAAAAATTAAATACATCATCTAAATAAAGTTTATATAATTTAAAATATATTTATTCAATAAGATTTTACCTGGATAACCAAAAACTAATATCTTTTCATTTCTCTAGTATATGTATTTCAATATGCAAGCAACAATATCTTACTTTATCATGTGAGATATACTTAAAGGGAAGTGGTAAAAGTTTATCAAATTCAGTATTTCTCATACTATACCCATGACATTTTAAATTTTATCTTCTTATGTGTTAAATATATTTAAACTGACATTCTAAAAGTTTATCAATTTCATAGTAAAAGTTTATCAAATTCTGAGTATTTCGCTTGATATACTGACACCATTTTAAATTTTATTTTAACATGTGTTAAATTAAATATATATGGAAATCCTAAAAGCTTATCAAATTCATTAATAATGGGATATGAGCCTAGACTTTCAAGCTTTCTTCAGTATGAATCATGTATATTGGTTAAATTAGAGTGGATCACTGAAGGGAGCTTGTAAATTTGGGTTCCAATCCCCATTAATTATATCTACCTTAAGTATATCTACTATACTTGTATTTAAATATTACAAATTTATTATTATAACTGATCTAAATTGTCATTATTCAAATGAGAAATTAAATACATGGTTACAAACACAATTTAATTAATTTAAAATATATTTATAAAATTAAATTTTATTTGGCTTTACCAAAAACTATATTTTTCATTTAAAAAAATTTCCAACTCTGTAATCTTTTAATCAGTGCTATCCTCTTTTTGGTTTTTTATGACAACATTCAAAAACATTTATGACATCAATTTTCCATTTATTTTTATATTGCAAATTACAATTTTTTTAAAAATCAAAACAAACATTTATATGCTGATAAAATTCTATAAAAAGAAAGAAAATCATGCAAAAAAAAAAAAAAAACCAAACAAACAAAACATAACAAATAATCTAATTTGAAGGTAGACATTACAAATATTGATATTATTCCATTTTAAATTTAAATAAATAGAACCATAGTATTGAATAAATTCCCAACAAAATATTTTTGTCATTCATAGATTTAAATTATCTTAGTTTTGTGAATCATTGTAAGTCTCAGAAGAAATAAAGCATTTGGGAAGAAGCTCAAAAAACTTTCATCCCAAAATATGATCCAGACTAATAATATGAAACTCCATTAAAGAAATCTCCTAAAGATCATTAAACTGTGACAGGTAAGAGAAATAACTTTCAAAGACAAGTCTGGAAGATATGCAAAGTTCATTCAGCTTAAGTCTATCCTATGAAGCTATTATAATAATAATTAATCAATGTTTGTAGTAGTTTGCCATTACTTACTATTTAACACAATTTGCTACATTATAAATTTTAATAAAATCGTATTAAATAAAAAAATTATTATCATTATTATTTTTAATAATGTTCATATGCTAGTGATATTGGGGAAGGGTGCACTTCAACAACATCTAATGTTTGAACAATTTACAGGCCATAAGATCTATGAACGGCCTTGTAAACAGAATATTTATATGCTTTTGCATAGAAACAGCACCATCGAGTGGTGTGCATGATCAGATGAAGATGAGTATTACCAAAAATTATTATCATTATTATTTTTAATTCTTTTGTTTTACTATGTAATTCTATGATAAGTAATTATTTGCTTCCAAAGAAAAGATTAACTTACTTAAACTAAAAATAATAAATGGTTAAGTAATGCTTTCAATCTAGAAGGTCATATTCATAGGCTCAAACTCATTTTCTCTCAATAATAGTGTCAGTTGTTGAGTTTGAGCACTATGAATATGACCTTTCAGTTTGAAAGCATTGCTAATCTTTTCTCTGGAAGTAAATAAACACATATTATAGAATATCATTATTATTTATAATTTATGTTATAAATGCTTAATCAGATTTAGAGTTAAAAGAAATGATTAAACTGTCTTGCAAAATAATTTTAGGTTTGGAAAGAACTGATGGTATTGAGAACTAATATCATGAATACTTGCACTTGATTAGTAAATTTATTTTATAATTTATTCATAATAACAAGATCAACAAACAAATCAAAAATAAAACAACACTAATGTCACAAAAAGTATAACCCCCCCCCCCAAAATAAAATGGAGGGGGGGGAATCAATCAATAGTAGTTATATATAACTGATTAACACTTTCCAGTACAGTCATTATCATCTATGTCTAGATAATTTCTAGTAACAAATGATACAATTTGTTATTTTTTTATTTGACTTTTTTTTTTTTTATTCGTTATATGGAAAGATAAAAACATATTTATAAAATATTTACGTCACCAACTGATTACTTGCATAGGGGAAGCAAAATAAGTTTTATTACTATTTGATTAGTTTTAACTATTATGCAAATAATTTAAAATCATTATTAAAAAAAGAATGTGGATTTAGTTATCTCAAACATTAATTACCAAAAATTAAATGCTTTAGAAATAATACTAATCTCATCAAATGCCATAGCAAAGTAAGATTGGTGAGTGGTATAAAAATATATTTGCACAACCAATAAAAATTTTCTTAAACGAAAACATAAATAAATATTAGTAAAACTATAATGCTGATAGCCTTACTTTCAAGATATAAATTAACCTACATGGAAAGACAAATACATAAAATAATTGAGTTAGAAATTTGCAGATTTTGTTTGTCCAAAATGTGATTTTTTATAAAAATGGAATAACTTGTTTCCTTTAAATATGTAGTTCAAACTTTAAATGACATAGTAAAAAATTGATATTATTCAAAAAATTAAACAAGTCTTACAGGTGTTTAAATGGCTTCTCCATAGACTTACTTTTGTAAGTAGCAAAGTGCTGAGAAGTTTTATTGCCATGTGAGTAACAAAAATAGTCATTTTTCCATAAAAAAATTTGTGCTTGGTGACAACAACAATATGAATTACTGTGAAGATATCCCCCATTCCCTTCCCCCAATTTTAATAAATCTAATTTTATGTTTTGTAATTAATCAATATTCAGTTTTATGATTTTGAATGATTTTCAATTTTTGTATAAAGCCTTTGCTTTTAGGGTTAGGGTGTGGCATTATTTCAAAAATAAATTTGTCAGAATTGGCAGATTTAACCATGAGTGTAATTGAGTTTATCAAAATGATCAGTATAAATTTTCAGATTTCAAATGTTGAAACAAATGCCCATTCTGGCACTAGAAACATCCAACTTTTTATATGCAGAATATGTAAAAACTTATGAAGGTAGTAATATTATCAAACCTTAAAATTTGTTTTCTCCTACTGTTAAAAACATATTTGAGTTCAGGTTAATTGCTATCAGCCAATGCTCCAGAAAACATCTTTGTTATACTTCAAATGGATTATCTCGCCCATGACATGGATGATATGCATGAGTGACATATTATACTTTATTCCATAAAAAATGTGATTTTTTTCCCCAATCTTCTATTTAGTATTTATTAGCAATAAATAGTGATGAGTCACTGAAAGTAGCAAAAAAAAAAAAATTATCAGTTCCAATTAATCTACATATAGGAACCCAAGTAAATATGAATTCATTGATGTGTGAGTTAAGAACATTTATTTTTTAAAAAAGAATATAGACTTTTATAATGATGTGACTGTATTAAATAAGTCATAGGAATTGATATGTTTAAGCTAATGAAAGTGTAAAAGAAATATATTTTCTTGTGGATTAGACATTATTGAAAATTATTGATGAATTAGCTTTTTTAGATGAGGACTGGTGTATAATTTAGGTCTGTGATTACTTCCTGTGAGAATGATACATTAAATAAATAAATATTTGTATAACTGATTGCTTGGGAGATTATGTGACATTCAAGCATCTAAATGATCAAACTAAATCTTTTTTTATATTATTCAGATAATAAGTGATCCAGGAATCTTTATTTTTTATACTTTTCCAATATACTAAAACACATAAGACCTAGTCTTTTATTAATGAATCTTTTTAATACTGATCATATATTTGTTCCTTTTGATAGTTTGCTAATTATAATATTTTCTGATTTATTTAAAATATCAGGTCTTTTTATTATTAATATTTGAAAGCATAAGAGATTCTATTTATAATTTTACTTCAAATATTATTTTATTATTATGACAAAGAGGATTAAATGAGATCTACTTTGAAAGATTTTATGTTTTGATAAAATTCTAGACCTGCTTAAAATCTTTTGAAAAGTTCTTAAACCTATTTCTTTATTGGTATTAGTCTAATGTTTATTACTTCTTTTATTGTATGTCCATTACATTTTCTTATATTTGCCTTAAAATTTAATTTGTTTGTTTTTAATTTTAGTTCTGTCACTAGTGTTCTGATAATAGAAATGTTCACTAACTCAAGAAAATCAACTAAAATAGATGATTCATATGACAAAAAAAAAAAAAAGAAGACCCTCTCTTGGTTCTTAATTATTGATTGTGCTCATTGTGGAGCAATAATACAAAGGATTGTATTTTCAACACAGATAATGAAAGAAGAGAACAAAAAAAAAAAACCAATCAGTTATTCAATAAAAACTAGCAATTTCAGTATTATATTACATGGTTGATCTTGAAATAATTGTAGCTAACACTCGATATTAAAAAAGGCATCATATGACACTGATTGGTTCCTTTTGCTATTTGTTTTATTAACAATAATCAATATTATTCTTTCAAAACCATATAGTGTAAACTTGAGCAACCAATGGACATTAGATGGCATCAACCAATTCCTCAAATTAAGTTCTAATTAATGGCGTTTATCAGTGAAACATTGGATTTGCACACACACGTGTCTTCAGTAGCCAACACCTTGAATCCGAAGCACCCCTGAGAGCCCCTGTTCAAAAATTTAGAGTTCCAATTGAGTTTGTGTGAAATCAGTACATCATAAATCATACCCTTATGGGTCTCAGACCATTTGATCCACCATTTTATTATGTTTCAAATCAGATTTTTTTTTTTCTACGATGAAATTTGGATTTTTTTTCTAAAATACAATTTTTAATTAAAATTTTTTCTCATTTTTTTAGATTTTTATAATGGAATTTGTTTTTTATGGCTGAATTGCTTTCTGTTACTGCTTGATATGGATATGAAAGTGGCAACATATATTTGTAAGCCCTTTTGCTAGAAGCTCATTTTCAAGCTATTTAGAAGCTGCAATATAAAAAAAAAAAAAGGATTTGGAAGCTATAATGTCAAAAAAAAAAAAGATTGGAATAATTTTTTTATCTGCAAGGACAACTGTGGATATCACATCTAATGCATCAGGAAATTCAAATTTGAAATGGATGCTAACTAGCCAGGAGTCAATGAGTATTCAATTACTTATATTATTTATTTTTTTATTACTTTTTTTATTATATATAATTAAATATATATAGAAAAGAATAAATATGCTATATAATTTTATATAATTTTTTTTACATCATTTCAATGATATAAAAACATACACATCCAGACTCAATCATACACATATATTTATTGCCATAGGCAAGATATATTATGATTTTATTTCAGTATTCAATTAGTTTTATTACCTATTTTTATCACTTAATTTTTTATTACTTTTTTATATAATTAAATATTTATAAAAAAGAATAAATAATTTTAGACAATACATTTCAATGATATAAAAACATACACATCCAGACTCGATCACATACCCTCAGCCATCTACTTCTTACATAATCTCCCACACACACCTATAATTAGTGCTCATAATAAATTTGTTTATTCTGACATTTATTGATTTTACTTAGTTTTTATTCATTTTATCTTAGAAAATTTTTTTTTTCATATTTATTTTTTGAATACACTTTATTTATTTGAAAAGAATACATGTTTTGGGTGGCCCCCTTTCACCAATAACATAATAATTAATTATATTTTTAAATATATTACAATTTACTAAAGTTTTATTTGCATAGTATCTCATAAGCTGTTTTTACTATTTGAGTACGCTTTATTTGAAAAAAATACAGACTTTAGATCACACTCCATTTTTCACTAATATAATATGATAATTAATATATAATAATATAATACATTACAATTTACTAAAGTTCTCTTTGCATAATATCACATAAGCTGTTCTTACTGTTTGATATTTATTTGAGTACACTTTATTTGAAAAGAATACACATTTTAGGTTACACCCCATTTTTCACTAATATAATATAATAATTAATATATAATACATTACAATTTACTAAAGTTCTCTTTACATAATACCTTGTAAACTATTACTGTTATTTTTTCCCCACTAAAAACTAAACATATTTCTAACAAACCTGCACATAAAAACAACCAAACATTTCTAGCAGATACCCTGATATGGAAGAACAGGATCTGGGTTAGCTAGTAAAAATGGGTTACCAATCACATTGTTTTTGTAATTTTTTCACTGAAAAATTACTTCAGATAAGATATATTATATGTCAATTTTTTCAGCATTTTATGACAAATGTGATGAAGTTGTCTATGAAATTGTAATTTTAACACATAACTTTCAAAATTTAGAATTTGTGAACCAATGTAAAAATAAACATGCTTAAAAGTGTTAAAAATCTCATTTTTTTAATTTTTTTACATAATAACTATTTTATCAGCTTTATTACATTCTTTAATGTTTGCTCTTTCTAACAATGTATTGTAACCGGTTGGGTTACATGGTACACCCATAATAATATAGTGTGTGCACATATATATATATATAAAGTAAAGGAAAAGTAGAAATAAACACAGGATAAATTTTTGTAGATATTTTTCTATATTTCCTAAAATAAAATAATAATAAGTAAAGGGTTAAATAACTCTGGGTTTAAAGTAAAATTTCATTATGAAATAAGTATTGTAAAAAGGTATGATAAATAATATTTGTAATTCTGATTTTGAAATTAACAAAAAAAAAGCATAGTTTATTTTTTAAAATCTTTTAATTAATACTTGTATAAAATATCTTTTTTAATTAATGCTTATTTGCATTTCTACTATGTAGTTAAAAATCTTTGTAGATGAAAAATTCTAAAGGATTATCACACCTTTGATTAAATTCCAAAGATTAAAGTAAAAACATGAATATCATACTTTGATAGAAATTTCCAGCTTGTTTTCAAATGGATTAGACAGATGAAAAAGAGCCACTGTGTTTTTGTCACCTGACCTAACCAAGGTTATGGTTATAAAAGACTGATAAAAAAATATCAGTTAGTTTTGCTTGCAGTTTTGTGAGAGTTAGCAGAAGAGCTAGCTGTAAAGTTGGCTAAAATATTTTGTGAAGAGTTGATAACTGTAGCAGAAAATGGCCATAGTAAAGCTAGCTGCAAAGATATCTAGAATAATTATCAAGAGCTGCCATGAGGATGTAAAAAGGCAAGATAGTAGACTGTTTTTCTTAGCAGGAGTTTGAATTTACAATGGAGGAAAAGGGTCAAGATTCTTTGTAATTCATAGCTTAAAAGTATTCTGGAAAATAGCTTGCTGACCTGAAGCTTACAAAATCCAAGTATAAGTGGAACTGACTACAGAAGGAAAAAAAAAGGCAACCATACCTGAATTATATACTTTTACCAGATGATGACAATTGCCTGGATTGACAAAAAAAAAAACAGCTTGCCCACGAGAAACACCAGCTGAATAAAGAAGTAATTATACTTATGCTGCTGTTTATCTATATGTGCAGGGAATTGCAAATAATCATGTTGTGTGTATATACAGTGAGTTATTTTATTTTAATATTCCTTAAAACGACTTATAAAATTATAAATTAATAACTTAAAACAAAACACGTAAATAATTTGCTTGAGTCAAATGTCTAAAAGAAAGATGATTTGATATATATTTTTGAAGAAATTGTTTTGGTAATTCCTTAAAAAAAAAAAAAAGGACATTAAAAGAAGAATATACAAATGCAAGCATAATTTTGTTTGAATTAAAATCGTAAAAGCAAATCTTCTAAATTGGTTTAAGAATGCTGATAATTAATCAACAAGTACCTGTCAAACAAAAGTTGACTTTATTTAGTTTGATAAAAAAAAAGAACTTATAAACTGAAATTAAATTTTAAATTATATATTTTGTTTAAACACACCTATATGTGTGAAATTTATGTGTTTTCCAAATGAATTAATTGTGAAAATATAATATTATTGCTGTTAAGTTACAATATGATGTAAACGTCAGTGTGCGCACACATGTACACACATATGTAAAATTTAATCATTTTTTTATATTAAATTAATTGTATATGATAAATCACATGTCTGTGCGCACATATATGTAAACCAAGATAATTTGAATTTTGAATACTAATTACTTAAATCAATGTAATAATTTGAATTGTGTATTGTAATTTTGTAAATCATAAATATGATAATTTTTATTTATATTGTATATTATTCAAAATCAGACCTTAAATACCATTTTTTTATTGTAATACAATAATAGAGCTTATGTTCTCTGAGCTAGATTTGTGCACAGGATGAATATATGAATGGGAATGTGTATTTAGTGCTTTTGGGGCATCCAGTGATGATCAATCAATCATCATCCTGGTTGGCGCCTAAGATTATATTCTTTAAAGCCCATGCACTATCTTTTATTTTATTTTAGTCTTATTTAAAAGTTGTTTATAGTTGGCCAGTAGAAGTGACCTGGGCATTGATGATGATCAGCATATTTTAATGTCCCAGCATTATTGTTTAGATTTTCTGATTATTGTTTAATTCTTATATATTCTGATGGATGAGCACTTAGTTTGTGCCTCCGAATTATAATGGTTAAATAATTGCCCAAGCTGGCAAAGGCTCAATAGTTAGCCTGGTCTAAAGAAGAGCCATTTCCAATCCAGTCACAAGGTTGACTGTTGATTTATATTTTTTATTGTTCAAATCCAGTCACAAGATTGACTGTTGATGTATTGTACTGATTTGTTTATTCCCATCAATGATGATGATGGAAGGTTATTTTTCTCGAGTATTTACTTGTACTTATTTTGATTTATTATAATGCTGATGGATAATTATGCTTGTAATTGCTCTTCTGAGTTACTGGCTGATCTCTCAATGTTCTCAGTGATCTCCTAATTTCACACTCTTATAATTTAATTTTACTGGGGTTGATGTTGCCTTCCATCACTCCAGATTCAAACCTTTTTCTTTTCTTACACTTGATATCCCCATCCTGTTACAGTATATATATATTTATATTTATTGTAATAAAATAGAAAATATATCAAAAATTATATTTCTTGTATTTTTTTTTAAAAATTAAAGATGGTGCCTTAGGATTTAAAGAGTTTTAAGCTATTCAAGTTAATGATCTGTGAAATAAGATAAGATTTTGAATTCAAGCCAACTTATTTGTAACTTATATATGTCTGAAATATATATATATACCAAAAACTATTTATTTTATTGACTTGAGTTTTATGCTTTCTTTAGGCAACTTTAGTAGCAAAAATAGATATATACCAATTAAAGCATTACATGCTTCTAATACAAATATTGAAAGTAAGCTGGAAGTTATATGATGCTTCAGGTAGTACGTGCCATCCTTGTTAAAGAATTAAAGATGCCTATAAATAGCATATAATTGAGATCATTAATGTATCTAGTTGTTGGATTGGTGGCAGCATACAACTTCAAAATCTTATACTGTTTGTATCTCAAATCATTAATTTAACAAGTATAAAAGAAATAAAAATCACTGCTGGATGTACAATCAACCCTTTACACTGATTAAAGCCAATAATCAAAATTGGTAATATTATTTAGTATTCATTGATTCAAGCATACAATAAGTAGTTCTGGAGTGCTTTTAATACAAATGACAATCAATTACAAAAGACCAACAATGATTTAGTATGTAAATTTAAATGATGGACACCTAAAATTAAGAGTAAAAAAATTTGGACAGCTGAAAAAATATTTTTTTGTATTAAATGTTATACATAAAAGTATTTACATATGCTATTTCTAAGTGAATTTTCGACATTACAACAGTCAATGTATTAAAATAAGCTCTATTTATGCAAAAATCATTATCAATCAAGTAGAATAGTATTGTATAATATTTTAGTTTTACGTATGGCTCTAGATACTTGATAAAGTATTTTTAAATGGAAAATGAGTGATTATTTATTAATAAATTTTTTAGTTTAAATAAAGAGTGGCATTTGCTTATTTATTCTATTTTTCATAAAAATAGGGAATCAAAATATGCAAACTGATAACTATCAAAATATACAATTTGAGGCATCTTAGTAATCTTATAATCAACCCAGAGCACTAATAAGTGGAAAGCCATTATGATCATATTCAAGTAAATACATAATATTGCCATCTTATGAAATAGCTACCACTTGGTTTATATCCAGCTATTTTTTTCTTAATTGTAAAAAAAGTCTACCAGATTAATTATTAAAAGGTCAATGAAAAAAACTGTCTTGTAAGAATAAAAAATTAAAAACTAAAAAAATAATTTATCCTAAAATTAAAGGCTATTTAAAAAAATTAATGTAAATAAATTTTATTAGTGTCTTATCTAAAGTAAGACTTTTTCAATAAATAAATTAAAATGGATATATACATGCATGTCAAAAAGAAATTAAAAATCTTACTTCAAATCCTAATTTCTGAACTATTCGTGCATATTTTCTGGCAGCTAATCTAGATTGGTCTTCACTGGAAAAAAAATACAAACCTTTAAACACAGTATTTTCATGATGTAAGACATTGTAAGTACAAAAATAGTTTTCTGCTGAAGATAGCACTCAAAACAAAACAATTATATAAAACATAAAAAATGATCAATAGAGAATTCTGTAAATCAATACTATTTTTATTAGCTATAAGGTTGGCACCTAAATTAATGACAGGTGCTAACAAGGTTATTCAAAAAAGATTAACTTGATACAACAAAATTCTTGATAAAAATATAATTCTATATATTGTACTAATGGATTGCATCAAATAATAATAATAATGATGAAAATAATTTGAATACATTTAATAATTTTTAATACTTAAAAAAATACCATAATTAATATATATAGGGTTTCTAAATATATAGAATCATGTCCACTCTGAGCTCATTCCTAGGAGATCATGTATTAATACACAAACATCTATCATACTCATCTTCTCTTTAGCTTATGTTATTCACATAATTTGAACTCAGAAAAAAATATGCACAATATTCTACTTCAGAGTATATCAATATCATTATTTATAATGTATAAGTATGTGATAGATTGAAAATTAAATATAAAAAATATATAAATGACAGACTTTAATTTAAAATCATATATTTAACAAATTTATTTACAGTTAACGTAATTTTGGTAACGAGATAATAACAAAAATAAATAATTTATGTCAAGTGTTGGTGGTCGAGTGGTCAGCACAGCTGCCTTACAAGCAGTTGTCCTGGATTTGCAGGTTCGCTTCCCGGCTGATGCTTTGACACATGAAAATAAAAATAAATAAATTATTTATTTAAACATCGATGAATATTGTTTGATTATTATTATTAATATTTATTGATCCAACCCTTTTCCCTTCAAAGAATAATCATTTAATGTCAATAATAACACAAACAGAATTAAATTATAACGTGGTTATTTATGTTTACACTTGCTTGATAATTTAACTTTATTGAAATCATAATTTAAGTTGAATGATTAGTTCATACCAATCATATGGTAGTAACATGGGATCCCTCCTTCTATTGTGGTTGGTTACTATAAAAACAGGAAAGACCATTCACACTAGAGATAATTAATTATATACATTGAAAACAAATAAATAAATAATAAAATGATTAGTAATAACAAACAAAAAACAACTAACAGTGTCACTGTACAAGTGTTGGTGTTTAATATATAATAGGGTAAAATCTAACCTCTCCTCTGGTGATGATTAGATCTATCTGCAAGCAAGTTCATGCCTGTACCTATATGCTTATCCCTTCTCGAACACATTAATAATGTATACCCCTCCCCTTCAATCTGTAATAAAGGAAATAAATAAATGAAACATTTACATAATGTAAATGCAAAATATGATGTCAACCTAAAGATCAATTAAGAGTCCATAAAGAAATTGTCCTAAAAAGATTATAACTGCCCTCATTAATCCATTTCATGTTTCATATGGTAGGTTTAGAGTATTCTAGAATGTCCATTATGTTGATCTTGATCTTAATTTCTCTCTTAATATGGCCTACTTTGAGATATTGAGTTCTTCGCTTCATATTTAAAAGTAGTTGTTTGCAGCATAGATGAATAAATGCTAGGTCAAATTAATTTTGGTTTTGGTAATTACAGCTCCATGGATGATGACTTTCTTCGATGTCACTTCACATTTAGCAATGCATGATTGTGTGTGGGTTACTATAGATGTCTTTAATAAAAGAACTGGAGTGAATTAAAAAGCAAGATATTTACTATTTTAGATATCTTGAGTTAAGAGTTAATTTAATCTCTGGCTTAAAGTTGAAACACTCTGGAGATGTTGAATAATTTAAAGCTAATTTTTGAGATTTTTAATTTAGGTTTCATCAGTATTCTAAGAACTATGTTTTCACTTTAATAGCAGAAGACAAGTTAGATTGTTCTGCTCCAAATTTGTGCATGTTGTTTAACGATGAGAGTTTTTTGTCTGATTTTTGAGAAGGTCGTTTTTTTATATATCTTTTGCTATTCACCAAAATGAGGCTGTTCGATTTGATGATTTCAAACAGCAGATTCGTAGTCATGATTTGGATTAATTATTTATATCATTTGTTATAATTAATAAATATAATATTAATAGTAATCAAAAACCTTGTTTGTTTTTTCTTTCTTCTAAATATTTTTTTATTTTCTTGCTTGCATCTAAATCTGATCATTCCCCCCTTGTATTGTTATAATGTTATGTAAATTAAGCATAACAAATGATGAGAGATTTTTAACAAAGATAAGTGTTAGTGTCTAAGTTTAATAGTTTAGTTTAGGTAATGTATTTATCATGAAAATAAATTAAACATTTAATTGTGGAAACAATTAATTGTTTCTCAGCTACAGTGCTTGTGACTACTTGATTTGCATTCTCATTATACATATAGATTGTTTACTATCAAAGGTAGAATTAGTCAAGGATGTTTTTGATGGTTTTGAAGGGATGTAAGACTGCACCTTGCAATATATACAACAAAAATTTAACAAGAGATTGTTCTCTTAATCTGAAAATAATGTATTTCTGTTATGGTAATAAAAACACTGTCATATTGAAAGCAGACCTAAATAATAAATTCATTAAAAATGACATAACATATTTAATATTAGTTAAAAATAATCATTCAAAAAATTAATTCTTTTTATAAAAAAAAAATCTTAATATTTTACATCATATTTTATGAATAAACAACCTATACTTTATATCCATAAAATAATATTAATTAATTATTTTATTGTCACACATACTGTTTTCAGTCACAATTGTATGCATATATAAAATCTATTTCTTTTATAAGTGTGATAGGAAAAAAATTATTTTTTCTTTTAATTTATTTTTTAAATGTTCATGTTTTAAAAAACACTGGACAAAAGAAATGAGTTAACTGCATCTTCTTCTGAGATTTTTTTTACAAAAATGAATAATTATTTAACTCTGTTAGAAATACTTCTATAATAAATTAGTGCAAAAAAAAAAAAAAAAACACAACAAACAAAAAAAAAAACTAGATAAATAAAAAGTCAAACTCAAAACTGATGAATTAAAATTAATAAATAAATATTATATTGCAAAAAAAAATTTTTTTCGTTTTATCTTAAAAAATAAAATTATCCAATTAAATTTACAAGAATTTAATTTTTCTTCTGCAATAAGTCCACTGTATTAGCTCTCTCAAAATCCACAGATTCAATACTACAAAATGAAACAAAACTATTAAAAAAAAAAAATTAAAAGTTCATAAGCTTAAAAAAGTGCTTTTACCTGTATATCAGCAGCCATTTTCTTATCTTACATACTCTCTTAGTCTTATATTGTTCACTTAGTCTTCTATATTCACTCATTCATATTTTTGCAATCGTAAAGTTAATTTCTCTATTGAGAATTAGAAAATTATAATTTTATTTAAAATGGTTTAAAGTACAAAATTAGCGATAGGAATTTTGCCAAACCTCAAAAAAGTTGCAAAAACTTCATTTATGTGAAAAAATTAAATTAATTTACTTTGACTAAAAAAAGTCATTAAGTTGAAGATGGCTTGATATTCTACAAAAACAAATTATCAGTTCATAAAATAGAATAAAAATAAATACATTTGTGCTATTATCTTGAACTTCTAAAATTGCTAGCATGCACAGTACGTAATATGAATTTAGTAGAACTAAAAAAGCATTAAATTTATGAACTTAAAGAATAATTTAATAAATAATAATGTATTGCATTAAATTTAGTAGAAAAAATTTCCCGGTAAGATGTAATATAATGTATAAAAAAGAATTAAATTTATACAACAATTTATTAAAAAGAGTGACACCAAGACATTTACTGCAAATAAGATAGTTCTATAGATCTGAAAATCATTATGAATTTAAAAATATTAAATACACATTATATACATTTAATCATCCATTTTCATTACAAAAAAAATGAGCAAAGATAATTTTGCCATTAGGAGAAAGAGTGATCAAGTTAATACATTCACATATATGTAGTTAAAGACTTGAATACCAAACATGTGCATGCGAATATGCTTTCACTCTCAATTTATTACTTTCATTATTGCATCATTCTAATTTTTTAATTATGTTTGTTAATAAAACCATCAAAACATCACATGATCACCATTTCACATGCTTACACATGCTGTTAATAAGAGTACCAAACTCTCCACACAGCAGAATTACCAAGTGCAAGCTTTCATAATCAATGGCTACAGAAAGGTTTTAGCATAAATCCTTATCTAGTATCTAATCATTCAACAACACTGCATTTAGATCTTAGGATCTAATGCAACCTTCCAGCAACCACCTTTTACCTATTTAGCACTAGATATGGATTTTATGCAAAAACCCTGCATATGATGATTACGAAGCCTTGCATTTGGTGGCACTAACATATGGAGAGTTTGGTACTCTTATTAACAGCATATGTAAGCATATGAAATGGTGATCATGTGATGTTTTAATGGTTTTATATCTAACCTGGCCCATGGTGACTGTGGTTTTTGAAAAATGAGACACAAAAATGTATAAATGTTGAACTGTGTTCAAATCTATATGATTGTACAAGTGAATGAGCTTGGGTTGGAAACATTATGGTGTTTTCATTTCGGTCTGCTAGCTTTATAGTTAACCAAATAGGTAAAAAATGACTGCTGGAGAGTTGCATTAGAACTTGAGCTCTAGGGGTATTGCTCTCAAATCCAAGGCTCCTCACTAATGAAAACCACAAGCAAAAAACTAGTCTGGAGATGTTGGATGAGTAGGCAGTGGATAGATTTTATGCAAAAACCTTTCTACATCGATTGATTATGCAAGCTTGCACTTGGTTGCACTATTGTATGGAGAGTTTGGTATTCATTAACACCATGTATAAGCATATGAAATGGTGATCATGTGATGTTTTGATGGTTTTATACCTATCCTGGTCATAGGATAATAGTGACTGTGGTTTTTGAAAAACCAAAGACACCAAAATGAATTGATGCTGAACTGGATTCAGATCTATCTGACTATACAAATGAATGAGCTTGGATTGGAAACATTATGGTGTTTTTATCTTGGCCTCCTAGCTTTATAGTTAACCAAGTAGATAAAAGGTGGCTGCTGAAAGATTGGATTAGATCTTAAGATCTAGGTACAGTGTCTCACAAAGCCAAGGATCCTCACTGAGTAAACACTAGATAGGGATTTTATGAAAACCTTCATGCAATCATTGATTATAAAGGCTTGCACTTGGTGGCACTACTGTAAGGAGTTTGATACTCTTACGTTTGTTAATGTTCTAATGTATATATTTTAAAAATTAAATTGTATCAAGGGTTGTATATATATAAAACATATACATTATAAAAAATTTGCTGTTATTCACTGTCTCAGATATCCACCGGAAAGATTGGAATCTTGGATACAGGAGGATTACTATAATAATTATTTCTAAAACCAAAAATCACTTTTAATAAACACCTTTTAATAATGCTATAAATTAGATTGGATATTTTTATTTGTCATAACAGAAAAATATTAACTTTCATTGAGAGAAGTATCTTTTACTAAAATTTTCGTTATATTTTTACAGAATTAAATTCATAAAGTAATTTTTTTAAACATTAAAAATTATTGTTTTTGAAGGTTTGGTGATGGTGTTTGTGTTTTTTTGGTTTGTGTGTTGAATTTGAAATTTAATTTTAGTAAATATTCCAAATGATTAACTGTTAGTAATTCACAGAAACAGGTTGTATATGCCAACTGTTAGTAATATCACAGCAAACAAATGTTAATAATATAAGATTTGGAATATTTAACTAAAATTAAATTTTAAGACATTAAAAATAAGATGATGGAAATATAATATAAAATACAATTAAAAATTATTAAATATATTCCTATCAGGAATTTTGTTTTCATAAATGGTATAGTTCATATTAATATTTCATTTATTTGATCTTTAGGCATGTTGTCCTTCTGCTTTCTAGTAATCAATCTATTAGATTCCAGTAATTGGGAATATACCCCAGTTAGATTATGTTTTTTGATGGAAACTGTTATTTATAGTAAAAAATTGATAAAATAAATTATAATAAACATTTATATATATATATAAATTTCACACACACACAAAAAATAAGCACAAACCTTTTAGCTCCTGTGCATACCATTTTTCCAGAACTAAAAATAAGTGCTGTTGTCCTAGGTTCTCTTATCCTCATAATGACAGCAGCAAAACGTTTAGGATTATATTCTGCATTTCTTGCATGTAATGCAATCTTTTTAAGATCTAATTTACAACCCAAATTAACTGTTGACACAATATTTCTAAAAAATGTAAAAATTTAAATTCAATAAATATTTAAAAAAAATTAATTGCAAAAATAATTAAACACTCTACCGCATTATTTAAAAATATTTTTAAGATCTTTTATTTATAAAATAAATAAATAAAAAAAAATGTTCATGTTTAAAAACTAGATCGCATTTTCATTATTTATAAAGACATTTTAATATTTCTATACATGTTTGTGTATGTATATATATAAAATTATAAATAATCATAGATGAATAATACGAAATTGTTCATCAATGATTATTTATGATTTAAATCTCAATAAAATATGTATAAACTAATTGCCAAACATTAATAAATTAAGCTTAAATACCGACAAAACTAAAAGAATAGTTGATATCATTCTACTTTTGTCATAGTTTATTGATGTAAGACAATTAGTCTATATACTGCTTATTGGGAATAAAAATAGTTACTCCCATTTCAATTTCATATTATTCCGTTAGGATTATTTATAGTTAAATTTATAAAACTGATATTTCATTTGGTATTTAAGGGTTATTAAAACTAAGAAACTACCTTGATTCTCTGGATAATTAGTGATTTCAAATAGTTTATGTTGTACATAAATCAAACTAATAGATAAATTTCACTCTCTGATTTACAACATCAATAAACTAAGTTTGAAAACTAACAAAGTTAAAAGAATAGATTTTTATTGTAGTTTATTGACATTTAACAATTAATTTTTACATAGCTTATTGGAAATAAAAACAATTATTTCCATTTCAATTTTATTGATACTTCTGCAGAAAAAAGTACAAATCAACATAGAAATTTTTTTTTAATTTTATAAAAAAAAAAAAAAAAGAACAGGTTAAAGAGAATCAGTCTAGTAGATTAAAGTGTTATCTTAATTTCAGTATTCACAAATCTAAAGGTTCCTGATTCGATTTCTATGTTAGGACTATTACTGGTCAAGTTAGTAACACCTTAAAAAGAAAAGAGAATAAGACAACAGTGTGATATATACTAGCCTGTAGTTTTATATACATTTATTTTCTAGTAATCTTACCAGTTTTACACTACTAACTGCTTTTGGCTGACTATTTTGAATAAAAATGTTTTATGTATTATATATTAATATTATTTTTTGTTTCTTCTTAAATTTATTTAAAAAGTAAATACTAAAGTAAGCCAATATAAACAAAGATGATGATGATGATGATGATAATAATAATAATAATAATAAAAAAATAATTGATAGTTTGGACATAAAATATTCACATTCCTTACTTGACAATTGCAATTTCTGATAGCTGGTAGTTTATGTGACAGTTAAAGGTTTTATAATACATTAATTTTATTCTTTAGACCCCCACCCCCATCATTCTAAGTAATGTTGTTTTCTTTACTGTTGCAAGAAAACTATTGCAGGATGATATTATTATTTTAGTTTTTAACAAATATATTTGTTTAGGTGTGTCGCATATGGAAATAATGATAAAGTAAAAATTGATTTGTTTTGTATTTTCCACAGGCTAAATTTAAAACTTAAGCTATAACAATTCATGTTCTCAAGTATATATTATAACTAGATCGCTCTATACATGTAAAACAAAGAGCGAATCACAATTTCTATAATTTTATGAATTTAATATGATTGGGACCGAATCGAAAATCACTGATTATGGGTTGGTAATCCCTCTCTTATTATAATAGATTTAACTGAATTAATAAGCTATAAGTATGGGAAGACGAGCTTGGGTTCTTATAAATTTATATATCCTTATATAGGGTTATGGGTGTCATAATTATAAATACTTTGTTACTTAAATTTAGCATAGACGTAACTTAGCTTATTATTATGCTTTATATTCATTATTGCATACTGTCTTGGAAGTACACATTGTCAGGAGCTACCTCAAATATTTCGTTAAATTGTAATATGATTCAGATGTATTAGTTTATGCAGTGTCCAGTGCCTGCTATATTATATGTGCCCATGAGTCTTCCTGGACTAGGTAGAGCTATAGGACAGCAGATCCCAACCCCTAAATCCTAGTGCATCCTGTACATATACTTTCTTCACATGATGTGCCTATGGTTAGAAGCAGGAACACCACTGCGGCCTAGGACAACTATATTCGTTCCGTGAATCATATATCCAGATTGCAAAGCTGATCCCACTGCTTGATAGCCACTGATCCACACATAATTAATGCAGTCCATGATTTCTTTTTATTCCTCCCTATTATGTATATGCCTATGCATATAGCCATAACCCTATGTTACAGTATATCTAGCTCAGATGGTAAAAAATCCCTAGAAATCATAACTACCTAAAAAAAATATAATTAATATTGACCCATAATGATGTAATGATGTGATAAATATTCTTGTCATTACCCTGGTAATAAAATACGACATTCCTATTTTTATTAGTCATGCATATTACTGTCATCCATAATTCTAGATATCTGTAACATCCAGTAAACAGCCTATAACCTTAGGATTATATATATAAGCAAGCTACTTTGTTAATCTATTAATTATTAATTTTTATAATTTATTCATTGTCCATCTGATTGCTGATCGGAACCATATAATTAAGATTAAATAATAGTTAAGTTTCTGCATATCTCTGAGCTAAGCAGAACTATATAAAAATAGGAAGCTGTGGTAATGTCAAGGGTGTTAATTATGTAATAGAGACTAGAATGCCTAGGTAGGGGTTTAAACTAGCATCATGGGTGTAGCGATACCCCTGTGCCTGCTGATTGAAGGTGCCTGCTTGGTCTTTCGGTCTTGTTGGCAAATTATACATGGGAACAATAAACTATTTTGCAGTTTAATTAACAAAATAATAATATCATTACTTTGTAGATTAATATTTTAAGTATAACAAAAATAATTTCATTAAAAATAATATTTCGTACAATTATATATATATATATATTTTTAATTATAGTTTCATAAAATTAACTTTTATTTAAATAGTACCTAAAATGTTTAACTAATAATAATAATAAAATATTTTAAATATATTTATTGCCATTATATTTCTTAAATTATTAAATAAAATTTCTTTTTCACACATATACATAATGTATACCTTAATAAAATATATTTCTATGTAATATATCATTTCAATAAATACATTTTTTTTTTAAAAAAAACAAACAACTGAATCAATGAGAATTTGATCTTCACAATCTTTTGGCATCAAACTAATGTTTATATAAAATTTATATTGTTTAAGTATCACAAAATTGCCAATAGTAGAATAATATTGTCATCACTATCTACTGCATAGAGAAAAAAAAATTATTTTCAGTTACTTTTCTACTGTCATCAAAAAAATAGTTAACTAGTCTAATTTCAATGCTACATATGAGTTTCTTTTCCAATCATTATCCTGGTTAATATATAAATAAAATCAACACTATATAGATTCAGTGTATTAGTTCCAATAACTGATTCCATTTCAGTGTTTGAATTATATTACTAATATGATCAACTGTATTTTCTATCATAACTGTCATATATACATGTGCAATAAAATATTTCAGGAATTGATTTTATGGGAACTCTTTATGAGAAGAAATTATTGAATTTTTAAGACCATTAAATTTTTATTGCTTTAGCATAAATAATAATTTAAATAGCATTTTAATTTAACCTTAAATTCATACATACTTAAAAAAGAGTAAATGCAGTATTGTAAATAAATTAATATATAGAAAATCCTCAATTCGTTGTTAAGACTGGAAAGAATAAGCAATAGCCATGAAAAAGTAACAATCCTAGAAATCCATTAAAATTATAAATAAAAACAATTTAATAAGTATTCACTTGTTAGCTTAATTATAATTTCAAACATTCAACACCAATATCAAAGCAATTACATATGTTTTAAAAAATTGGAATTAATATTAATTATAGTGGTTGATATAGTACAATATATATGTACTAACATTTATACTTTATTAAAAAAAGAAATCTTATTTCCATTTGGATATTTAATTTACAATAGAAAAAAAAAATCATATTTTATTCTCTCATTGACTGTCTGGATACAATTTAAAATGAGAAAAGATTGGGCTATATCTTCAAACTAATATCACAAAGAAATTAATTGATTTTTAAAATAGATTTTTAATTCTAAAACAGATAAAAAAATTGGATTGGGGAAAAAATTATCTTTAAAACAACTTGAAATAATTTTAACAACAGACTTCTGTTAAATTTTAAAAAAGCCAGTTTCTTTTTATGTGTCTGTAAAATTAAAAAAAAAAGTAAAATAAAAATAAAATTGTAACTTTTTTTTAAATACAGTAATAAAAATGTTAAAAAAAAACCCAGCAACAAACTATTTATATGAGCAAATTTTCCATTCTGATCTTGATTGGTCGATAATCAATGCAATAAAATAACTTTCATGGATAGTGCTGGAAAAAAATATATTTCTATGATATTGATTCTGGAATCAAAACAAGTAGATGAAAAATGTGAGAAAATCAAAATATTGAATCAAAATTTCATTACCCACACATTTAAAAATAAAATTGAAAAGGAAAAAAGAAGACCTAAATAAGATGACTGTTATGTTTCTATTTTAGTTTGTCCATCTGCTTTAGTTAATTGATTTTTATCCCCCCTCCCCCCAAAAAAAAAACAGCTACTGAAATCTTTTAATTACTATTCAAAAACAATTAGTTGATTAAGCATTAATAATATTTATGTAAATATCATTGAAAAACTAAAAAAAAAAAAAAGCCTAACCACCTTACTTACAAAATTATATGTTGGATTAAATATTATTTTAAAAAAATTCAAATTTTATTTAAACTCTTCCAAATACATTCAATTAATAATAAAACCATACAATCTACTAATAGTTGTGGAAAAGTTTAAATAAAGTTTGAAATTTTCTAAAAGCATGAAATAGACCAAGATATAATTACAAGTAAACTTCCAACAATACAAATTTTAATTATCAAAAAGGTGGGTTGAGTTAATTTGACACTTATAATTCAAAATGTAATTAAATTTTTATTGCTAAATTTTTCAGAATATTATTATATAAAAGAAGAAGAGAAAGATTTTTACATTTCTGGCATCATATGAGTACTTTAAATACATGAGTGTTTTATAATAAAAAGCTAAAGATACAGGATTCTGATGGATTATTACAGCATGTTCATTTAATGTGGCAAATTATTAATCAGGAATGGTTAAAGAATAAAGATAAACAGATTAACATTCAAAAGCTTACTTACTGTAATTGTGGAACAATTCCTGAGCTTTCTGCAGAAGCAGGAGTTGATGGAGTGTATGGAGTACCAGGAGTAGGAGGATACATTCCAACAGAGCTAGGCATCATTGGTGTGCCACCAAATGTTACACTAGGAGATGCTAACATGTTCTTTTAAAAAAAAAAAAAGTTATCACTTTTTATATATGTATATAATGATTACATCTACTTATTACATTAGTAACTTATAAGATCGAAATCATAATTTTACCAATAAAATAAATCTAAAAATAATCTTTAACAATTATTATTTAACTGTATAAATGTGTGCGTATATATATATAAATATACAGATTAATTGGAGATCATTTATCTTTTTCACATGTATGTGGTCAAGTGTATTAGTTGTATAAGATAGCTTAGTTAGCTATAGGGAGCTTGACTGTTAATTTATATTTTTCATTGTTCAAATCCAGCCACAAGATGGACTGTTGATATTGTATTGATTTATTTTATTATTGATCATTAATGACGATGATGAATGGTTATTACTTGGAGTATTACTCATACTTACTTTGACTTATTATAATGCTGGTTGATGGTTAATTATGCTTTTAGTTGGTCTAAAGAGTAACTGTTCTGATCTGAGGAGTAGCTGGCTGATCTCACAAGAGATCTTATGATCTCATGCTCTCTTTCTATATATATAATATTACTTATATGTATTTTGGATATTAACATTACTTAATATCTTCTCATATTTCTAATATTTTTGTATATCTGATCTTGATATCTCTCATTACACCAAATATTTCTTATTGTAAAATTTTAAAATTTAATTTACTTGGAAGTGATGATGATTTGCCATCATCCCATGGTCTGATTACGCCATCCTGTTACAATACATAATATTTAAATATATGTATATTGTCTATACTAAACTTAAAGTAATTACAAGGGCATTGAACTTAGACTTACTGTTCCCTGATTGAATTCCAATAGCTTACCCAATAATGACTCAACAGTACTTTGGTTAAATCCAGTGCATTTAACTTTAATATATTAACTGACAATGAATATTAGAGTAACTTTACATTTTATATACATATATACACATAAGCCCATAGGCTTACAAAATAATAATAAAGATCATTCCGATCTGTTTAGTTTCTAGATTGCTTTCTCACATCCAGAGGCAAGCTCTCCACTTTAGAAGCTATTTAGAAAAGGATGACACCCAGCACCCAAATTTTAGTCCATCTACCAGTTGATCTTCTTGTTAACTCTCCCTTCTTTTTTCCCCTCAAACTTGCATGTCTTCTTCCATTGTTTTTTTCCTACAACTGATTGGCTAGTATTTCCACTCATCAGATAAGGTAGTTATTTCTCTAAGTGCACACATGTTGGATTCCAGAATGTTTTACTTTTTGTTCACTTCAATTAATGAGTTATTATGAAACTCGATTTCTTATTGTCAATAACAGAAATCTGACTCTCATTTCTTTAATTATTATAAGTACATTTTTATCTCATTATCACTAATTTTACTTTTTCACTATAATTAGAATATAATTTTTCTAATCTTATAATTTCTAATTATTTTTTAGTTACATATTTAAAAGATAAATCTTTTAATTCTACAGTTATTTTTATTTATTTACTATTACCTTTTTATGTATGTGAGTGTACCCACACACATACATGTAATTACTTCCCCCAAGTTTGGAGATTAATTTTTAATCTATAGTCGCTGAGATACTTTGGGGTTTTAGGTTGTCTTAACATGCTGTTGAGAGATCATTTTTCCCTTACTTGTTGTGTTTTCTCTTGATGTGCTTGATTGCAGTTCATTGTCCTGGGTATTGCTTGTTTTCATTTTATTTTCTCATTGCATCTTCGCATCGGTCTCTGTTGTGACTAACATGGGTATTAGGTCCACTTTCATATTTCCAAAGTTGGTTTACATGCTTCATTAATATTTTCGTATCATTCATACACACTATCATTGGTTTTGAATGATACCGAATAATTACTCCGTGTTCAACGGTTATTTATTTTGTTCGTCACCCATACTTTTTCTTGAGGTTTAAATTTATATGAACAGCTGTGCTTGCTTGTTCTGATCTGTTGTGAGTACAATATTTGCTAGATTTGTGCATAGCTTTCTTCCTAAGTATAATTCAGCTGGTGATTTTCCAGATTTGGTAGCTGGGGTTGAATGCTGTTGGAGCAGAGCTGTAAGAACTGCTTCCTGTATTTCAGTTTTACCCATTTTTCTTACAGATGATTTTAAATTTTGCACTGCTCTTTCGACCAGTCCATTTGATTGGGGGTGGTATGGGGGGGGTGAGTGTTTTATCCCCCATTCTTGCATCACTTCCCCGAACTTCTATGATGTAAACGATGTTCCATTATTTGAAACTAATGTTTTGGAAAACTCATGATGGGCAACTATCTCGTATATTCTGTTCAGTGTTTCATCTGTACTGAGTTTCATACTATTTTGTATTCAGCCCAATCAACCATTACAAAGAACAGATGACCTTTGAATGGACCACAGTGATTTATGTGAATTCATTGCAATGGTTTCTCAGTTTTAGACCATGCCTCAAAATTGGACAGGGTTGATTTAGTGCATGACTGACAATTGTTGCATTTCTTTTATGTATTTTTCAATGTCTGCATTAATGCTCAGCCATCATATATAACTACAGGCTACTGCCTTTGCCCTACCTATATCCAGATGACCCTTATGCAGTAACTTTAATATTTACTGTCTACCTATGACTGGTATTAGCACCTGATCCACTCAGGACGCATCCTTTACAGACAGACATCTGTTCATGGTTTCAGAGTTTTTTGTGGAAGAAGTTGGGACTTCGATTAGGCCATCATCTTCTTTTGTCCAACATGCTATAATTTTGATGTCAATGTTTTGATTTTTGAGCACCCTATTTTGTTGATTTTGGTTTCTTTCTTGACTTTTTCTTTCTGGGCAAACGGAACTTTTTGCGGTTTACAGATTATAGATAGCACCTCCATCCTTATTTTTAATGATACAGGCATTATTATTTTTGACTTCCAGTGTGTCATCTTGAATTTTAAAAAAAAATTATAACAAATATAATTATTATAACATATCTTCTGTTTGAATGCAATAAATATAAAAATATCTACATTGTTAGAAAGAGCAAATATGAAAGAATGTAATGAAGCTGATAAAATCGTCATTACCTAAAAAAAAAAATTAAGAAAAAAAATATTTTTAACACTTTTAAAAATGTTTATTTTTACATTGGTTCACAAATTCTAACATTTGAAAGTTAAATCTTAAAATGACACTGTGCAATTGGTAACTTCCATTTTTACTAGCTGACCCAGATCCTGTCCTTCCATATCAGGGTATCTGCTTGAAATATTTGGTTGTCCTTCCATGCAGGGTATCTGTTAAAAATGTTTGGTTTTTAGTGGGGGGAAAAATAACAGGAATAGTTTATAACATATTATGCAAAGAGAACTTTAGTAAATAGTAATATATTATTATATTATAATATATTAATTATTATATTATTGAAAAATGGAGTATGACCTAAAATACATAAAAAGTGTATTCAAATAAATATCAAACAGTAAAAACAGCTTATGATATATTATGCAAAGAGAACTTTAGTAAATTATAATATATTATGGTAGTTGTAACTTATGCCCAATGTGGTTGCTAGGCGATGCTGCAGTACCATCAATAACCCCCCAAAAAGCATGCAAGTGATAAACTTCTATCCGAAAATTGCTGAAATCAACAAATTTAAAATGCCTAAGGCAAAATAAATCGAACAAATCCTCCTAAAATACAAATAAAAAAAAACAAGAAAACACTATAAAATTTTGAATTACAGAAATCGATGAAAATGTATCAAACGCAAACATCCCCCCCCCACGGAGAATTTCTATCCAAGAATCGCTGAAATCGACAAATTAAAAATGCCTATAGCAAAATAAATCGAATAAATTCTTCTAAAATACAAATTAAAAAAAAAAAAAAACCTAAGAAAACGCTAACAAATTCGATTTACAAAAACAGTAATCAGTGAAAATGTGTCAGCCTCCCCCCCCCCATAATTTCTATCCAAAAATCACTGAAATCAACAAATTAAAATGCCTAATTGGAACAAATTCTTTTAAAATACAAATTAAAAAAAAAACACCCAAGAAAACGCTATGAAATTTGAATTACAAAAACAGAAAAACTTTAATGGTAAATGTCAAAAAATTAATAAAGCTTCATTAATGGCGTATGAGGGTTCATTAATGAAGGGAATTACAAAAACAGAATTTCATCAATATTTAGCTTTCAACATTTGCAAATATGCATCTGCGATCAGATTTCAATGCAGTGATTATATAAACTAAAAAGCAATCAGAACATTACACGAGAGCTTCTATTTATCAAATTATTTATTATCTGCTTTGAAATTATAGCATATCATCAAAAATAAGTCAAACACAAATCTACCTGCTCCCCCCCCCATGAAGAATTTCTAGGCAAAAATAGCTGAAATGGACAAATTAAAATGCCTAAATAAAACAAATAATCCTAAAATACAAATTAAAAAAAAACAACAAGAAAATGCTATGAAATTCAAATTACAAAAATAGAAAAATTCTAATGATAAATGTCAAAAAATTAATGAAGCTTCATCAATGGCGGATGGGGCTTCATTAATGGCATTTGTTACAAAAACAGAATCCAAAGTAGTGATTTATCAATTGTGAATTAATATCACTGACAACCTCCATGGATATAGATTGATTATACATTTTAATATTCAGCATTATTTGATCATCAGGCATCGACATATTTTTAGTGTTGGTAAACAGCTTTTCTTGATCCTGAAAAGTACGGTTAAGATATTTCATTACTGGTCACATTAATTTTTTTTCTTGCACATTATAATGGGCCCTCTTTTTTTGCAAATTTTACACCACTCACACCAGTGAAAGCAGTTAGTGGCCTTGTGGCCATTTTTACTGCAGCAAACACAAATAAATGGCTTTTTCCTGTAATTAGTTCGATCATTACCATTTGTAACTTCATATTTTATAAGTTTATATGTTTTGCAGACTTCCGTTTGATTTTTTCCACTACTATTGAACTCGGCGACCTTACGCAATTGATCTAGCATGAGGTCATAAGCTATGCTATGCTTTATGGCTTCACTGTAGTCTAAATTGAGATGGAAAATAATTGTTGCCTTAAATTGTCACTATTAATTCCCATTAGAAATTGTTCAAGGAGGGCTTTATCTGGGAATATCATGTAGATGCAATTCTTTGTAAGATTCCGCAAAAAACAATCGTAATCTTTAATATTCTTCTCCCTACCCTGGTAGTGAAAATATCATTTACCGACATGTCTAGAGGAATGGGATTTGAAATAGTTTGACAGCAGTTCTTTAAATTGATTGTAAGAGAATTCTTCGGAAGTCAGAGGCTCTGCAAGCTTGTTCGCAATTTCTATTACCCCTTTTAAGAGGAATGGGATTTGAAATAGTTTGACAGCAGCTCTTTAAATTGATTGTAAGATAATTCTTTGAGAAGCAGAGGCTCTGCAAGCCTGTTCGCAATTTCTATTACCCCTTTTCCAGCAAAACATAACACTGTCGCTATTTTGAACTTATCATCTTTGATTTTATTTACAAAGAGATACTTTTATAGATGTTGGATGTACAGGGGCCAGTTACTTGCCTCACTGATGTCAAATTTTCCTATAGTAGATTGCATTTCAACAAATCTCTCAATGCACATAAATCTGATTAACCTTGATTCTTAGTTTGAATCATACTGGCTGAATGTCAATTGTTATATGCGCTAAATGTTGGGGTTCATTTCGACTGTGACTGCACCAATTGTTATATCCGCATTTTATTAAATCTTATGGGCTGGACCCTTATTGGAGAGCTTACTGTTCCCTGATTGAATTCCAATAGTTTATCCAACAATGACTTAACACAACTTCGGTTAAATCCAGTGCATTTAATAAATTTAACACAATAATATAATATATTAACTGACAATAAATATTAAGAATAACTTTACATTTTATATACATATGTATACTCATAAGCCTGTAGGTGTACAAAAAAATAATAAAGATCGTTCTGACCTGTTTAGTCCATAGCATATTTTCTCATGTCCAGAAGCAAGCTCTCCTCCCTATAAGCTACTTGGTAAAGAGCAGCACACAAATTTTAATTCATTCACCAGTTGAGCTCCAGGTTAACTCTCCCTTCTTTTCCGCCCTCCAACTTGCATGTCTTCTTCCATTGTTTTCTTCCTACAGCTGATTGGCTGGTATTCCTGTTCATCAGATAAGGTGGTGCACACATGTTAGATTCCCAAATGTTTTACCTTTTGTTAACTTTAATTAAAGAGTTATTATGAGAATCAAGTTCTTGTTATCAATGACTCAAATCTGACTCCCATTTCTTTAATTTTTATAAGTACATCTTTATCTCATTATCACCAATTTTACTTTATCGCTATAATTGGAATATAATCTTTTTTCTAATCTTATAACTTCTAATTATTTTTTAGTCCTGTATTTAAAAGATAAATCTTTTAATTCTACAATTATTTTTTTATTTAATTACTATTATTACCTTTATATGTATAAGTAGTATGTACCCATACATATACTTATCAGAATGGCATATATGTTGAAAATTGTTTCGATTTTGAAAGGGATAATTAACATGTTTCACATATAGGAACAATAAAAAATAAATTGAAAACTAGATTAAACATGTAAGAATAAAAGAATCTGATCATTTATTTCTAAATAAAGAGCTTACAAAGAAAGATTAATTAAAGAAAATTTATATATAAAAATAAAAAAACCAGTTTTGAATAAAAAGTGTTTAACAAGACTACATAATATGAATAAAATGTTGCCGGAAAACTGAAATAAAAAATGTTTCATAACATAAAAAAAAACCAAGACTTTAAAAAAAAAAAGTGCTAAAGGATTTTTTTATTTTTAAACATATTGTAGATATAATATAGTAATAATTATTTACAAAAAAATCAAGTCAGATCTCACATGACCTAATTTAATAAGCTTGTATTTACAAATGTTATATATAGAGCTCACAAAATTTCAGATTTTCTACTTAGATAAAGTTCTGGGCTTGTCTTGGTATTTTTAATCTAATGCTTGAATATTCTAGCACCTCACTGATGACGCCAGTAGCAGAAACCGGTCTGGGATTAGGGATATTCTCAAAGCTTGTTAAGAGCTTATTTGCGAGATTTATATATAACATTTGTAAATACAAGCTTATTAAATTAGGTCATGTGACATCTGATTTGATTTTTTTTTTTGTAATTTTATTTTTTGCTATTAAGGCTTTGGTAATTTTATTTTAGATTTTCTACTTAATAGTTATACATAAGATAAAGTGCTGGGCTTGTCCTGGTATTTTTAATCTAATGCTTGAATATCCTAGCATTTCATTAATGACGCCAGTAGCAGAAACTAGCCTGGGATTGGGGATATTCTCAAAGCTTGTTAAGAGCTTATTTTGTGAGCTCTATATATAATAATTATTTATATATGTAGGGTTTTTAAAATTTCTTTGTTTTGCCTTGTTACAGATTTAAAATGTAAAAATAAATGTATTTGAGATGGATATTTAACACTTTAAAATGCAATTTATTGTTATATAATATTTACAGATCTTTCATGAATGCAAGTTTAATTGAAACAGAATAGAAAATAAAAATATTTTTAAAGGTGAAAAAAAAAAGTTGTTTTATCGATTATTTGCAATATTAAATCTTGTTTTCACTCATTTTTAATATGCGTATTTCTATTAGAACCACTAATCACTTTAGACACTAGATAATGTTTCAAGAAATCCTGCTTGACCCACCATTCACCATGTCAACCCACCAAAAAGATGTTTTCCAAATGATAATTATTTTATTGCCAATTAACTATAAATCTATTATTAACTTCTGGATATTTTTCATGGTTATTATATGTATGTTCTCTCCAGTAAGGCATTATTATGTCCAATCGATTGTAATTGATTATCATCTGCGGCAGTTTGCTATATTACTTGCTATCTTATTATAATTTCAACTTTTATAGCAACACCATACAACTTATATATCAAGTATTTTACATATACATTATTTATTTGGTTAAGATTATAAGTTGTAAACAATTTACTTACTTGCAATAAAAAATATATTAATATTTATTAAAGTACGTTACATACATAAAAACATGAGTGCAATTTACATTAAAATTTCTTTTTAAACAATGTTATATATTTTTTTGTTTTCGGAAAAAAACAAAATTTATTATTGCAGTATTAAGTTTTGTATACTTTTTATAATATTTAAAAACAATAATTTATTATTTTTTATATTAAACAAACCTGCAATTGGGTGCCAGGTGTTAACGTTTGAGGATATGGTGAATATTGTTGCCGTGATTGAACGGATAGCTGTTGCCGCTGATCATCAGGATCTTCAGAGGAACTAACACTTGGAATATCCATTTTTAAATAAATAATATTAACTTCTAAATTTAATAAAGCAAACTTTATATTATAGTTCAATTTTTATATATATATGCAAAGGCATAATAAAACAACAGCTTTCTTAACCTTAACTTAGCTACTCTATTATGACTACTTTCGCGTTTCCGATAACTCAGCAATATTATTGGATGTTTTTTTTTTTTTTTTTTTACAAAAAAAATAATTAAACTCGGCTGATTATTACAAATATTTTAAATTTATTAAAAATATAAACAATACATTTTTTGTTTTATATATTTATAAATAAAATACGTTTGAGCGTTGCTATAAGACCGCAGTTATAGAATTAAAATGGTTGCCATTCAAAACTGGAAAGAAACTTTATCTCGTTTATATTTCATTTACATGCTTAATTCATCTTTATATATGCTTGAATCATGGGAACGAAAACTTTTTAGTATCTTTTTTAATAGCGTTTTATTTATATGTATAAATTTTGAATTATTGCATAATTAGAATGGTATAAATATTTATTGTTAACCATTACGATGAGTACAATACGTTAGTAAATACTAAAGCTTATCTTGGTATTTTCACAAAATCTTGTGAGAATCCTATCATTGAATTATACTCTCGAAATCATTTCCAATCCGTAAACAATTTTTACTAACTGCCTCTTTTTTTTTTTTTAGATCCGTGCATGATTTTTATTTTTAAAGAACAAATTTTAATATTTGAAATGAATAAATAAAATTGATGGGATTATCTTTTTTCATAGCATTTGGATTATCACTTATTTTATTTAAGGACACCATGGGGATATTTTGTTATTTAAAAACCAAAGTAAGTAAAAATAACATTTCGATATACAGTATTTGGATATGATAAAATGCCCTAGATAACTTTAATAAAGATATATTAACACAGGCAAAATTATCCATACTGTAGTGCCACTCAGTGCCAGCCAGAGTAATCAATGGATGCCAGAAGGCTTGTGTATAAAATCCCCATCTAGGGCCTACTCATCCAATATCTCCAGACTAGTTTCTGGCTTGTGGCCTTCGTCAGTGAGGAGCCTTGGATTTAAGAGCACTGCACCTTGATCTTAGGATCTAATACAATCCTCCAACAGTCACCTTTTATCTCTACTTAACTATAAAGCTATGAGAATAAAATTGAAAACAATATTTTCAATCTAAGCTCAGTAGCTTATATAATCATATCTGAACTCAGTTCAGTACCCATTTTGCAAGCATAAGAAATGGTGATCATGTGATGTAAAGATATATTAACAAATTTCATATCCCACAAAAGACGTTGAATTTGATCTTCACAGACTCAGAACAACCCATGATCGTGTGCTGATCTGTTTCATAAATGGAATTTAACAGACACTGATCTTTGCAGACCTAGTTAATGAATATCGAATCTATGGCCAAAGTAGCAGAATTGAATGCTTTTTTTAAAAAAAAAATCCATATGCTGAATAAATAAATAATAAAATTATCTAGGGAATGAACTTTCTGGTCTCATCTAGAAAAATGGAAATATTGGGCATTAATAAGAATGCAAATGTTTTTCAGTTTGTTTTACTAATTCACTTTTAGAAAAGTAAAATTATTATGACTTGATATTAATAATCAATATATCAATTGAAATAACTAATATTAAATAATTATTAATTACTTAATATTAGTTGTTGATTTCAATTGAGTTGAATTGATTATTTATAATTATGGAAATAACATTATGGACAAAGTCTGGATAGTATTTATTATATTTGAACATTGTTAAGTACTTAATTGATAATAACAAACTTTTCTTTTTCTTTATCTAGATTAAAATGTTAATCTTTGAGGTCTCAAGCATTTAAATTTGTAGAGAATCCAACGTTTTGGAAGAATTTATTTAACAAAATGTATTAAAGAGTTGAGATGTTGCTTGTATTAATGACAGTGATTTAAGAGGACAAATCTATGAATGCCACTTTTGTTAACTTTCAAGTGCCTCATGCTTTCATAGTGCTTCAGGCAGTCTGCTCTCTTTGTAATATCCATTTTTAATCAAGAGCAAAGACCCAAAATAATCTGTACTGGTACTATTTTTTCAGGTTAAAGTAGAATATTTTTTTTATTCTGGAGAGAATTTAAGAATATTTAAACAGAATGGTTTTATTGCTTGGGAGTTCATAAGGAATATGAATGCCAGAAGTGGCTGAGCTTGATTCCAATCCATGAATCTCGAGATTCAGAGTCTCAATTCTAATGATTGTAATAAGCTATGCAGGTCATAGATTTTATTAAATCTGTTACATTGGTAATAGCTAGATGGCTTTGTTTATAATTTTTTAAAGTCTCAGGAGCAGACAAACATAAGTGCTAAATCTATATAAGGCAAACATACAAGAAAGTAATCCCATTATTAGGGGGAATATTGTACATATTTGAATTTTACTAGAATTTTTGTTATGGTTTTATACTGCCAATATGATTATTCTGCTGAAAGTATTTTTTCATGAATTTAAATTTAAAAAAAAAATTGTAATAAATTATTCATAATTTGATAATAAATATGTCACTCAGAGACCAGTTTTTGTTTTTAAGCAGATTATTTTATTGCTAAATGTTTTATGGACAAATGTAGCAAGCAGAGTAGGTAAATAAAGAAAGGCATGTCTTTCCATAATTTTCTTAGTAGAAATGATAATCTAGAATTGCTGTACAGGAAAAAAGAGTAATGGAAGAATGATTACATTCCTTATGATTTATTTTGGATAGTTTAGTTAATTATGTATTGATGTGTTATCTAAATCATAATTTTGATTTGAGATAGTCATTATGAGGATTACATAAAATTATGGATATGAAGATAAATATTAATAAAAATAATTAATACTAACTAAAAAATATGGGCAAGTGTGTTAAAGTAAGAGTAGTGAAACTTCACCTAATAAAAGTAATAAGAATAAGGTACTAGGATATTCCATGACACATGCTAAAAAGCATTTTTCTGTTACAACTATTGTCTTGGTCGATTTTATTGAGGTTTATATAAAAAGGTTCCTTAGTACACTGAAAGTTTCTAACTGATTTCTGTAAAAGTTATGAAATAAATATGGGATTTACAGAAACTAAAAGCTATATGGTTATCTGAGATTTATTTTGTCAATTCAAATTCATAAATAATGGAGTTCTTATAGCAGATGCTATGTATTGACTTAACTAGCACAATAAAAAATGAAAACATGAATATGTTTAGTTATTTAATAATAATAATAAACAATTTATATAACTGGAATTGATAGTATTTTTATATATTTATTAAAAGCATAAATAATAATAATAATAATAATAATAAACAATTTACATAACTGGAATTGATAGTATTTTTATACATTTATTAAAAGCATAAGTAAATAAGTCATTAAATAATCAAAATTACACCCAATTCACAACTCAAGCAGACTAGCCAAGAAAATAAAATCTAAACCACTACTAATGGTTTCTCTGCTACAAGCAGACTTCTCAAGTGTAAAGAACTACAAAATAACATATTTAATTAAACCATTAAGCATCACATGATCACTATCTCTTATACTAGCACATATTTGTTTATAAACAAAGCAAAACTCTCCATACAGTATTGCCACCCTGTGCCAAACAGAGTAATCAATGAATGCCAGAAGGCTTGTGCATAAAATCCCTATCTAATGCCTACTCATCCAATATCCCCAGACTAGTTTCTGGCTTGTGGCCATCGTCAGTGAGGAGCTTTGGATCTGAGAGCACTGCACCTAGATCTTAGGATCTAATGCAACCCTCCAGCACCCACCTTTTATCTCTACTTAACTACAAAACTATGAGAATGAAATTGAAAAACACAAAAATGTTTTCAATCTAAGCTCAATAGCTTATATAGTCATATGGGTCTGAACTCAGTTCAGCACCCATACATTTTGGTGTCTTTGGCTCTTTAACAAACATAGCCACCACTATCCTATTAGGCAGGATTGGTGTTAAACCATTAAGCATCACATTTTCACTATCTCTTATACTAGCACATATTTGTTTATAAACAAAGCAAAACTCCATACAGTATTGCCACCCTGTGCCAACCAGAGTAATCAATGAAATTCCAGAAGGCTTGTGCATAAAATCCCTATCTAATGCCTACTCATCCAATATCCCCAGACTAGCTTCTGGCCATCGTCAGTGAGGAGCTGAGCAGTGTTCTCAGATCCAAAGCTCCTCACTGACGATGGCCACAAGCCAGAAACTAGTCTGGGGATATTGGATGAGTAGGCATTAGATAGGGATTTTATGTACAAGCCTTCTGGCATTCATTGATTACTCTGGTAGGCACAGGGTGGCAATACTGTATGGAGAGTTTTGCTTCGCTTATAAACAAATATGTGCTAGTATAAGAGATAGTGATCATGTCATGCTTAATGGTTTAACACCAATCCTGCCTAATAGGATAGTGGTGGCTATGGTTGTTAAAGAGCCAAAGACACCAAAATGTATGGGTGCTGAACTGAGCATATGACTATATAAGCTATTGAGCTTAGATTAAAAACATTTTTGTGTTTTTCCAATTTCATTCTCATAGTTTTGTGGTTAAGTAGAGATAAAAGGTGGGTGCTTGAGGGTTGCATTAGATCCTAAGATCTAGGTGCAGTGCTCAGATACAAAGCTCCTCACTGACGATGGCCACAAGTCAGAAACTAGTCCGGGGATATTGGATGAGTAGGCATTAGATAGGGATTTTATGCACAAGCCTTCTGGCATTCATTGATTACTTTGGTTGGCACAGGATGGCAATACTGTATGGAGAGTTTTGCTTTGTTTATATTTAATTAAACTAAAGATTATATACAATTCTACTTACCTCCCATCCACCCTTAATATTAAAAGAACTCTTAAATAAGTGAGAACATACATTTTTATTAATAAAGATTTTTTAATTCTTTTTATTTCTTTACTCGAAGACAACCTTAACTTCATCAGAATTAATAATGTGCCCTGTATCTTTTACAAGGCTATATAAGGCAGAACTAAGATATTTATTTATAAGATACAGGCCATATTATTAATTTTTTTGAAGCTAAGTTTGTCTTCTTTGAGAGTAATGAAATAAAATGAAGAATTTAAGAATCTTTATTATTAATGATTCTGGCACAGTTAACTTATTTAAAAGTTCTTTTAATATTAAGGGTGGATGGAAGATAAATGGGATTGTGGCTAATGTTTAGTTTAAATATGTTGTTATTTTGTAGTTCTTTACACTTGAGAAGTCTGCTTGTAGCAGTGAAACCGTTGGTAATGTTTTAGATTCTATTTTATTGACTAGTCTGGTTGAGTTGTGAATTAGGTGTAATTTTGATTTTTTTAATATATTTATATACATATGGCAATTAGTTACACTTAATTATAATACATTGTATTACAGATAAACTATTAATATACTATAGTAATCATTAGTTATAATTAGAACCATAAGGCATACAGAAATTATAACATAGACTGGGATGGCCTCTTTTATACCAAATCCTCTTTTTTCATCTTCAGCAGGAATTCTACTGGTTTGAAGTCCATTCAGCTTCTGGATGCATATTGACACCAATATAGAAAACAGAGAATAATTAACCAATAGGCATTTATAGAACAAGGACCTTAGAGAAAACTTCTATTCTTCTTTTATTGATTAATTCATTAATTGCCTGCTCAATCCATTTTCTATTTCTATGTTGACTTGTATTCTTTAACACTTTCTGTTTTGACGTACACACAGCAGTAGAATTTTTTTTTTATTATTGAAAATTATTCCTAAAAATGTCAAATTTATTGTTCAAAAATAGAAATAACTAAACAGGGAAAAAACATATGTTCAAAGAAAGAAAAAAATAAAAAGTCTCGTGTTTGAGTGAAAAAGGGAAGTTAAGTAAATTGAAACTATTGATATGAATAATATAATGATAATGAGAAACAATTATTAAGATATTTGCATTTAGAAGCATAAAACTTCAATGAATCAAATTCAAAAGGACAGTAATTGTAATAATATTTGTAGAAAACTTCTGAGTGACATCAAATGAACTGAATAGATTGAAATGTTTTATTTGAGCTATGAAAATGCAGTTTTGGGAATAGGAGAATTACATTCATGTTTAGAAAGATCATTAAAAAAGACAACACTAAATATTAATAAATTGAAAGCCCTTGAAGAATCTTGTAATCAAAAAAATAGAAACAAAGTTATTTGATTAAGCTTTCTTAAAAAGAACGTCACCAATTTTTAAAGACCAGCATCTAATAAAAAAAATTTAAAAATTATTTAAATGCAGGGCATAATTAATGGTTTAAAATAAATGATAAGATTGTGTTCTGTCATCAGAAAACTAAATTGGATTAGTTTTTTTGAATAAGATAAAGACAGAATGTAACTATGAAGAACATTAATGTCAATAGAGATATTACTTGTAATATGTTCATTCTATCTTGAAAAAAAAACCTAAATATCAAGAGAATCTAAGTGTAGGCTATAAGAAAGGGCCATACTAAGAAATGTTTATAACAACATAATTAAAACTTTATAAATATTCAAAGCAATTGAATTCAAATGTTAATACAAGCTTCATGAATTATATGGGAAAAAATATTTGTTTTAAATAGAATGGATATGAAAGCAATAGATTGATAAAAATATATTTTAGAGGAGGGATATAAGATGAGTATAAAGAATTCATTATTCAAGTTTAGAAAAAGTTTAAATTTATAAAAGTTTAGTCAGTGCAAATTTAAGAACACATATTTTTAGTATATAATTATCTAAACCTATAAACTGGTAATATGACTGAGAAGAATGCCAAAAATTTCTTTGTAGCATAAAAGAAGAAGGGAAAAAGTGTAACTGCAAAAGCTCTATCCCATCTTAAAAAAGATGTGAAAAAAATTAATTGCAAACTATTGTTTTAGTTAAAGATAAAAAAAAAAAAAAAGCAACTGCCTTTAGGAAGAGAAAACGATGGGGATAACTCTTTTCATTTATTGAAGGCTTAATTTTTAAGAGACCATTTATTGGAGTATTGTTTATTAAACCAGGGTTTAAATGTATTAACTGAATGATTTGAGCTAGAAATGAACAGGTTTTTTTTTTTATCTGACAATATCAATAAAAGCAATAGTACATCTAGAAAAGAAAAAAAAATCCATGGAAAAAAATAATAGAAATTACAAAGATTATTCCAGTTGGGTTTAAAGTATTGAACACATTCAGATCTAAATATATATTTCTAATCTTGTGGAAGGAAATTAATCTTCACACTTGTGCTATTAGATTAAATTTATGTCCATTTGCCCGTCAATAAGTTTTTTAAAAGCACAAGTAATATTTAAACAGCATTAAACTGTTGCACATGCGCTTTGCAGATTTTAACTATAAATGACTGAATACTAACACTTCAAACACATGATAAAGTCTTTGGAAAAGATAGACTTTATCATGTGTTTGAAGTGTTAGTATTCAGTCATTTATAGTTAAAATCTGCAAATTGCATGTGCAACAGTTTAATGCTGTTTAAATATTACAGTTTATAAACATCGCGCTATATAAAATAATTGATTTAAAAGCACAAGTGTAACACTTATGTCTAGAGCTTATTCTTACATAAATCAACCCTTATTGACTGTGTTTAAATCAGGACTTGAACTTATTATGAGCCTGATACTTCAATTGACAAATTTAGTTTAGATACCATAGGGAAGAGAAAGTTTCTCAATTTTAAGTATCTGAGATTTTGAATTATATATTAGTTGTATAGAGATTGTATATGTGTCTGCTATGCCAACAACTTTTGTTTGAATCTAAGATTAGTACAATTTAAAATAAAAAAATTCAATTTTAAAACTAAAATTATTTAATTTTTTTTTTAATTGACTTATTTATAAAATGTATATTTGAATGAATAATAGTTGAATAAAAACAGAAATAATTAAAATATATTTAGATCAATGATTATGTTATGTCTGTGTTTCAACACAAAGCTGATAATTTTTCATAAATATGCTAAGTAATATTTACTGAGGCTATAACCTTGAGAATATGCGTGTAAAATGCGATAGTAGGGACCTCTAATATTACTTACGTAATCAATGTGCGTTTAATAAATTTATAATTACAACTATAAATATGCTAAGTAATTATTTTTTTGGATGGATCCATTTTTATTTACAACAAACTATAACATTGTTTTTTTTTTTTAAATCTGAAATTACATTATTTGTCATATAAATGACTTACCTAAAAAGAATGCTTAATAAGGCAAAATTCACCAGACATAGAAAGCAATATGTAAAAAAAAAAAATTTCCAAACAAATGCATTAATAAGATGGATAGCAATTATCCTATACAGTGACCATGATGAATAGTGAGTCATATTTGTAATGAGCTATGATCTCTATTATTGTCTGGTTTACCTGTTGCCAAAGGTTTTCTTGACATAATAATTTACCTTTGTGGAGCATTTAAAAAGAAGTCAGTAAATATTATTCAGTTAGTTTAAGTAGGCCAAGAAAACATTTGGATCTTTTGTTGTTGTTAAGAAATGAGAGTGATGATGCTATGAAATGCTGCATGATTGCCATCCAAAAAATGCAAAAGAACTTATTACAAACTTCATTCATGTAGAATTAAACTATCAATGTGCCAGTAGTATGGCATGCAATATAAAGTGATTGAGAGTGTGCCATACCATTAATAGATAAATCAAATCCTTGGCTACATTATTCATGTGTAAATCATCATAGTTAGACAAAATGGCAATTCATTGCTGAACATAACATAGTATCATTCCTATCATCATTACTCTGCTATCTTGAGATTGGCAATGTCTTGCTCCTGATAGTCACTACAAAACCCACTAGAATACAAGTTTGTTTCTGCAATTTTTTCATTCACTCTTTTTTTGTGATATTTGTTGAATACTTTGTCTGGCAATTACTATTAAGATTTGACACTTGCTTAAATGTCTTTTTGCATCTGGACTAATAATTTAAATGTATGTTAGTACATCACAGTTCACAATAACTACCTGCAGTGTAGGTCAATGGTGCGTAACATTTTTACACTTTCAGCCCTCGTACTCAAACTGAAATTTTACGCTACATGTTGTTACCGTTCTATTGTAAGCATGTAAGGATAGTAATAATAAGTCATTTTACCACATACAAATATATATCTTTATATTATATTTCAGTACATACAATTTGATATAAGATCTTTGAAAAAACTGCATATTAACAAAAAATATATAATACTTGGCTCTTAATTGATGTTGGTTTGCAGCAATTACAACTTTTTTTAGCCTGCTTTAAAAAATGTGTACATTCAAGATTGTAGTACCACACATCAGCATTAGGAGAATACTAGCACGAAGAACAAAACAGTGAACAAGAGTAATAAGAGCAATATAAGCAAAGTGCTGTTTAACAATACAGATTGGAATATAAAGAAGGAAGTGTTTAAATGCAAAAGTGGTGAGAACAATTTTCATGTACTTTTTAAGTGTTTAGGTTTTTGTTTTTTCAATTAAAAATTTATTATCGAACGTAAGAACATCTCAGAATTTTCATGACCCCCAACAATTTTTCTCGACATCTTGAGGGATCACAACCAACAGATTGCGCACACATGTGACTCAAAAGTTTTATAAGCAGCTTCAGTTATAAATATGCTATAATAAACTGAACTGCCCACTTTATTTAATATAAAGATTGAGATAGAAGATAACTTACTCAAAACTACTTTCCTTATATTAGTTGCTTGTGAACTTATCTCTCATTTACTAATTTATAACTTAATCTATATGCCACTGCATTATTTCCTTAAAAAATAGAAATAGTCTTTGTGAGGCAGTTTTTCACTTCCTGTTATTTAATCAATGTATATAATTTATCACAAATTACTTTTTAAATAACTAAGACTTACACTTTTGAATGATGATTTTACAATTACTGTATCAGTGCTAGTTAAATAAATGTTAACATATAATGTAGAAGTTACGTACATTTATTATTTAATGTAAATTCTTAGTGTTTTGAATTTAATAATTATTTATTGTCTGTTAAAATGCAGTTATTTTTTTTTAATATCAATTCAGATGGAATTCTGGTAGCAGTTTTGGCAATGGGCACCTACACAACTTATGTTTTTCTTCCTCGCTATACTCGGAGTGTGCTTTTGTATTTTGGATATGAAAATATTATGTAATCATATAAATATTTTTATATGTTTCACTATGGACTTAAAAAATACATTTTTTTTTTTAAATAAGAGATTAATAATAATCTGATATGTAAATTTGTTTAATAGTTATATAAAATTCTGATTTTTTTTTTACTGTTTCACAAATAATTATAAATTACTGTATTAAAAAAATAAATATATTGAAATACAAGCTATTTCTAATGAGTTCTTTTATTATTATTTTTTTTTTTGGAGTTTGAAAAGTCTACTAATTTAATCTAAAATAATTTTTCAAAAATTATAGATATGTGAAGAAAGAATGCAAGCCAATCCTTGCCATATAGTACAGAAATCACTTTTTTTTTTTGACACATAGCACAGAAATGGGCATATATTTTTTTTAGTTATAATACAAAAGTGGAGTTAGTAATGTCTAAAAGAGTAAATTGTCTGTTTCATAAAAGAGCGAAATTGTTAAAACATTTCAAGCTTGACTGATCAAGATGATGACTATATTCTTCAAAGATTGGAGAAATGAGGCTGACTAGAATCATTTGTAACTGAAATTAATTCTTATTGAGGAGTGATTGATATTACAAAGAATTGTTGCCAAAATTTACAAAAATGCAGCTAAACAAATTACTTTAGAGCAGAGCATTTACTAGTGTACTACCACTTCTAAAAAATTAGTTTCCGATATGAAAGTGATAACATACAATTATGTCATAAACATAATAATTAGACAACGGATGATGACTGAAAGCATGTCATGATTGGATGAATCATTGATTACATATTCATAAACTCTGGAAGTTTAGTCGTAATTGATAAATCTTCCAAGTAGATTGATCTTTCTCAGCTGCTAAACATTTGACAGAATTATTTATTCCAATTTTCTGGACAATACTTTATCTTTCAATATAACAATGCTCCAATTTATACAGTACAGATTGATTTAAAGAACATGGTGTTGCAAATAAAAAAGCCTACACCATAAAAATCTTACTTTTCCATTATTTAATCCAATTCTTAACATAAATGTCTACATACACATATATATACACTAACCTTGTCAATCTCATTCATAACATGTAAAGTATTAAATTATATAATCCTTTTCGTATGTGTGTATATATATACACACACATTTAAAAAAGGTACATTTTAATTTTATAAATAATATTTTATCAGTTTGTTTATTATATATATATAATCTTTCTGGAAGATTGCGCATCTTAACTTTATAAGATAAAAAATTAGAAAAATATCAGTCATTTGAATAAATTTCGTTTTCTTCTGCATGAAGTAACAATTAGTATTTGAAATTTTTATCATCAGTAAATTTTTTTCCCTATTTGTATACATATATATTTTTAAAAAGATGCTTACTTTTTAAAGAAATTAATAGTCAAATAATTAAAATTTAGCTTTCAATTAGTATCCTTTCAAAGATTCCCTATCAAATTTTTTTTTTATAATTTTCTCTAACACTTGCCTCAAAAATAGTCCAGTACAGCCTTAATTTTCTTTTAAGTTCTTAATATGAATCATCTCTCCAATTCTGCATTTCAAAAAATATATTAAACAAGATATAAATAAAATTGAGAAATTAATAAAGAAAAATTAATTAACAGTGCAATCATAAATATCTTTTTTAGTAAAATAGCTTGTTTCCATTTTACTAACAAGAATGAAACAAAAGTTGTATTTTTCTTTTGTCATTTAGAAAAGAAGAAATAAACTGATTTACCTAATTTTTTCTTTCACAATTCTTACCATGAGTTTATTATTTGCAAGTGCTAAAGTCTATCATGGCTGCAGCCAGTGAAATATTCATTTTTTGTTTCTTTTTGCCATTACTTTAATCCAACAAATATAACTAACATGATATTCTAGTATATTTTGTTATTGTTTCTGACAATTTTAATCAGAGAAAAATATTGTTATTTTCACATTGTATCTATACTGACAATTTTTTTCTACTTTCTTAATATTATTGATGTGATATTTATTTATAACTGCTTTTAAAAGTATATTATGCATATAAAATCATAATGGAAAGCAAGAGATATTTTATTACTAAAAATATCCCTTTTTTTTTTTTTCTAAGGATATTTTTAGATGAAATTCTTTAAAAAATTTTTTTAATATATTAACCTGCTAAAGATCATGTATACAAAATATAGGTTAAAGAAAGAGGAGGTTTAGCAAAGGAAGGCGGTAAAATCATTGTCTTTAATTAATTTTTTTATCCAATTACAAGAAAAAGGGAAGAGTATTTTTATTTATTAATATCAAAAATAAAATTTAAGAAAAGTTTTTTCTTTAAAAAAAAATGCAGTATTAAATTATTAACAATTGTTAATTATAGTATATATTTTTGAAAATTTATTTATGCTTTAATTATATCAAATTTATTAAATTTGTATAATACATTTAAACTATATATAGAAAGATACTAAAAATATAAGGTTCGTTACTATCTGAAGTTTGCTTACCATTTCAAACTTTGGAAACAAATATGTAGTAAAATTTGATAGTCAAAGATCAATATATTATTCTCTTCAGAATGATATGAATGTTCATGTTTATTTGTGTTAAGAAATACAGAAGTAGAAAATTTCTCTAAATAATAGTACCATCTAGTGTAAGCTATAGTAATTGATTGATATTGGAAGGTAGTACATTTTAATTCCTATCCAGTGCCCCTTCCTCCAATATCCCTATACTAGTTTCTAGCATATAACTTTTATCAGTGAGGAGGTTTGGATCTGAAGGAGTATTGCACCTGGATATAATGCACCCACATTTTTAGTTAACTATACAAATATATTATTTTCATTTTGGACTGATAGCTTTATAGTTAACCAAAAAGTAGGCACCACGGGGATGCATTAGATCCCAAAATTCAGGTTACTACTCTTAGATCCAAAGCTACTCACTGATGAAATCCTGAGCTAGAAATTAATCTGAGATGTTGGATAAGAAGGCAATGGATAGAGATTAAAATGCGCAATCTTCTAGCATCTGCTAATTACTTTCTACTAGGTGATACTACGGAGAAATTTGCTACTATTTCAACATCTTGTATAAGAAAAGGATGGTCATGTGATGTTTTAATTGTTAAATACAAAAAGAGTGATCCATTAGAAGGTTGCAGTACAATAAAAAGGTTGATAATAATATTAAAGTTGATCAAAAAGGCAATTGTTTTTATAGACTTGTTATTTAAGAGTGATTAAGTTAATATCTGTATTTTTTTTGCCAAATCATTTATTGTTTTTTCTTCTTGGATCTTTTCATTATTATTTTTGTCCATGTTCTACTTCAGCATTTTTATCATTCACAGTATTTTATTTTTTGATAAATCTGATTATTTCCTTTTTTCCTAAGTGTCTGTCTAAAAAGTTGATATGATATTAGTCTGATGAACTAATCTACTGCATATAGTTCAATATTTTTAGTTAATCAACTTTTTATATTTATTTTTTTGCAATTTCAAATTTTATTATTTAATAGTCAAAATAAGAGTCATGTGTCCAAACCTACCCTAGCATCTCTCTGAGGAGTGCCAGAGCACAAAACCATGGTCAGAGGTTGGGGGGGGGTTTCTGACAGATATTTTAAATGCTTTCTCTAGCTAGCTAAGCATTTATCACAAAGCTTGTTGAGGAATTGGCAATCCTCATTGTTTACTTACTATTTAATGTTTCGATTGTTTGATAATCTTTTTCAAAAACTTTTATATTTTAAGAAAAAATAAAAAAAATTGTGATTTTAATATGTCTTGGAAAAAAATGTTGGAAAATCAAAATATATTAATAAAATTTGAAATTGTAAAAAATAAGCATAGAAAATTGATTTATTAAAAATATGAAATATCTATCCTTTCAATTGAGAAATTTGTTTTTGCAGACTAAAATGAAAGATCTAGTGGTGTTCAAGGTCATCCAAGATATCCTTAGCAAAATTGCCTAAAGTAAATTTAACAAATGTATTTTCTCAATCATTAATTTTTCTAAGTATCAGATTTAGAGAAAACGCCCTATCTGCTTATTCTTTTATTGCTGGTTTTACTATGATTACTTTTATATGTCCTTGATAATTTCTTAGGACATATAAACTTATTAAATTAAGCATTAAAATGCATTTGTTGAACATAATTTTTTTTTTACATCTTTCTAATATGAAAAGTACACAGAAATGTATCTAACAATAATGATATATGAGAGATCATTCATGTTTTTACAAAAAATTAGTGTAAATTTAATAACATTTAATCTTGAAAATATTTGTCATCTTGAATTAAGTTATAGTTATTTCAAGTACTGTTACAATTCCATTACAGACCTAACCATTGGAATTGTTTTATTTTCAAAAATCTTAGGGAATTTGTACTTATAATCAGATTGACCAACATATTCTTTCTTAGGCTTGCTCTTTTTAAATTGAAATTAGCTAGCTAAAAAATATAATGTATATATTTTTAAAAATAGAATAATAATCTGATACTCAACAATTGTAGAAAATTTTGTAACTCTTTTATTTTTACAAATAATTATAAATTACAAAAAAAAAAAGTTGAAATACAGACAGTGTTTCTTATGGATACCTCATATTTCTTCTTCTGAATCTGAAGATTCTACTAGAGCAGTCTAAAACAAAAATAAGAGTATTAATAAAAGAACTACCTATATACAATATTTACAAATAAATTCATGCTCAAATATATATTCTCTCATATACAGACATTATACATACACACACTTAATACAATGAATTTCCTGCTATATAAAAAAAAGTCTTAAGATTTTAAAATATACAATCAACTAAAAGAAAAACAATAACTTATTTAATTAGAATGTGAATGCAATAATATGAAATGCTTAATTTAATGCCTAAAATGTACTGATTTAGATCAGTGGTCAGCAACCTTTTTTTTTTATTCTGTGTCATTCATTCTAATTACATATTTTGCATTTCATTCATGGCTTAAATGACAAAATCAATGATATAAAGTAATGATTGTCAACAAAATTTATAAATAACATAAAAAATGGTGACAATAAAAAATAACAAGAACACTTCCTTGGTGCTATTTTTGTCTGCATAGAGTCTTTAAATCTGATTTATTTCTTACATTTTATGCCAACTTATAAATTATCATGTGTCAATTTCTTAATGGATTTAAAATATAATTCATTTGTTCACAGATTAAAGTACATACTATATCTTTATTTCATTGTTAAAAACTGTTCTATACTTTAAATTTTTCCCAATTTTCTATATTTTTTTAAAATTTTATTACTCCAAATCAAAGAATTTTTTAAATTAACTAATTCCATTTTCAGGTTATCAATTCCCAGAATAAAAAATGTTCATGATTTTTATAATTTTATTTTTATCAAAATTAAATATTAATTGATAAAACATAGAAATATTAATTTTTTTTGAGAAGTTTATCAATTCAATAAAAAATAATACTTTTCTAGAAAGCAATTAGTGGCTCATCCCAAATATATTTGTGGGTCACTTAATGATCTGTGTTTCATAGATTGCCAACTAATAATTTAGACTTCACAAATATTTCATCCTACCCCTCTGTCAGAACACAAGTTGAGTTAACTAATTAACAATCTTATAATCAATTAAAACCTTTGATCACTGATGGTAGTTTTCCATCATTTATCATTGTTCTTACTATCCTAATATTTAGCTCAGCTATTAAGATTTTTTTTTTTTGCTTCAAAGCCAAATGCATAAAGTTGTGATAAAATTTTTCAAGTTTTTTAATATTATGATAAAATTAATTTTGTTTAATTGAATTGTATTACAAATTATTTTGTTTTGATAATGTTAATTGTATTTAATATTTTTCAGCTGTCTTTAATTTATTAATCTAAATCAGGCATGTGTAACCTATGATCTTTATGATTTTTTGTACAGTATGCTTAATTTTTGACCACAGAAGTACAATAACTTTCAATTAAATTATCCAGCGCTAAATTTTCTCATTGAAATTCATAATATTTATCTAATTTTTTTATATATAAAATTTATATGCATTTTCTTTAAAAATGTTTGTTCTTTTAATGATGTGGTCTGATTTATGATATGCAATATTTCAAAAGATTTATTACTTGAAAAAGATTTGCAATCTCAAGGGTTATAATATTTTCAATATAAAATTTTTCACATTATATTTACATGTATAAAATAATATGCTCCTTTGGACATTTTTAAATTTATAGTTGTTCTTTACAATTGCTGCTACAGTTAAAACACTATGGAGCAACAGTAAATAAAAAATATTGTAAATTTAAAAATGCAAGTAAGATTACAGTGATTTTAAATCTATTGCATAAAACGAGAATATTTATATTATCAATAAGACAGTTCTGTTTTACAAGTGTATTCGATTTGATTGTCAGTATAAAATGCAAAAAAAAAAAAGAAGAATTACAGCATGTCTACAAAATTACTTTTTGATTTAGAAACTAAAATTTTAATTAACATGGTATTTTTTTAGTTATGTTTAATTTTTTCCCACACTGTCTGACTTGGAATCCAAGAACGTTTTATTAATATGAATACTCACCTCCCTCCCAACACATATACACTTTCAAATTAAATAAGTTTTATTTTTGTAGTATTTTCAATACACCACTCTCACAACAAGGTAGGGACTGATTTCTATCAACTTTTAAAACCTTGTGGAGAGATGTAATCTTTTAAACAAGTTTTATTGTTTACATCCCTTCTTTTATGATTACAATTTTTGAACATACCCGCATGTAAAATAATGTAAACTTTTAGGGGGGAGGGGTATTATATTTTTAATAAACTTGTAATACACCATTTAAACAGTAACTAAAAGAATACAGCCTTTTTAAAATTCCTTTATTTTCAAAAATAAATGTTTAACATATTTTCTACAATTCAGTATAAAAATATTTATTTATATTTTAAAAACAATTCTTATTTATCAGTTTTATTAAGTAAAAAATTATAAAATAATAAAACATAAAAGAAAAATAAGTTTTTTTCTGCTTTTTAAAGAAATTGTTAGTTACAATATAATGCACAAGTATAAATCCCACTCAACATTTTTATTATACCTCAACTCAAGAAATCTATGTAATCCACCATTTTCTTTTTCACTAAATATTAACCTTTTTATTCATAATTTTTATATATTTAAATTTTTCCTTTCCAAATCCACATATCAAAAGTTTCCACTGTTTTTTTCCTTTAAAATTTCTGTTCCATATAAAATTTCATTCAAAAAAAATCTAAAATACTATTTCATAATCAATGATTGCTTTGCTATCTAAATATCTCTCAGTAATTTATATAACTATATCTCCCTTCTATCATTTCTGAACTGAAATGAAAATAAACACACATCTAAACACTAATCATTCTGATTAAAAAATATTATTTAAACTACATGAGAAATTAAACCAATTACAAAAGTCTTATTATTCATTGCATTAAGCCCTTTCTTCAATAAAATAATAAACACTGAAAGGAAATTTATTAGTCATACTATTTATTTTAATCTAATAATTTTAGAACTTGCTTCTGCTATAAAATTTAGGAATTCAACTGGAATTGTATTAACTTCCTAGAATTTTACATTTTTCTGTCTTGACTATAACAATATCTTAAAACATTATTTTAGCAATCAAGCAATTATTTCTGTTTTGACATAAGTTATCTTCATTATTAACAACTTCAAGTTAAGACTTGAATCTTATTATTTTATTTTACCAGTCAAATTGTTTACTCTGTTATATATTAAATCAATTTACACTTTTTTGGTAATATGTCTCCCTTTGAAATAATAATTTAATGGTTTATAACTATAAAAAAAAATCATATCAACAATTAAATTTAGTTAATTTCTCAGCCATAGCAAATACTTTATAGATAACTTTTTTTTAATTGCCAAATATAAAAAATTTGAAATGATTCTAGTCTAGAAGAGTTGGTACATAACAAGCCTTATGATTAGTATATTTCTAAAATATATATATATAAAAAGAAAAAGCTCAGACAAATGAATATAAGACATTAAGTCTAAAACATAATATGATGTAACTGTTACTATTGAAAAAAAGGATATATTTATGGGCAATGAGGTTTATAGTCGACTAAGAAAAAAAAAAGACTAGTTGGCATTCTTCCATAAACTCTGAATATTAAAATTAAGTTTAAAATGTTAAATATTAATTTTATGCAAATTTTATATATATAGATTTATAAAATTTCATTTAAAATATCATTAAACTGCATTAGGGATGCAAGAATAAGAAATTTACTAATTATTAAAAATATTCTATTATTTGATTTTGAGATGAATCATTGAACTTTATATCATTCATAATTTTCCAAAAAATTAAAATTTTTATGTTAGTGATTCTGATCTAAATAGAATTGAATCCTTTTTTTGTCCATCTAATTTTTAAATTTTGATAAAGGGAGTTCTTAGTATTTATTCACTATTAATTAGATGCTGTATTATTAAATAACATTATCAAAGCATCATAGAAACAATGTTATTATATTTTAATTGCAAGGCAACAAATATTTTTCTTAATAATATTTTTATTCATATAAAAATATCTTGTAGAATATCAAATAAAAGATATTCATTAAATAAAGTTCATTTAATTTCTGTGTAGTTGAGAAAATCCATAAATGAATTATTTTCAGTTTTGAATCCTAAGCCTCATTGACAAAGGCAAAAGCTAGAACATCTGGTAATCACTGATTATTTAACTTTATTATAGATTGCAATAAAATAGAAAATTCCTCTTATTTTGTTATACATATAAGTACACATATTCACAGAGATTTACTATACATACATACACAAATATAAAAAATTTTTGATTCTATTATATAATTACTTACCTTTGCATATGCCTCTGCATCTTTTAAAATATTTTCTGAAGCAAATGTATGTACTCCATTTGTGACTATAAAATAAAATTTATTGACATATTAAATAGTTTTTTTTCTTATCTGATTGGTTAAACACAGCAATTAATATTAATAAAAGAAGAAATGATATATGAATTTTAAAATAAAAAAATTATATAATCAATTTTATTTATCTCTCAAATCTAAATTTCTATTCTCTATTTTTTTTAATAAATACTTTTAACTACTAATTACTTAATTTTATCTAACATCTTTTTTCCCTAATTATTTTCCTACAACTTTCATAGTCCATCTATTTTATTCTTCATAATTTTTTATTGCTAAGTATATGCTAAATCCAATTTCTCTTTCATTTCATTCATTCTTTTCAGTACTTCTACAATTCTAATTAGTTTATCTTTCCTATTCCCCTCAAATTCACATATTTGAAACTTTCAATTTTTTCTCCTTTCTTTTATTAATTGTTCAATGCTTCCATTTGTTCTAAAAAATACATATTTAATAAATCTTTTTCACAAGTAATAGACACTTAATAAAATGGCTGTTTTAGATGGACTTCTGGGAAGAACAAATGTACAAAATATATTTAAGCAATAATTTATAACTCTTTAAAGATTTGTGTAGTAAGTTGAAAGATTTTCTTGAACACTTCTAATATATCAATTCTTAACAGTATATAAATAAAATTTTTCATAATTAAAATTATATAAAAATATTTATAAACAATATTCTAATTCATTTACTATCTTAAAATCAATACTTTTATTGTCTATACAAATCATTGTTTCCCTCAACATAGATTTTTGTATTTTGATGAAATCCACTTCAGTGTGGAGAAAAAAATATAAATTTTATTACTATATTCATTTCTTTTTAGTTTTTTAAGAGAAAAAATGAGCATTTTCGCTCTGATTTTTACATTACTGAATATACAAATGTTTCTTTTAGATAAAATAAATTTCCAAAAAAATAAGTTTGATGAAAATTCTATATTAATGAATTGCTAAATTTAAAAATAAATAAAATTAAGTGGTTATTTGTTTAGGAAATCATATAACCTTCGAGCACCAATCTGATTGGGTAAACTCAATAATTTTATTCAAGTGATCAAGTTAAAATCAACAAAGAATTTTAATAAGCTGTTGAATCTATTATTACTATTGTTATACCAAACTGTTTGGAGCAATTATGGGGGGAAAAAATAGTTAAAGTAACTTACCACATTAATTTTAAATTTGCATTATCAAATTTTATTGATTGATGTCTATGTTTTAATATCAAGTAAAACATGATCTTTAAAAGAATGATTTTTTAGATCAGTTTTCAATTTTAAAGTTTTGCTTCAAAATAAATGTAAAAAGAATGAATAAAATAAAATTTACTTTTATGAAATTAAAAAATTTTCTCAACTTTGATTAAACTGTAATTTATAAAAATGACTATGAGAATATGCTCCTTATATGAAAATGTCCAAAATAATTATAATAGGAAAAAACTATTTTGGGATTTGAAAGGCACTATCATCTGCTTGTTCCACTGATTATCCAAGCTTATAATAGATAGCACTGTAATATAGTAAATAAAGTTGATTTTTTTGCTGATAGTACAAATGAATTCATTATTGTTAATCTTTGATTGTTATTCATATTTGAGAACTTATATAAAACCGTCTACTTATTCATTTGTAATTATTTAAATTCTTTCCGAAGCTTACTCTATTTGCGTTTCTGTTCTAACTATAGTCATATTACATTTCTAATAGCAACCTTACGCTTATCGTGTATTCGTAAAATCTATAGAATAAGTATAGAATAATCTAGCCTTAATATATCCTCTTTCATCTTTAACTATTTATATATAGCATTCTTTGTATTTCATATGGTTTATTTTTTCTAAGCAAATGTTTTCTCTCTGATACTGTTAGAATATTTGAATAATAACAGATTATTTTTTGTTTCTTTAATAGTAAACTTAAAAAATCTAATGATTCATTATTTTATAATAAATCTTAATGAATAGATATGTTAAAAATTGAAGTTTAAATGAAAAGTAATAGCCTCTTTTTACTGATAAATATTTTCTTATTACTATTCACAAAGACCATTTCTAGAAAAAAAAAATGCTGATTATAGAATTATTAGAAGCTTTTCAGCAAATGTTTTTACATTCATACACAGGAACACATATAAAACAGCATCGCGGATTTATTTGATAAGTGTATCTTACCTTTTCCTACCCAGCTAAGTTCCAATTCGAAATTTTTATCTTTAACTTCATCATGCACAACATAAATTCTGAAATAATAATATTAATAATTAAACATTTATTATAATTTTTTGCAAATTTTATAGCAGTAAATGTTTCATATTTGGATCAAACCAAAGATAGTTTATATTAAGAAGGAAATATATCTTTATTTCCTTTACATATAAAATATGTAAGATCATGATATATGAATAAAAATAGGTGAAAGATTATAAGTTGGAGATTGTTAGTACCTCTATATAAGATATTATAGATATATTTGAACTTGATTAAGTTGAAAATCTATTTTTGAGATTAAATAAAATATGATTTCTAACCTAATAAAGAATGATTAATAATCATTTATGTATTTACTAAAAAGTGATTATTGTGAATAAGTGTTTATTAAATTGTGACAATCCATCATGTATGTCTGTCGATAAAGATTTTATTTTTTTTAAAAAAAAAATTAAAAAGAAAATTCAAGGTTGTGAAGTTATCAAATAAAGGTAAAAAGTTTATATTTCTTTAAACAATTTTAACTTGAAAAAAAAAAAAAGATGAAAAAAGGAAAAATTTGTAAATGGCTTTGTAAAGAGATTAAAACAATGATATAACAGATAATTGATAAACGAACCAATTAAAAAGTTTGAACAATGGAAAAACAATTATAAAATAAAACATTTATAGAAAAACAATATTTGAGTTTGCATTGAGTTCAGAATTACAGTTCAGTGGTAATTAAAAGTTGCAGAGGAAATAACATATCCTCCAGATGCCATAACTTTGCTAAAAGATAAGAGAAACTTTGGACCAATTGACCATGGATTCCTGAAAAGACATCTATTTCTATTATTGGAAATGGTATACTGAAGTTTCATTAAAGCCCTTACTTGTCTGGAAGATCAAAATCATGCTGGCACATAACTTCAGAAAATCTATAGAAACTGAATTTTAAGAAAAAAATATATAATACTGAACAGATTTTGTTATTAGGATTGTTAAATTTAGATAGGTAAAATTATCTTAATTATAATTATAACTTAAAGTTAATTTATATCTGTCAATTCTGTTCAAATATTTAGAATAAATAATATTTAGCTTCCCCTTTATATAATAACTAGGGGGGGGTGTACCACCCTATCATCTTTGGTGCCCAATTCACTGGGGCTTGCTCCATTCATCCACAACTTTTTAGCAGAACTTATAGAAAAATATTTATTTCTAATATTTCTTTCCATACAATATAGAGTATATATGAAATTCCAACAGTATTACATTAAAGTTGAATAAAATTAGAAAAGAATGGCACCAAGATATAAGATTTAAAATTTTCCCAATCTAGTGTAACATAAAATCATCATTTATAATTTTTTGCAAAAGTTCTTAGGGTAGCTGTATATTTCTATTTCTGAAAACAGATTATTTAATGCCCCCCCCCCCCAAAAGAAAGATTGAAAGAATGCTTTAAGAAAGAGTCTTAAACCACTAAACATTACATGATTACCATTCTTTATGCTTGCATAAGCTGTTTACACTGAGGCAAAACTCTCCATAGAGTAGCATCAATCATCCATTGATTGCACTGAGTGATGGAGAGTTTTTGCCTTTGGGTAAGAAAGACTCTAATATCAATGCTTTCAAATTATTTTTTCCTAAAGATAAAAAAAAAAAAAACACTCAAAGATTCAAATTTTTCTCAATTTTCAATTATAATCTAATGCCTTATGTAAAACCATCACTTCCATTACCTACATAAAGACTCTAGAAGAACATTTGATTTAAAGAACTTTAAAATATAAAAAAAACTATAAGTTACATTTATATATTTTAATAAAAACTGTAAAATTACAAAATTAAGTTCTATTTTTCCTATGTTACATAAATATTTCATAAAATGCAATTTTATTTATCTTTTCTTTAGCAACATTTAATTGGGTTAAGATCAAATTTGTTGTCAAATATAAATTTAATACTTTTTCATACTGTATTTTTTGCTATAGATGCACTGTTTGTGAGATTTTTATTAACGATTCTTTTTTTCTAAAGATGGCTAGATAAGAGAAATTTATATCCGGGATTTTTAGTGAACTGCAACATTTGGTTCTATTTTAATTTTACTTATATATAGGATAGATTTTGATGTTTTTCTTCTGTATTTATCAAGTATATTGATAGAATTAACACATATATGCATAAAGACTAATTCAAGAATTTGTTTTTAATTATTTTAAAAAATCTTTTTAATCTTCAATTGCATATATAAATATATGTTGAACTGGGTGGAAAAGGATCGCTATGATTATATAAATTTAAAAAAATCTCAATCAATTCCGGCTGCACTTTCACTATTGCAGCAAACCGGCTCTTCAAGCAAAGACTAATACAGAAGGTGGCTAAGACCAACAGCACCTATAAACAGGTTGAGGCTATACAATGCATAACCTGCGGCCACATTTCCAGGCTATAGAACTTCTAGGGTGCTAAATTTAAACCACTGCCATCCAAAGCATAAATCCTCAGGCGACAGCTAATCATAAGTTATAATTAGCATGCTTAGACAATAGGTGTACAATTTAGCGTCTGATCAATAGCTCTGTTATTTAAGTATAGGGGAGACTAATTATTACATATTGCTTAATACTTACATTTAACTATAGAATATCTATTAATGACATAATTATCAAAGAGAACCGACCAAACAATAATTAGCAAACAAACAATTTATTTAAAACACTTCTAATCAAAAACATGGTAATACAATATTACAATAAAGAACATTAAAAGTTTTTTTAAACATACTTCTAGTTAAAATATATAATAATCAAGAATATTATAACTAAAACATTTAAATGCATTGAAATATAAATTCATTACTCAATGGAAAACTTTACAAATATTAAAATACATTATGAGAAAATTAATATGCACGAACTTGTCAGGGTTCCTTCTATATAATGCTTTGCAAATATTAAAATACATTATGAGAAAATTATTATGCATGCACATGTCAGGGTTCCTTCCATATAAGGACTTATAGGAGACACTTAAAGATTGCTATGGCTTTCAAAGTTCAAACAAAGTCTTTTATTTGAACCCATCAGTTTATAAATGGGAATAAGGAAATTCATAGTTACCTAGGATTTTGCACTTTACATTTTCAAAGATATGACTCCATTAATAGTTTTGGCTCCTGGCTGACTTTCTATGTTCACTGTGATAGATATTCCTTGACTGTTCAGATTATTAAGTGGGTATGAATTCTATATGGAGGGCTTCTTCTGTTCTGGATGACCTGGACTGACTGTCTTGCACTTGCATGTTAGATGGTTCATTGGTAAATGTGAAGGCACCTACTTGAATGCTAGGGATGCTAGTAGCTTTCCCTGTCTTCTCTGAAAACTCCCCCGGTAGCAATATGAATACGCCGCACAAGACGTTATAATAGTCTTAATCTCAATGATTAATGTGCATGAAGAATAAACAATGACGAATAATCATGAATGGATTTTTCAGTCCTTTTATACGACTTCTCTTTATTATTTCTTTTTATCATTCTGATCTAGTTTAATTAATTTACAAATTTTATTAATTACATTTCCATTGTGTTTTAGTCTACATTTTTTTGTAGATTAATCTGGTCTTCAGATAAGATACCATCTTGAATCATTTTCCATTATTTTCATTTACTGCAATTTAGAATTATTATTCCCTTTCTTCTTTTAATTCAATTTTCATTTTACACATTTTTTTTTTCTTGAAGTTTATGAAAGGAGAGAACTCTAGTTTTAATCTTTTACTTAGTTAATTTTTTCCCCCTTCCATACTTCCTATTATAACAAGATGACGCAATGCTTTGTCTGTTGGCAATTTGCGTTTCTAAAAAAAACTCTTTAAACGTTAAGGACTATTATTTCTCATTCTTAAAACTTTTCTAAATTATATTTCTATTTCTTAAAACTTTGCTGGTTTCTTTTATGAATTTTAGTCTGAGTATTGAATAATAAATGATGTTGCAGTATTTTTTTTCAATTTCTTTTTTTAACGACCTTAAAACTAATTATAATTCTCGTACAAATTATGAAATATGTAGCAGTTCACTAGCGGTACATTACACCGCCCTCTGTTTGAGAGTAAAATGCGTCTTTTGATCCATTTTATCTCTAATAATTTCTTTATATTTTTCTTATTGTTCTCTTTTTGCGTATCCCAAAGACATCAATTTCGTGACCTACATCCTACCCACTACAGTACCTTGTTCACTGTCTGTCTGGCGCTTCTTTTTTCCTCTTTATTAATCTTAGTGACCGGGCATTATATGTTCTTTTCTCTTTCACTCCCTGTGCCACAACAAACACATTGTTATTGTATTTTCGTATTATATATGGACCATAGCAGATTGGTTGAAACTTTTTGAAAATGTGTTTTTCGGGATGGTTTACAGGGTTGGCACTTATTATGACCTTGTCTCTACCATAAATCCATCATTGGCTCTTCCTTGCCTCTTCTGCTTTAATTCACCCATATTCTCTAGCCTAATTCATGCTTGCTCAGCATCCTTCCTTTTATGTATAGGACCTGCTCCCATTGGTAGCCTGGTCTTAAATGGGTATGGTATATTCTTCCCAAAGTGAAGCCGAAAGGGTTTTTAATCCTGTAGACCCGTTTTTTGACCAAATATATCATATTAAGTATCCATGGAACCTCCTTAGCCCACCACTCATGATCATTGTGTATGTATAGTAGAAACCATCACTCCAGTTCCCGCAAGATCCGCTCACATGAGTTGGACTACAGGTTCGAATCGACATATGTGTTTTATTCTGCATTTCTCAGTCCATTTTTCCACTCATCAGTCATGAACAGTGTTCCATATCAGATATGATTTTGCCAAAAATTCCCACAGTTCCAAATTGCCATTGTTCCAGAACTCGTATTATTTGTTTAGCGTTCACCTGAGACACAGGATATGCAGCCACTAGTTTTGAAAATACCCCGTAAGCCACAATGAGGTATTTCATTTTATTAAACTGTGACAATTTGTCCGTAAAAATCTATAGCCATTAAACTATTCAGTTGTTGAGCATATATAGGCCTCAGTGGCCCCACCCCAGATGCATTAAGTGGTTTAGTCTTCGGGCATATTTTGCACTCGTCTGTGATGTTTAAGATGCTAACATACATTCCCAGCTAGTAAAACCAATGGCTCAACCAACCCACAAACTTTATTTGGCCCATAGTGCACATACTTTTGATGCATATGCTCAACCATCTACATCCGCATAGCGACAGGAACGAATGTCCGTTTTTGTTTATCCTTTTCATATCTATGCCGCAAAAGCCCCCCCTTTTAGGCAATAGTACTTCCTATCCCTCCATAATGGATTATTTCCGGTTCTCATCACAGATTGGTGACATAAATACTTCATTATCTGCCAGCAATCATAATCCTCACCCTGCTGCACTTTTAACCTTTGAAGATCGTTTTCTAGTCACTTCCATTTATTTCTGTCACAGTGATATATACACCATCACAACTTAAATGATGTTGTTTCTATGCCGTAGGGTATCGTCTTAAGGTGTCCACCATGACAATTTTCTTTACCTTAGCAGTATTTCATGCTGTAATTGAACACTTGAAAAAACAAATGTATTTTCCACCTAATTAACCAGATGTTCATAAGGAAGCTATGACTTAAGAATTCAAGGTTTTTGTGATCAGTAATTACAACTACATCAGATCCTATCAGTAACTGACGAAAGTTTTGAACGCCCATACAATTGCTAAGGCCTCCTCAGTTATGGTGTAATTTATTTCTGGACCATTCAATAAGCGGCTAATAAAAAAAAACTACCCAGTGTTGACCTCACTCTTGTATTTGGGACAGAGTAGCCCCCAATCCAAACTCATTATTGTCAGTTTGCACAAAGTATGGCTTATGAAAGTCAGGGAAGAACGGTTTACGAAAGTCAGGGTATGACAATATAACCTTTTCTAAAAACCCCCTTTTCATATTTTGGAAGCTACATTCATGCTATTCAGTCCACACCCATTGTCTTTCTTTTTTAAGCAATTGCACTAATGGCTCTATGTCGGAAAAATTTTTTTTGTAAAACCAGTTATAAAAATTACATAACCCTAGGAAACTCCTGGATTGCCTGAATTTTCTCAGGATCTGGTTGGATTCTCTTTTCTCTGATTATGTGGCCTAAAAACTTTATTTCGAGGGTCATTAAGTTGCTTTTACTACAAATTTATTTTGATTCCCTTTTGTCTGCACTCGCGCAACAGCTGTTCTAAGTATGTGAAATGCTCTTTTATACTTTCCGATGCCAATACAATGTCATCTACATACCTTACTATTAAATTTTTGATACTGTCTGATAACACCTGATCTAGACACTGTATTAGCCTACCTCACTATTTTTTAAACCAAAGGGGATCCGATTAAAGTTATATGCACACTATTATACAGAAATACGGAATTTTTCCGATTGTTAGGTGAAACTTGATCTGCCAATAACTAACTGACAATCAAATAAAACATCATGCAAGCCATTATACCGAAATGCGGTATTTTTCCAATTGTTAGGGTGAAACTTGATCTGCCAGTAACTGGCAAACACATCGAAAATATTCTCTTATTACGGATCTTGCCAGTAACTCGCATGGGCAGAAAGGTATTTGTGTCAGGAATAGTTATCTTATTTAATTGTCAAGCATCTAAGCAAAGCCGAAAGAACCCGTCTTTTTTTTTATGGTTACAATACAGTTGTTAAAGGGAAGGAGCATTTAGACCCTATTTAAGTATTTTCTCTATTAGTTCTTCCACCTCACCCCTATATTGATGTGGGATAGGGTATGCCCGGACCTGATATGGTTGATCCCTCATGAGTTTTATCCTATGTTCATATCCTTGAATCACTCCAGAGACCTCAGAAAAAAACCTCGTATTTATTTAGCACTTGCGTATCATTCCTTTTGATCATTGTTTATAAACCTTGATTCTTTTATCTTTTCCCCCTATCTTTACTTTTATCCCTGCATTTTGTGCACACTACTTTTTAATAGATCTATTCACTTGGTCTGCTACAAATGTAATTGCTTTATTGTTCTGTTTTACTTGACTCGTTTATAATCTAGCACACAGGCAGTCTTATGCATAAAGTCTGATCCCAGTATAAGTTCATGGATCTGATCCCAGTATAACTTCTGGAATCAGACTCTTCAAGTTTGCAGTAGATGGCTATATTCTTCCGCCACTTGCGCATATTCACCCACACCTGTTTTGATGCCAGTCTCACCCTTTTACTATTAGCCATCATGACATATACTGTTTTTAATGGAAAAATTTTGACTTTAGGGTTAACACGATTCATTCTACCAAACATTTTCTGGGACATTACTGATACTTGGCTTCCTGAATCAAGCAACACACTGGTTATCACCTCTTCTGTTACCACTTTCACTTTCGGAGAGCCCTAAATTGCTATTATTGGCTCCCCTCTCTTCCCAGCTACACACAAGGTTTGTTACTTGTATATGACTTTTCTCATTGTATCTTCCCATCTGTGTTCTGTCCTTCTGTTCAATCTCTTTGCTACCTTTCTTATCCTGATTTCTTTTGAAAGCATAATATTTCGTGCCACTCTTTATTTATTTCCAAAAAAATTTATATTCCTGTCCCTATTCTTTCTAATCTGCCTACTGCTGTCCAATGCCCTAAGTACTTTGGTCATAGCTCCACCGTTTCCTGTTTTATTCCATTTACCATTTGCTCTATATTTTTAGGAAAGTTATGTCTAACTATTCGTATAATTTTCTGCTCAGATAAAGGGTATGTTGTGATTGATTTTAATTTCACCATTTGTCACCAAAAAATGTGATGAATAATTCCCCAGGCCATCATTTGTCCTACGCCACCTGATGCTTAATATTTTTTCCTGATATTCATCTCCCCAGTAGTTCATCAGTATTGCCTATTTGTATTCTCCGAATGTTGCTGGTTTTTAAAATAATGAGTCCCATCAGAATTGAGCATTGCCCTGTATATGACTAAGAACTATAGCGACCGTGGCTATGTTGCTTAATTTATTGAGTATAAAATAATATTCCAGAATATCAAGGTGTTTATTTGGAACCTCCCCTATGTACCCTGAAAATGACTTTATTTTTAGCAACTGATTCTCTGCATTAACTCTATCCATACATATGCATATTCTTATGCTTTCCTGTTTATTTTCTAACCCCTTTTATTCTCTTTACTACTTTTTCCACATTTCTTGTATCACTATCATGCCTTTCCTTATCCACTTGTTGTGCTGTCCTATTTTTCGACTTCCACTGTCTTAATTCTTCTATCAGTGCTTCCATTTTCTTTGTACCTATCCCAGATTAATCATACTTTCTAATCTTCACAAATTATTATTACTATTATTATTTTTTACTTATTTCTGTTTATTTCTATTTCAAATATTTTCCCTTAACCGAAGCATGCGGCCGCCTTCAACTTCCTTAATCCTTTCTGTCTCCACCTTGTCCTCAATACCCCTAATCTGCCTAAATATCTATCTCTTTAGACTCTTTTTCCATTTACATTTATTATAAATTGTTTGCTTTGGTCCCTCCTCTTTTTACCCTGTACACCACTTTCGTATTTATAATGACACAATTTAACATTTCTTCAAGACTTTATTTTCAACTTTTAATTCTACTTTAATTATGTTTATAACTGTTAGTAACTTACAATAGTTCGGCACCCACATTGGAAAACCAACTGAATCAGATGGGAGATGATTGCTCTGATTATATAAATTTAAAAAAAATCTCAATCAACTCCAGCTACAGTTTCACTATTATAGTAAACCTGCCCTTCAAGCGGAGAGGTCTAATACAGAAGGTGGATAAGACTGATAGCACCTATAAACAGGCCGAGGCTATGCAGAATATAACCTGCAGCTATATTTCCAGGCTATAGAACTTCTCGGCTGGCTGCTAAATTCAAACCCCTGCTATCCAAAGCATTTTTATTTGTTTTGAGGTAAATCCTTAGGCTCCACCTAATCATAAGTTATAATTAGTATGCTTGTACGACAGGTATACAATTTAGTGCCTGATCAATTCCTAGCTAGTTCTGTTATTTACGTATAGGGGAGACTAACTATAACATATTGCTTAATACTTACATTTCTATTAATGGCATAATTATCAAAGAGAACCGACCAAACAGTAATTAGCAAACAAACGATTTATTTAAAATACTTTTAGTCAAAAACAGTAATAAAATATTATAATAAAGAACATTATAAGTTTATTTAAAATACTTCTAATTAAATATATATAATAATCAAGAATACATAACTAAAACATTTAAATCTAAATATGGACACACACATTAAAATATAAATTCATTACAAAATCGAAAGCTTTGCAAATATTAAAATACATTATGAAAAAATTAAATACGCATGCACATGTCAGGGTTCCTTTCTATATAATGACTTATAGGAGACAGTTAAAGATTGCTATAGCTATCAAAGTTCAATAAAGTGTTTTATTCGAACCCAATCAGTTTATAAATGAGAATAAGGAAATTCATAGTTACCTAGGATTTTGCACTTTACACTTTCAAAGATACGACTTCTCATTTTCTTCTGTCGTATTGATCACCAACCGGTTGGATTTTTGGACTTCACTAATGGTTTTGGCTCATAGCTGACTTCCTACATTCACTGAGATAGTTAATCCTTGACTGTTCAGATTATTAAATGGGCATGAAATTCTATATGGAGGGCTTCTGATGTTCTGGAGGACTGGGACTGAAGATGGGCTGCATACTCCAGTGACTACACCTATACACATGCTGGGGACACAAGTAGCTTTCCCAGTCTTTTCTTCTCTGGAAACTCTTCCATGGTAGCAATATGTATACGCCAGCACTATATGGTTATAATAGTCTTAATCTTGATGATTAATATGCATGAAGAATAAAAACGAATAATCATGAAGCAATTTTTCAGTCTTTTTATAAGACTTCTCTTTATTGTATCTAATTATCACTCCGATCTAGTTTAATTAATTTACAAATTTTATTAATTACATTCCCATTGTGTTTTAATCTACATTTTTTTTTGTAGATTAATCTGGCCTTCAGATAAGATATCGTCTTGAATCATTTTCCATTATTTTCATTTACTACAATTTAGAGTTGTTATGCCCTTTCTTCTTTTTATCGACCAAGCAATCTTTAAGTGGATTTAAGTTTATATGCTTAATATAAAAATAAATATAGGTCTATAAGTAAGAAATTTGATATTATTTGTTTGATTATATGTATTTGTTGTAAAACCTATAAATTGTAGATAATTAAATTAATATTTTATTTTGTCACTTGATCTGAGAGTGTATTGTGAGTTAACATTTTATACTCATTGTTTCTCTTTTTATATTACTAACCATTGTTAGAAGCTTTGAAAGATACTATTAGTTTTCTTTTCAACTCACCTATCCCCATTTTTTTTTATAATTAATCTGTGTTTGCATTTTCTTGCAGACCGTAAATTTTTTGACTAGCGAGTTATTGATTATATAATTCTGTCTTTCTTAAATCATAGAGATTTTGTTTTCCTATATTTTGGATTATGTAAAATCGTAATCTTTTCTCTTTTCTTATCGGAATCAACCTTAGGGGTCGCATTGTTCGATTTCTTATGAGGGTTTGCAGGCATATGGCATTCCTATTATGTCCTGATGTTTTACTGTGTTTTAGGAAAGGATCGCTCTGCTCTGTTCGTTGACTTCTGTACAAGATCATTTTTTGTTTTTAAATCTCTAATTAAAGAAAACTGGAATTTGTTTAGATAAATCGCTGGCAGGAAGAAATTATAATTCCTTTTAAATTTAGGTGAGAAAATAAAATTATCTGCTGAAGTATTTAATAAACCATAATATTCACTTGCACTCTCTGACCGAGAAAGTTGGTAATTTAGGTCAAACATTTATATTTCGTTTGACTAATATTCATTTTTGAATTTAATAAACATTAAAATTATTTCTAATTATTTTTGGCTGATATTTGTGTCTGTGTGCTGTCACTCAATTGTCTGAACAATGTTTAAGACCTCTTTCTCTCCCTAGGTCTAGCTTATGATAACATTTATCATCATCAACTTTTTGATCACCATAAACCAAATTTTCTATGTGATGTGATGTAACGTGACTTCTCCTTATACGGAGTCAGAAATCTCTCAGCAACTATGCCCAAAGAAATCTGTTAGCCAGTTTACCTTCTCCTTCCATTTGCCACCCTCAGCTTTCCTATAATCTGCGCCATCCCATTTCCACAACATAATCTTTGTCAACTCTATTGCCTTTATATCTAAATACCCCTTATCTTTTCCCAAACCCAGCATAAAAACCAATAACCCACTTTCTGTATAATCACTTTGTTCGTATTTAATCTCCCATAACTTCATTATTTGTACTCTTTCTGCTTTCAAGCATTTACATTCAATCAACAGATGCCTAATATTTTCTATATCTTCCTTACACAATTTGCAGACTAAATCACTCATATTTTTTCATTTACATGTATATTCTCTTTGTTGCTAAAGATCCCATTCGAGCCTTAAACAATAAGCTACATTCCTTACTATTATCATAAATTAACATCCCACCCAATCTTTCATCTCTCCAACTCCCTATTCTTTATTAATGCATCTATTCTTTTATCCCATTCCTTACCACTATAACACTCAACAATCATCCTAACACAATCATCCCACCTTTTATATAAATATACTGATATAAATTCTTTATCCAAATCCTCCTAACACAATCATCCCACCTTTTATATAAATATACTGATATAAATTCTTTATCCAAATCCTTTGCATACCACATTATCTTTCTCACCCATCTTGTGACCTGCCTTTTACTCATAACCCAATTAAATACTATTTTGGCTATTCTTTTATTATCCATAAACTGCAACCTATCAAACATTTTCATTTTACTTTTTGCATATCTCGTATAAAAACTTGACCGCCCCATTCCTCCTTGAATTGCCTCCTTTGCTGTCCATACCTCTGCATCTAATGCATGTCTTCCTACTTCCCTTTGTACTTTCTCTAAGTAATCTAATACCCTTTTACTAACACATAACGCATCATTACCACATGTTAATCCTGCTACTACAACTCCCTTCCATACAATTCTAGCTACATCATATTTATTATATGAAAACACTGTTAATTTCTTTACTAAACCCTTTCTTTTCTTTGCTTCATTTATTTTTCTCCCATTCAACTAAGGAATTTTCCTGATTACTTGAGATGATTCCCAAATAACTATATCTATCCACTACACTTAACTTTATATTCCCTAATAAAAATTCTACATATTCACTTTCCCCATTATTAATCATCATTATATTTGATTTTTCTTCACTAAATTTAATCCCCATCTCTTTAATCACCCTTGCACATGTCCTCACCTCATGGCACCCTCAGTGCTCAAGTGTAGGAGTGCCCAGTACAATATATATATATTATAACGGTCGGGAAAGATGATAAAGTTCAGTCTTACCGTATCTGCTGTACAGAGCGCCACTAGGCTGTTTGAACATAGAAAATTTATAGAGTAGGCAGATACGTGCTGTTAAGATTCCACTTTATTTTATATTTATTAAGACCGTTAACCCCCGTTACTAGCTCAATGGAGACGCAGAGATAATAATATATATCTTTATTTAATCTATATCTTAAATATAAAAAAAATAAAAGCCACTGCCAGTAATTAATACACAAACATTTATTAACGCACCTATATAATATTTAAAATTTGAGGAATAACATTTATTATTTTAGATTTTAATATTAACTTTTAATTTAAATTATTATTTTAAAATTTTAAACCATCCTCACAGATGAATTTAATAATATTTTTTTAAGTGTGTCGAGTATGAATAAACTTACATAGATTGCATTTGAAAAGAAAATATTCTATCCCTTATTCAACCTTAGGCCAAAGTTCGCAGTGAAACCGGCGTCAATCCATCTGATACATCGATGTATTCAATGCAGCATGAAATACGACAGCACAAAATACCATACTGTCAGGAATATACAGCTGAACAGTATGGTTACAGAAGACATTGACTCTCGTCCAAACAGGAATGCTACATCTGTCTGGCAAGAAGAACAGCAAAAAAAAAACTCCATAGAAAGGGACTGTTTTCCGTCTTACTATCCCTTCCATAGGCAAAAAGGGGGTGTGCGGTGTATAATGAAGATCCTGCCCGTAGCGGACCTCATACTATATTTACTAATTACACCGATATATCCAATCCATTGACCCAATCCAACTACGAAACAAATAACCTAAGATTAACCTTCCCTTAATTAATTAATATAACTTTACAAATCTATATAGTCATTCATGCCCGACTTAAATTTAACATTTATATAAGTTCACACAGATGAATTTTATAAGTTTGTTTTTTAATGTTAAGTACGGATCGGCTACATAGATTACACAGTTAAAAACATTTCAAAATAAACATAAACGATCAAAATATAAAGTCATTGATGGAATTGAAGAGGGAAATTTACAAGAAAGCCTTTGACATTCATCATAAGATGCCGCATTAATACCAATAACTCAAAAGACATCCGAATAAATACATTTTAGATACTCACCGTAAGGTATCATTATTTACCAAATGTCTATATATTTTAATCAAATATGAAAACAAAAACATAATTAAGCGTCTGTACCCAACTTAAATTTAATGCATTTAAATGACTTATACAATAAATATTAATAACAAAAAAAAAATGGAAATGATTTTTAGCAAACTCAAATATATAAAAATTAAACATTAATAATTAATTTGAAAACTTGAAAGTCAGATAAGAGTTCATTTTAAAATTTAGGTTAACTGAATCTTTAAAGCTTGTCAAATCTTAACAAAAGTTCTTAATTATTTTAAATTTTATAGTTCATGTCTTACAGTAGAAGAATCCTGGTTCCTGGTGCCAATTCCCGTTTCGTCTCTATTTGAAGTCCGATCTGTTGTTCTGGAGGTGGCCTTAGCTGGTTCAATCCTGGTATTACAGTCATTTTATTTGAAATAAATGAGAGAGAGTGACAAGTGCGTCTTATCGCCCTTCTCACGAAATCAAGCTGGAACTCTCTTAATTTGAATATTTTTTTCTTTTATAGTACTCCTCCAGATTCATTGAACATCGTTTCCTGTTCCAATAATTTCCATTAAGGTCCGAGCAATTGGTTACTGCTTCTATTGGACATTCTAATTTATTTTTGTTCTCATATCTATATCTTTCATCTGACTTTTTTCTTTTTTATATAAGAACCCCAAAGGCTAGTTTGCTTTTCTATAATTAATAAACACATCATTTCCATTTACAAAAATATTTTATCGTTAGATCTTGTACTTTTCCATAAAAAAGTACGTTCAAATATTTTTTTTTTAAAAGGAAAATAACTTTTAAAGTTTTGCATCTGTTCGAATATATATATACATACATTGAACAATTCTTTAATTTTAGCTTTTAGTTTTTTATTTAAGAACTTAAAAAAATTTTTTTTATTCTAATTTTAAATTAATGTAACAGCATATACCGTTACAATATATATACATATGTGTGTGTGTGTAACAAAAATAATTATCTCAAATTTAATTTTAAGCATTGCTCTTAACAAATACATAATGAGACACATAATACTATAGAAAAGTCAGTGGCAATTATATGTGCAAAAAAAAAGTATACAAAGCAGCAGTTAAATTACTTTATTCCCAAATTATTAATAGAAATAAATTTTATTGATATTAAAATTACAGAATGCTATCCCATTTATCTGCACACGAGAATAAAAGAAATATCCTTTAACATTTTAAGCTTATATATTACATGAATATAAAGATAAGTTGTAAAGAATAAATGGTATTTGTAAACTATTCACTGTGCAGCCTTTGTTTCCAGTTAAAAACAGAGCGATATAACATTACCGGGCCGCTAGATTTTTTTTTTCTCTAATAGATCGTATTTGACATCATACGGCTGTAATTTTTTTCTTTTTTAATATATTGTTGTTGTTGTTTTTTTTTTGGACATAATTATTTTTTTTTTGTTTTCATTTGATAAATTTAAAACTATAATGGACACTTTGACTTTTTTTTTTGGATCTCAAAAGTACATAATTTTTGACATATGCCTTTTTTTTTTTTTGGATTTCCATTCTAAATCTATTGTTTCTTTTTTACAGACGTCTTTTTTTTTTGGTTTGGATTCAATACATTTCAAAGTAAAAGGGACAGTTTTAACTTTTTTTTGGAATATCTCAAATATATACAATTTGCTTTACATACGACTTTCTTTTTTTTTTTTTGCCTTTTAATATACTGTTTTTTTTATTTTTAAACAGACGTCTTTTTTTTTTTATTATTTAAAATTAGAATCGACACTTTCTTTTTGAATTTTTTAAAAATGCGGGAGGTTGCTGTTGATTGATTCACTCCATCTCAGATGTCCGTATTTGCTTATAAATGAAAAGAATTGTTTGGTATTTTGACTAATATATCGATCGAGAGTCGATTCTCTTCCGACAGAAAGAAGTGCTGTCCGACCAACTCCACCATACTCGGCTGTAAAGCCCTACCCTTTGAACACTGACATTCTGGGTGTTAATTAATCGACTTACAGATCAAAAGAATCACAAACAAAACACACTCTTTTCAATCAAATAATAAATTTGGTATTCACCACGTATGACTAAACCGAATCGACCGCATCATCTTTTTTTTCTCGCCTTTTTCGGACATTCCCCGTGGTAGCCATTTTGTTCTTCTTTTGTTATTCTCGTCCGAGTCACGACAGAAACGGTACTTTTTCGCCAACAACTCCAATCGTCTGACAGACGTTGACATACTTTTTTTGGGCTTCCAAATAACAATAAACAGCAAAAAAAAAAAGCTCGGACAAATCTCAAGAATATGCTGATAATTACTAGTAGGCCAAAAGATCTCAGTTGGGAAATACAGAAAATCATCAACATCAACAAAAAAAGTTGCAAACCATTCCAGTGCATACACTCTCAGATTAAATTCGAGCCAGAATACAAATTTGATCTCTATGCGTAGGAATTCACGCCGCGATGAAATAAGCGGCAAACTAGACGATCATCTAGTGTTGTTACTTTAGACATAGGGTTAGGAGCGCGGAAGGAATTGGCCGCGGATTCTAACCACTACATCTATTGTCTCTTGTTTAAGCGGCTAATACGATCGCTAGTCGTGTATTAGCCGTAAGGTGCGGCCGCAAAAGCGGTATTATTGTGTTTTTACACAGAAACAGCGCTGCCACAGGCTGTACAGTAAGTAGTTTACAAATACCGATAAATAATAATCAAAAGAACTAAAATATGTAAATAATAATAGTAGCAAATAACATTATAATACTTTAACAAAAATAACATATCAAACTTACATTTTTGCAGCTTCTTTAATCAACTCTTCACATGATAATCCCTGCAACTATTGAAAATATATACATAAGCATGGCATGCATCCATATATACATAAATATATTCTAATACTATATGATGAGCATTTTCCCACAAATGACTGGCCACTCACTTGATTATTCGTGTAGGTTGACAAGTGAATTACTTTAGCATAAATATAAGCAGTCATAAATGTATAAATATAGGGATTAATGCTGTGATTACTTTGCATTTATGCCTTTATGTCTATCACTAAACTATATAAAAATATATACAATATAAATGTAGAGACAAACTAAAATTAAATTTAATTTTCATTCTTCTTCTTACTTCATTAAAAAGTTAACACCATCATTCTTGATTATTTCATATTTTAGATATAAAAACTATATAATGCTGAATTTAAATGACATTCAAGTATTTATAACTTAATATAAAATAGTATATGATTAACAATTAACTATATCAGAGAACAGGGTTTTTTTTTTGCAAATAAAAAAAGTATCCAATTAATTAAATATCTATTATTAATCAAATCTTTTTTTATTATCATAAAATTTAGATTGTTTCATTCATAATGAGACAATCAGACTATTGCTGATGCAAATTATTCTAACTTATGACTCCCAAAGTTCTATATTATACATTATATGCAATCCTTATATGCCTTTTCTTACTTGTTATGGCTGATTTAATTTCATTACTTAAGAATGTAAATTATATAATTTTAAATCTTCTCATTCGATAAATTTAAGTTATAAAACAAATTAAGCGTATGTCACGCTTGAATGTGAAGCTATAATAAGATACAGGAATTAATATACGCTAAGCGCTTTCGAGGTCCTTTACCTCATATTCATAGCGGTGCTGTGAGCTGCGAAAGTAAAAAATAAAAATAGGGCGGGAGAAGTTGTATGCAAAGCATATGCAAATGGACTAACTAGTCCAGCGTTTAGAGATGTCGAAGCATGTGTCACGTCTATTGATTGAGTTGTTATTGCTGTTGATGTAGTACGCTTCTCTGATCTTCCGCTTAATGTCGTTTTTCTCGATACAAACTATTTTAGGGTGGGAAGGTTCAAATAAATGTCCAGTCTTCTTGGAGTGTTCCAAAAATATTGATGAGTTATCGTTGTTTTTCATAGCTCTGTTATACGTGTATCTGTGTTGTGCTGTCCGGGTGGTTGTGCCTGCTTTGGTTTCTCCAAAATAAATGGCGCGGCAACCGTCTCATCAATAACTCCAAGGACAAAATAGAACGTTCTCAGACCCCCCATGTCGTTTACAGCATCACTTGCCCACAACCCGGTTGCCGCGCCATTTATTTTGGAGAAACCAAAGCAGGCACAACCACCCGGACAGCACAACACAGATACACATATAATAGAGCTATGAAAAACAACGATAACTCATCAATATTTTTGGAACACTCCAAGAAGACTGGACATTTATTTGAACCTTCCCACCCTAAAATAGTTTGTATCGAGAAAAACGACATTAAGCGGAAGATCAGAGAAGCGTACTACATCAACAGCAATAACAACTCAATCAATAGACGTGACACATGCTTCGACATCTCTAAACGCTGGACTAGTTAGTCCATTTGCATATGCTTTGCATACAACTTCTCCCGCCCTATTTTTATTTTTTACTTTCGCAGCTCACAGCACCGCTATGAATATGAGGTAAAGGACCTCGAAAGCGCTTAGCGTATATTAATTCCTGTATCTTATTATAGCTTCACATTCAAGCGTGACATACGCTTAATTTGTTTTATAACTTACTTAAGAATGATAAAATGTTTTTTAATATTTAAAATATTTGAAAAAACTAAATTTATCAGAAGAAATGTTTACTTTCTATATATCATATGTTTGATTAAATTTTATCAACAATAATTTATTATTTAAAATATTAACATTAATAAAAATTTTCTGTATTTATTTAAATTTATATTTATTAATTTGCCAAAAATCAAATGATGGTAAGTTATACAATGCAAGTTTTAGTGATCATAATAGTATTGCATTTATGGTTAGACAGTGTCAGTGAGTAAAATCTTGGATACTTTTCTGTTTTACTGATAAACAAGATGTCGGTCATATTTCTGATAAATGTTCAGTTCCAGGGGACTACAATTTCTCTTTTTGAATGTGTTAGTTGTTAAATTTTAAAAAAAATTAACAAGTTAAATGAAATAAACGTAATAAATTACATTAATAATCTTTATTTCAATTTTTTTTTTTTACTTATAACATAGAAGTGATGATACACTTTGAACTTTAAAGTTTTTGATGGCTTGTGTAGAGAAACCAATGAGTATTTCATTGTAAGTGTTATCACTTTCAAGTTTTTTTTACCTTCCAAATGAAATTTCAGTTCCTATAATTAATTTTTTATTTATGTTCAATTTATATGCAATAAAATTTGATAGCACACAAAAAGTACAACATTCTAACAAAAATTTTCATCTACTTTAATTATTTTTATTGATTTCTTAGGTCCAGAACCAATCTCCTTATTTTCCATTTATACAATATATTTTTTTACACAAATTTCTTTTAGACGTAATTTTCGGGAACCAATCCACCATGTAAAAAGAGAATTAGGTGTATATATTGTAATGGTAATTGCCCTATTAACAAAAAAAAAATACCAACTAGTAATTGGCCAAAATAACAAAAAAATAATATTCGCAAATTAATTTTAACTTAGGGGAATTACGAATTCTAATGGTCAACCACATACATGGTGAAGTGACAATACAATTTTTATTTTAATTGACTAATTTATAATAGTCATGGATAACGACCAGACTGAACCACACATATAGGCAAGCCTTTATGTAGAACCAGCCATGTTTACTGACTGTTATCTTCTCCACATTAATTATATTACTAAAAGATAAAGTAAAATAATATAATAAGAATTCGGATAAGAAATCAACAAGCAATAAAATTATTAATAACAACTATAATTTTAATTAACAAACAGAATGAGAATAATATAACAAATCATATTTACATCTAAATATTTGTATGGAGAGTATGCGTGATAGAAAAATCTTTGTTTATTCATAACAATTCATAAGCAAAAAGATTTATAATAAGTTTATACAGTTATCTATTTATGTTTCAGTGAGTTCACATTTCTTTACCTTTTGAGTATAGACATATGGCCATAAGAATCACCAAATTTAAACATCTGCAAGCAAATTTTAATTTCTTGAGATTTGTTTCAATCATAGTTTATTCCCATGAAGTTTTTCCTATTATTGAGAGTATCAAAATTATGTAGATTTAGAAAACCAATCATAGAAGAGTATTTTCGTTTGACAACTAATTAGAGGACAGTTTCCTTATATCAAATGTCACATAGTTTCAGCATTTGAAAACAATTAATAGACTGGCAGAATCAAATTTATTTTCTAAGGCATTCTTTTATTTATATTTCCATAATAAGCTATACTACTGGAAATTTAAGGGCAAGGCATTCTCAAGTTTTTACCCCTGAAAATGCATTATCTCTACTTAAATAATACTTAAAATTTTATTGACTTCCTTTTGTAAATAGTTCAATGAAATAAGGATTCTCTCTCTTTTGTATAATCAGAATATCTTTTTTGTTTCCAATTGATTTCCATAGCAATAATTAATTTTATTTTACAATAAAGAATTGTAATAAATTTTTAAATTATTATTATTTTAAATGTCTCCATAATTCATTTTACACACATGACTTATATACATCTTAGAATATGTAACAAAAAAACATGCATATACATTTACTAAAAAGCCATGCATGTAAACTCTGTCATGAAGGGTTACAATATATATATATGAATAATAAAAGGAATGTTTATTAATATTTTAGTATCATTTTTTGACAAACATGAATGTTATTAAATTTGATGTTTTTGAGTTTTTTTCGTCATCCAAAGTGTTCTGTGACTTTGAAAAGCATTAGAGTATACTTAAAATTCATTGGCTTGAGCAATTTCAATCTACATAAAGATATATTGATTCACGCTTTTTATTGTTAATTCTGCTCAGTAATAGTTTAACATGAATTAAAATATCTATAATATTTCATTCAGCTCTTTTTTTGGTTTTATTTGTAGTAAATTTAAAATAAACATTAATTAATTTTTTTTGTTAATGCAATCTGAAGGAATTAATATATTTTTAATATTCATCCCAAAAACAAAAACATTTTACAATGAAGTTCTTTTACAATAAAGTTATTGCATTATTAATTTTAAGACTATAATTAAAACTATATCAACCAAATTTATCATTACTATTATGTTAATATTAATATTCTTTAATTTTGATCGAATCATAACAATGTGTTTTATTTAGTATTAATTTTACAAATAAAATCCCATTAAGAAGGCATTATATCTATTTTATTATCTTAATATTTTGCCTTGATTTATATATTTTCTTGTTAAATAAACACTTTATTAAAATTTAACATAGTATCTTTTATTATTTGACAAACTTAATATGCAGATAGTTTAACAAAATAAAATCCCAGTGCTTTCATTTATATATTGAAGAAATTTATGCAACTGTATGTTTAGAATGGGGAGCAAGATTGAGCACAATTTCTCTATAAAGAATAATACACACATATTTGAATTTTATTAATTTAAAATCTATATCTAAGTAGAATGAAATATAACAATTTCTACGTAATAAAGAATGATTAATGATCATTTAAATATTGACTGAATCATGATTGTTGTGAACAAATTTGTATAAAATATATATTAAAAAAAATATTCTTACTGAAAGTTTTTCAATTTCTGTTTTTGCCGCTTGTTTGGCCTTTCCAATGGCACATCCATAATATCCCTGTTATGAAAAAAAAAAGGGTAAATGTTATGGATTTTTCAATATTTATTTGTCATTGTCTGAAAGTTTGTAATGATGGCATTTTATTTGTAATTATATGTTGGATTATTTATATATTTAACTGTTAATAACACACAGGGAAGTATATAATACAACATTTTGAATGGTATTATTATCTTCTTCAAGTAGTATTGATTTGACCTATGACAGTATTTGCATGGGAATTGAACTTAGGACTTTTACATTCATGAATATTGAATTTAAGATAAAACTCTGATTAACTAGGCTATTCTGTCAAAGATAACACTGAGTTGAAAATTTATATAATTCCTGATTTCTCCATTTAAGGGCAAAGGTTAATAAGTGCTTCCAAACATTGGGCTCATATGCAGTATTTTTAATTGTTGTAGGCGTACAAATGAGTTTTTTTTTTTTTTAATTCAGCTTTAAAAAATTTATTTAAAATTTATGGAAAGAAAAATATGATTTAAATTTAATTTTAAAATATAAAAAGTTAACAATATGGAATTCATAAAAAATTTCATAGTGCATGATGGGGTCTATAATAGTTTATTATTAAGTTTTCCCTGGGTGACGGTATATTACACTCTGATTTTTAAAAATATGAATTAATAGCTCTAGAGCATTTTGTGTAAAAGTGCTCATATAAAAAGCAGAGTTCTACAAGTTAAAGACCTGAACTATAAAGTAGCTGCTATTCTAATACATACAACAATTAATGTTTTTTTTTATTAATTAAATCAATTTTTTGAATTAACTTGCAAAATGAAAATGTTAAATTGAGTATTGATTTTAAAATAATATCTGTAGTAGGTAAAAAAATTTAGCATCTATATTCCAATATTTTTAATTGTGATAGGCTTACAAACAGTGGAATTTCTTTACACAGCTTTAAAAAAAATTAATTATTTAATATTTAAAAAGAAAAAATATATATATTCCAATCTGATAATTCCATGCAACAAATAATTTTTATTTATTATTTGAATGAAGTTTTGAATTAACACACAATACATAAATGATTTTCTATTTCAAATTATCTTCATGGTCAATATCTTGCAAATTAGGAAGTGATAGTAACTTAAAAGTTAAAACAATATGTATTTCTTTAATTTTAAATATTTTCATATTTATTTCAGAGTATATGTCTAAAGTTGATATTTCAGAGGATATATTTAGAAGTTGGTGGACAAATAAAATATACTTAGGGAGTTATTTGCCATTATCATATAGGCAGTAGCTGCCTAACATTCTTGTCTTTTTTCCAAATGAATATATATTCATTAGTACATGCATGATCTGCTATTTTAGATACATCTGTTTTTCAGCTAACCCATTAAAAAATAATCAAAAACAGTACAAAGTAATATTAAAGAGGGGGGAAAATAGATATATCTACAATAGCAGAATATGCATATATCAGTAAACATATTTGAATGAGAAAAGATAAGAATATTAGACAGAGACAAAAGTGAAAAAAGAAATGTAAAAAAGCTGTTCACATCTTAATAGCAAATAATCCTATATGTCAACCTAGAGCATTAATTCATAGATAAATATATAAAATTTCTATTGATTGTTGCATTTGATCTGACAATTGGTTAGAGAATCATTAATCTAAAGGTGCGCCATTCGTTTCCAATAAGACCAACAACATTTGAAATAAAGAGGAAAGTAATACCACTTGAAATGTTGTATTGTATACTAACCATATTGTATTAATAATAACTGAATGTATTCAAAAGTTTTAAAAAAGTATCTATTTTTCTGAAGACATTTAACAATTCTAAATAAAGGAAATAGTCTAATACATAATTACATTTATATGTCATGTTAATAGGATCTCATGCGAATCAAAAAAGTGATATACTAAAACAATCATTCATCTATAGCAAGATATCTCATACTAACTATAGAATATAATATTTAAAAAAAGTACAATACACCTGGGTCTCTTTTTACACGGACTTATTTAACACGATTTTAAAGTTACGCGATTTGTGTTTCACCGGAAGTCGACCTCCGATAATGCGCTATTACTTTAAATAATAAATTTTGCGCACATTGGAATTCTACTTTCATCTTAGTAATTTCAATATTTTCAGTGCTTTATAATAGTAAGATTTTATGCAATAATGAAATTAAAATCATGATTTCCACATTTTATGTATACACACATTAAATTTTACAAGATTATAATGTAAATTTGTTCAAACATTGTGCGTGTTAATTTTGCATTTTAAATCACATTCTGTTTTTGCTTTTTAAAAAAGAACGTAATCAATTGTTAATCATTTAGTGTCCACAAGTTTATTTTTAAAAGGTCAGTAATAGCAGTGGGCACAATTAAAAATTAAAATCTGATTTTTAATTGTAATTAACAATTTAAAAATTACTTATGGGCGACTTGAAATTAATGTGATGTAAAACGAAATTTGATTTTTAAATAGAATTGAAAATTAAAGACAAAAATAAGAATGTTAGTTTTAATTAAATTTTTCCCAGCAGTGGTGAATAAATGTCTTTATTATCATAAGTCTAAGTTCATAAACAATTAATAAAATCATCGTCAACAGAAAACCATTAACACAACATGAGAGTGAACTTGGCACTAGTTGTATTTCCTCTTGTGAGAATAATTGCTGAGACATTCTTGACTTCATTTAAGGAGAAGCCAAATACATCACATCACATTACATGAGAATCTGATTTTTTACTAGTTTGCAAACGAATGTGTTTTGGGGGCAAATAGCAATAATAATTAAATTGTGTATAAAAAAATGTAAATTACTGTACTGTAAATTATGCATAAAAATATATTATTTTGAATAAAATTAAATATTATAGTTAAAAAAAGTTTGTCTTGTATCAATTTTTTTCAAATTTGAAATTTTTTATTAGTCATATTTTATTTCCTTATTTTTTTTTTTTGCGCGAATTTTAAAGTAATTTTTCATTGGAGCTTTGCTTTTACGCGAATTTTGAAAAATCACAGACTGCGCACCCCCTTTTTCAATGTAAGTTACGTCTATTTTTGCGCGATTTCGTTTGCGCGTGTTTTCTGAGGAACCTATCTATCACGTAAAACGAGACCCAGGTGTATAGTATTTTTTTAAAAATTATTTTAATATATTATAAAATAAATTTGTATATAATATATTTTTTTTCTTTTTAATTTAAAATCGAAAATCTAAAATTTGTCATTATTTCATTCTTTTCACTGAAAACATTTTTTAAAAAAAGTAGAATGTCATTAAAGTGTCAGAATTTCTTTTAATTTTCTCATCAAATATATTTTGTTCTTCTTTAGTGTTGTTAATATAAAGACACCTTAATAATTAACTGCAGTTTAAAACAGCTGCTTTCAAGATATCATTGCTAATGGATATATATTCATACAATATTTCAATTACAAACAGATTTTTTCACTTTTTCCAGAAAAAGTATCATTTCAGTTTCAATCTCTTTATTCATTTGACTCATAAATCTAGCAAGCTTGATAACAAATATTTACTAAAATATTTTCCCAAAATGTGAACAAATAGATGAAAATTTCCAAAAGAGCAATAATGAAAGCAATACATCATTATCAATATTCTGAATTATTTTTTATATCATTTTTTCGCAATAATGTATCTTAAAGGATTATATATCTTAATCACGGATTATAGCTGTCACATCAGATGAAGAAAAAAAATTTTAATTTTTATTTAGTGATGCACATTTACTATTGTGAACAAATAAACTTGTTTTTTACATTATGAAATTTTTCTCTAATTCTAAAATCCATTTAAATAAAAAACAATGTCATTCTTTGTTTTCTAACTGAAAGTATAATTAACTGGCATTATTTTTAGTGTTTTAAAACAACAGTTTCACTGACTTTCCTACCGAAATAAAGTAATTTTTTTGTTTCATCCATAATGCATACTATTAAAAGCTATTTTTATCATCAGAATATGTTATTTTAAAGTAAGCTTTGACTTGAAATAATTTTGTAAAACAAAATAATTTTGCTAGCATTAAAAATATTCTGACAACATATCTTTGATCAAAGCTGATTACTTTTAGTTCAAAAAAATCAACGGATTTATCATCATCTGCAAGTTCACTATACTTTTTACTTACAATTAATTCTTGAAGTTATCCATAAAAGAACTAAAAGGAGAGTTAAAATAATTATATAATTTTTTGAAGTTACTTTTAAACATTTAATAGTCTTGTTTCACAAATATTTCCACATAGGGTTTTCATTCAGGATACTGTATATTTAAAGCATTTGCTATAACATTCATTGATAATACCAAACTATTAATAAATCTTTACAATTTGGAAAATATCTAGTAGTTAGCTAATATCAGGATAATTCTTATGCTTATTGTATGGCAGTAGTTCCATTTCCAGTGGTTAGGAGAAAAAAAAAAGTTTTTTTCTGCTTCATTGGGAAACTGAAACAGGAATATTCAGCCAGAATAATAATCAGTAAATCAAATAATCATTATTTTTATTAATTATATTTTATAGCAACTCTAATATTAAAAGGAAAGAATGTCAACAATTGTATTTTGCACAATAAATAAATCAATTAAAAAAAAATAGATTTAAGAAATGTGAAAGAGCTAGAAGACAACTGTTCAATTCATTGAAAATGTATGAATGTCTTTTATTTAAAAGCGTTTTTTGTGTGTGTTAATGAGAACTTAACAATAAGTTTAAGCAGTACTATATCATTCTAAATGACAGATATGAGTATTATTTATCAGATAGAATCACCAAAGCAGAAATCAAAACGATAATTGATGAAGTTAACATTAGAGAAAGTACTCAAGGCAAAGAAAGTACTGAAATTTTTTTATACAAATTAATATAAACATTGAAACAGTAAGATTCGTATTCGAATCTTAAGTTTCACCTTTTTCTGCCATCTCTCACTGACCGGTCTATCCCGCTCAAATTTAAACTTTTTGGTATCAAATTGTGTGTGTAGCAATATTAAAAATGTATAAATATATGTAGAATTCAGCATAAACACGCACACATTTCGATCTCAAATTAAAGGCAATAAATGGGGATAAAAAAGTATAATTTAGATTTCTTTTAGTTATATAATTTTGTATAATTTTAAACATTTATTTTGGATTATAAAGTTCGTATTTATTGCTTTGTTTAAATTTCATTTAATAATAATTCTAAAAAAATCTGATGTAATATTTAATTAAAAGTTAAAATAATCTTATGTTCCCTTTTTGTCTTTGAAATTTAAAAGCATTGGTCAGTGATAGATAATAGATTAATTAAAAAAAAATTCCCCAAAATATAATTAGTAAATGTAAAATGTAAACAATAGAACGGCAGCTTTCTTTAATTAAAAACCAACAAAATGCATTGATTATCCTCAGGGCAGATTAAGTAGAACCTAAAAATATCTTAACAAAAATGCGAGAGATCAAGACAAGAAAAGAGGCCATCTTAGACTGGCTGGAGACATTCACTTCAACTTTAGCTTTGCTCTCGATCACTGAGAGTCTCCAAAATATAAAAATAAATTGTTCCTGCCAAGGTATGACCGAGTAAAAGCACCTAGATTATTCTCCATCGGGAGATGGCTATCGGATGCCGAACTTTCCATTGCCCGTCATAAATTCACCATGAAGATCTGCTGCCTGAAATAAATGAGAAAGCTGCTGCTGCTGTGAAAGTAAATGAAATATTTAAATACAAGAAAGAATTGCCACTCGTGAACTTTGTGCTGCTAAACTAATGGAATCAGAAAACTTCTTATAAAACAGGTACCTGTCTGTGTTCAAACTCTAGAGTACTCTAATAATATGCTATAGCTCTTCTTCATAATACTTATCTAAATTATAAAATGTAAAAACTATCATTTGTATAACTAAAATTGAATAATTAATTTAATGTGTAAATTTCTCTAATAATCTAGCTTACCTCACTCTATCTTTCTTGGGTGCGTATTTCTCAAATCTACATTTTATCTATAGTTATTATTTAATTATTGCCTGCTCATAATTGTCTCAATTTTCAAAGTTTAAATCTATGATCGCTTGGAACAATGAATGCGTGTCAAATTTTCATTAATATTTGCTTTCATAACTAACTTAACTTTCATATAAATCGACACACATTCAATGCTTCATTTATTGTAATGCAGGGGTCTACAACGTCGCAAATGGCTGGCATATTAATTGTAATAACTCCCAGTTTAGATATGTTTTGTATATATTAAATCTTAATGAATAATTCCATCAAATTACATTTCTTTGAGAGTCGCCAACGTTCTTTAGTAAATGTTGATAATGTAGGGCCGAGTTAGAAATCTATTTAAAATCTCATCATAATCGTTTATACATTATACATGTGTTACGTTTTAGAGGCGCGATTCCGCCGTGAAATTTCCGGATTCTTCAGGGTTGAAATTAACCCGTCGTCCTACACAAGCGGGCATAATGGGTGCTCCGTAGGACTTGACAACGTCATGCTGCCAGCCGGCAAACTGCGACACGGACCGCTTGTCCCTGGTTATGCTTATGTGACACCTTACTTCGTCGGGCCGAGGCAGAGACCAGCCCGACATTCTTATAAACCCATTCGCGGCATTGCAATTTCGATATACTGCCATTCCATATCGCCTTTCTAAAGCGTACCACGTGTTCCTTTACTTAGTTTTATTATTCTCTGCATTTATCTTCATAATTCACTCTCAAATAAATGTTTGCCCTTAGTTATAAATAAATATTTTAATTAAATAAATATATGTCTGCCATTACTCTTATAACCCATACTTTAGACTCTTGCATTGCAAAGGTATAAATCCCTCCAGGCATGCATTAGAAATACTTACTCGAGAATTTTAGGTAGCTAGATTACGCCTTCAAATAAGTGAATTCCTTTTGTAAACATTACAGTATCGGAAATACCGCTACTGAAATCCTCAATATAAAATACTGTCTAAATAAATAAATGTATTCTTTAAAATATAATCATGTCGCAAATCCCGCTACTGAAGCTTTAAATCCACAAAATATTATTAGTAAATGAGTGTTTTATTAAAATGTATTAATAAATAATTTTAAACTATACGTCTGCAGTTACGTTTCATTTATTCGATACCCATTCTATATAATATTTCCTCGATTATGTAAATATGAATGTTTAATTAATATTAGTTTGATTATTGGTTAACTCGAGAATAAAATCATGAATCTCTTGCATATCCCTGACCACCGTGCCTAAGGAAATATTTACTAATGTCGCATCAGATGCGTTGTTTCATGGATTGTATTGTGGAACCGATAAACTATGTTCGAACTCAGTACCACGGGTGGCTTCGCTACTCGATGGTGCTGCTGTTCTGTATGGTGGTCGAATTCTGCACTATGTTTACGAGTCACACGTTTTCTGACTGTTACAACATGTAATGCATAATTTTTTTAAAAAAATAAAAAAACAATATAAACTAATATCAATGTAATTATAAAATTTAATGCTTACTTTTATTATAATACAAACTATAAAGCTTGCATAATTTACGAGAAAATAATACATTGTTGAATACAAACTGGTGTAATTTAAAAAAAAAAAATAATAAACAATAATGCCATAATTTGTTAATAATTTCTTAATAAACAATACAAATTTGCATAATTTGCTACAAAATATTAATGAAGACTTATAATTACTTGAACACAAAACGTTTTAAGAGGCATGACAAAATATAAATCTACAATAGAATAACAGTGATAATTTCTTCAAACAGGAGTAAATAACAATCAATACAGATCAACAAAAAAGTATATGTTTATTCAACATCAACAACATAAAAATGTTTATTCAACATTAAGAGATATTTTTTCCAATGAGTGACATGTAATGTCTCATTGTGAAATTTTGCGAAAACATGATATCCACTTACCGACCATTCTGATTGTAAGTGTTCATTTTGAATAGAAATTGTCAATTTTATTCATACCAAAAATGATTTGTTTCAAAAACAAAATGAATGTTTCAAATATTATAATAATTAGTGAAAACTGATTTTTTTAAAATCATAAATTCTAATAAATAATAAAAATTGTTTGAATATTTTTATTTATTGATTTGCATCTTCAGCACAATTTTGGTAACTCTACTTCATATATATCTGAATCTGTTACATAAAACATCTATGCATGCAGTACCATAACATGTCTATATCTATTTTGATTTAAATCATTCTATAAAGTCAATTCTATATCAGCTCATTCCAAAAAGTATTAACAAAATAAAACCAATTACTTTAAATAAACATATCACAGATCAATCTTAATAAACACACTGTTAGCAACTTTCCTAAATTTTTAGACACAGAATTGTGTGTTTATATGTTTTAATTAAAAAACGCATCAACATTCAATGTGCAGAAACGAATTTGATATTTTAAATTAACATTTAATGCAAAAAAATAATTAAGATTTTTATATCAACTTTTCTGAAATGTTTTATCAAAAGATCAAATAGTGCTTAGTAATAATACTTATGCTAATTTTAATTTAATATACATTGTTAATACTTACATTAATTTTATTGTTGATATGATTAGTTATTGCTAATTATTTATGGACTTTTTTGTGCAGAATTTAACAATATATATCATTAAATGAAAGATGATAATAAAAATATATACTGCCAATTAAAGAGATAAAAAACAATATTTGTTTTGATATGAATGTAAGATAATTTCAAATCTGAATAATTTAAAAACAAAAAACTTACCCAAGAAATACCTGAAGGATCAATCACATACATTCTAGGAGTATTATCTTCATAAGATGTAAGAATAACACTGACACCAAAGGGTCTGACTGCACTATAAAGAGTATATGCGTGAAAATACATAGCGACTCTCTCTGCAAGATGCTACAAAATATAAAGATTATTAAAAAAAATTTATACTTACATTTCCTAAAATGATTTAGAAAAAAAAACAACTAAGTGCAGTGTTTGCAAAATAGACATGGTTATTTTACTAATTAATTAAAACTAAATAATTTTTGCAGATTAATAACAAATTTAGTTAACACCTGATCAATTAAAAATAATTGGAAAATTATATTCTGTATATTGTTATGTTATTTAGTTAATTTTTTGAAGTTATACTGGATCTCCATGTGAAGGTTTTATTTACGGCTGTTTTATTTTAATACTGTTGTTATTTTATTTCCATTGTAGATGGTGTTCTATCTGCAATAACTGATTAGCATTAAAATAGATGTTTAACATTTGAATCAGGCTTGAAACCTTGTGCCGAAAAAGACTTTTGTCTAAATTATTATTTATATAGCTATTGTACATGACTTTTATTATTTTTTTATAATTTATATGAAAAAGCAGCATAATGGATTAAATTAATATCCAGTTTGATTAATAATAAAATTCAGAATATTTTCTTCAAATTAGTTCACAATCAAAAAGTGAATAGTAATAACAATTATATGCAATAGTTCAAATTTTAATTGTCATATGATAATTATTAATGTAATGCTAAATAAAGAAATTGTCTAACATGATGATGAAAGTGACATAAAAACAAAAGTAAATTACAGCAATCAGTATTTCAAATGATAAAGAGCTTTAATAATTTCTGAGTTGCATATGTTCTTTCAATGATTCTCTGGTCCTATAAATCTGCAGCAACGCAGTGCATTTGAAATGTTTGCAAGAGTCAGCCAATAAGATTTCATACATGATTCAGAATCAGAGCTGATCACACAGCATATAAATCCCTTACAATGTGCATGTCCAGTATTATGCTGCAAAAAAATAGCTACAAATCACTAATTATTAAAGTTAAAAACATTGTGCAAAATTTATCCACACCTGTGTTTTAGAAACCAATATATATGATGGGAATAAAACAAGATTAGCTCTGGGTTATATTCAAATTACTGACAGTCTTAATACTAACAATTAGAATATCTGAAAGATTATACGAAAAGTTAATATGTAAAAAATTATTTTATTAGACTAATTTCAAAATGTTATAACAAAAACTTTAACAATATTTTTCTGCTATGATCAATAACACTATATTAAGGCTAATATGGTAATGGGAAATGATGTATGACCAGAAGTAAATACTTAGAGATTAAACAATTTTTACAATAAAAAATACAAACTTAGATGTTACTGTTTCATTTTAAGTATAAAACAATATTATCACATTGACCATATTCCTTATTTATTATTTGGACATCGTGTGTGTGTGGTATCACAACAATTACATGTGTTTAAAAAGCTAGGACCGATTTTAATAGGGCCGGATAGGAACCAATTGGACTGATTATGTTCAATCAAGCCCCATGCCTGTTAAGTTTATGTAATTAACATTATTAAAAAAATAAACAGCTCATCATTTCAAAAATTATAATATTTAGAAAAATCTATATGTATTCAAATAGTTTTCTTTTTTTTTATTATTTACGTTAAATGCTTGCACAATATTTTGAACAAGTTTGTATTATCAGCTATCTATATTACAGCACCGAGTTGACTAATTGCATCACTGCTTCCACCAACTTTCTTGCTGTGCATAGTATGCATACAGCAAGTTGTCTTCTGTTCTGCACAGTTGCATTCAGTAAACATATATGATGTGTTATCTTTAAAAAAATTATGTTGACTAAATAAATTCTTAGCATTTATTTCTACAGTAGGTGAACTATTTTTAATATATTTTAATTATTTCATGCTTGCAACTTGTTGAACAATTCAATAAATCTATCTATACTAAACTTATTATTATTGTGGTTTTTTTTTTTTGACATAAAATAATAATTGTGCATGGAAATTTTTCAATACTTATTAAGTAATAGAAGATGGCAATAAATTTGTAACCTCCTGAGTGTAGACAATCTCTTGCATTAAATCAAATCTTAATGATTAATCAAAATAAATAATTGTTTATTAGTTGATATTGTGAATTAGTAAATATTTAAGTGTCTCTGTTGGGTGATATATATTAAAATTTATTTAGAAATTCATTTATAGATTTTTTAAACCAACTAACTACTCACAAACATTATATTAAAAAATCTGTAGAGATTCTAACCAGTAAATAAATTCAAGTATATTTATTAACACCTTTAAGTTTGTCACTGTTTTCTGTTTGATCACAACCCCATAAGTTAATGTATGTTAAAATCTACCGAAAAATGCTATAATACATCATAATGAGAATTAGAGAAATATCATTCAGGTATAATTTTAAGTCACTACGAATCCTTTATGAACTTTCATTTTAGTAATGGTTATTAGAATTTGTTAAAATCCTACAAATGGTCTAAATAACACTTTCAATGAGACACATTCCAATCTTTGCAACTGTAAAAGGGACACCAAAATTCGAATGACTGTGTTATAATTTTTCAAAAACCTTTTTAAAATAACACGTTTGCAAAATAGTAATTTCCACTAACTTTTAAACTAATACAAATTATATTTTGGTTTATAGATCTTTCAATATTTTTAAAAAATGGCGCAGCATATTAAAGTCTGGGAATTGCCAGCCAGAGAAAAGGAAGCTGTTGTGTTTTTATAGTCTGAAAACGTTTTGCCACAGAGCAGAAAATGTTCTTGCGGCAAAGACATGATTCTGCATTCTTAACTGTGGATGGCGTTTTTATTGCAATGCCCGTGCCTGCAAGCAAAGTCATTCAATTTGTGAACACACATAGTTCGAAGGCTCCAGGATTACCTTTGTGACAGTTGTACGTCTCCTATACTGCTGGAGTAGGGACAAACTTTCACTCCAACATGCTCATGAAGATCTACAACTGTCCTACAAGGCCATAGTTAGCTGGACCAATGGGCTAAGAGAACTGTGCAGTGAAAGCCTGCAGTCCTGCGTAAGTACATCTAATTGGTGGTCCCAATAACATTGTAGAAGTGGACAAAACAGTTTAGCAGGTGTAAAAACCATTAGGGATGTATGCTGTTCCAGCAATGGATCTTCGGCCATGACACAGGGGAATGCGTTGTCATGTGTGTTCCATATAGATCTGCAAGCACAGTTTTAAGCCATACATGACAATCTACAGCCAGAATCAATGATATACTCGGACTGCTAGAAGGACTACACGATCTCCGACCTTGAGGATGCAGGTTTTAGGCTCATGAAGGTCAACCACCACAACAACTCTGTTGACCCAACAACTGGCACTCACACACAGAATATTGAGCATCTGTGGGGTCTGTTAAAGTGGTGTAACAAAAAAACAGCATGGCACAGCCCGCCAAAACCTCAACAACTATCTAGCGGAATTCATGTGGCGACGCCTACACAAGGGAGATTTGTTCCATGCCCTTCTAGCGGAAATGCATTTGCAACAATTGGATGGTGATTCAGCTCCTGCACAGGTAGTTTTTTTATAGATGTGCTTTATAGTAATGAAATGGTTTGTATTAATGTCAATATTAATGATTTAATTTTTGCTGGTTTTTTATTTTTTAGAACTCAACAAGACACAACTAACATTGCAGGTGTTCTTTTTCTTTTTTTAAAATTTTTTTTCTTTCTTTAAAATGGTTTTTTTCTTTAAATATGTAAATGTAGCGTCAATGATTTTGAAATATCTGTAAATATAAACATGTAAATGTAGTGTTAAATTAGGATATCTCGTTAAAATTGTTTGTATTTGGAATAAACATGAGATGTTTGTGGTAAATTAGATTAATATGTGCCAACTGAAATTTAAAATAAATTTCAATATGTAGTGAAATGTCAATTGTAAAATTTTTTTGTTTGATTTTAATAGTGAATATATTAACCTGGGAGTATTGGAATATGTTACTATTGAAGCTGTGTATATATATAAAATTATATATATATATATATGCTGGCTTCACCATTCACTGTGGACTAGCTAAGACCCTAAGTCCAACCACAGTGAATGTATGTTCTTTCTTACATTAAATGATGACCAGCATAAATAGTTATAGTAATTCAAAGAAAATTATTTTTTAAAAAAGGAAAGTTAATAAAATAAAATGATAGAAAGTTTAAATTTTTATTTGTAACTATTTTAAAATATATGATGGCAGAAATAGATAAAGTAAATTTTTTTTAATTAGGAAAATATAGATAACAGGGAAAATTTGAAACAATGGGCATTTTTCACTACTAATGAGTTTAATTAAAATACAATTAAAGAAAAGAGTATAAATAAAGAACTTTTCTTTTGTTTCACTCTCTTACACCTGCTGAAGCTTTTGCGAAAGAACTTTTATGTTAAGAATTTCTTTTTCTTGAAGAAGTTTGCTGAAAAATTTATTACAAAAAAAAGAAATTCGTTTGGAAACTCTACTTGCTGCTGTTACTTAGAGCTGGAGTGCATTTGCTCTCTCTCTCTCTATATATATATATATATTCATAAATCCAGAAATGTGTTACTCGACAAAAATGTGTGAGTAGATTTCTTTGCCTTTGCTTTCCCGCCCATCCCTGGTACCGGAGTCATAGAAATGTGAGTCAGCCAGAGAACCAAAAAATGTGCCTGACCAATGCCTATCCTGTACAAATGGATGCTTTTAATTAAAGATGTGAAACAAATGTAAAGAACCTAGAAGACTTCCTTTTATCTGCTCTTTGTTTGATCACTCTGTTTTCCTTCCTAACAAAAGAAAAAAAATATTAATATCCAATTTAGTTTTTTTTCTTTTTTTTTAATCTTCAACTGAACTAATTGGTTTCCCATCTTGCAGAACATACATTTTATCAACATCTGATAGAGAGGAGAAAGCACAACAGAAAAAATAGATATCCTTCTGTCATTCACTATTATTTATTTACAAAAAGCACACACAAAAAATTTTTTTCTCCTCATCAACAAATTCACATACATCATATCTCAGGGTTTATCTCTAACAGTAAGGCCCCATGATGGGCACCAGACTATAAAAAAAAACCTATAATGGTAAGAAAAATAAAGCTATCTCAACCTAACCAAGAGATATAGGATGAGGGGGGGTTGAACTTCACCTACTCCTCCAGATATTCCCCAATCATCACTAGAATTCTTTAATGTATACCTGGTGGTCAGGGAGAGATGAGACCACAAAAAGACATTTTTAATATATACATAGAGACCACAAAAATAAATTTTTAATATATACATATAGTGACCAGATAATAATGAATGAAAAACAAAAGAAACTTTATTTTATACCTTACCAGAATATACAAAGATTAATTAGTTGTGCTGCAGGCTATTTTCCCTGTATGCATATACAAACACGTAGGAAAAATCCAGTTTATTTCACACCCACAAAAAAAAAACAAATTCAGATTATAAATTGAGAATATTTCTAACCAACAATCAGGTTATTCAATTTAAAGAGACAGAATTTCATTAACTCTATAGTGGGAGCACATGGCAATAAATAACTGGACAAACCAACTAAACACCTTTTAGGGTGCGTTTAAAGTGCAGTCCTCTTCTAATGACCAAAATTTAAGAGTGACCCCCAATGGATATTTTTCAGTTTTGTCAGAAACATTTCATCAATATTTTAGGTTTTAAAATAAATATAAATATTGTGGCCTAAAGTGATTGAATATTGTGAGCTAGAATGAGTCCCAAGACATGATGGCAAACCAAGAGGCTAACACAAGTCTGGATAGCTCTCCGTCTCCAATTGCAGTTAGAGAATATGGAATTTGTTCGCCGAAGCATGCACTGAATTCAGGAACAGAGTTCATTGCTTGTGTCCAGCTATATATTTATACATATATTTAAAGGATAGGAGATCCAATATATTAATTTTCATTGCGATCCCGAGGAAGGTATGTTAGCCTAACAAAGAGTAGGCAAAAGAAGCACTGAACACATGCTGAGACACCCACAGATCACCCAGTACACAATATAATATAAATATGATCAAACGACCTTTAAATTAAAAAAAAAAAAACCTTATTTATGAAAGTATATTACGAAATTTTGACCAAAGAGAAAAATCTGTAAATAGAATGATTGTTGCTTTTTCTTCATAAAATTAAGATCACTTATGCAAAAAGGGTGGATATATTAATGATTAGCTATAGTTCAACCAGTCTACCCACAGAGCCAATACATATTTCAAAAAACTCTAATATAGATATATATGGACAACTGCACATTCACTTTTACAAACAGAATAAATACGAATGTTTATTTTTTTTTTTACATATATTCATAACATTTCAAATGACTAAAAAATAAAACGCATGAAAAAAAATCTAGGTAAGGGTCTTCCTTTTTCTTTTTATAAAAAAAAAAAATTAAATAAAATCTTTAAGAATTGGATCACAAGTCTTTTACCAATAAATAAAAATTTAATATGGAACATTGCATTATCTATAATAAAAAAAAAAAGGGGGGGGGGGAGGTTTGCACTTTCTGCATTTGTTTTTTTCTTCTTTCTTTTTTTCTTTTTAGAAATTACATATATAAATACTTAAGTATAATGGCGATCAACTTTTAGTGAGACATTTCTCTTTAACTTAATAAGATTCGTCATTGCCATTATACATATTAACCAACACCAATTAAAATATTTAAAAAAAACCAATAGAATATTATTGATAGGACATACATATATAATTAAAATCATATCAAAAAAAACTTCAATCTAGATTTAATTTTAGAAAGACAAATATGTTTTTCTTTTTTTAATTAATTAATAATGGGATAGTTACCAGTAAGCAGAGTGGATGGATCAAGATGGGTTCATTTGATATTGCTAGCAGATCCTCTAGGTTCTTTAAAGTTTGTTTCACGTCTTTAATTAAAAGCATCCATTCATACAGGGTAGGTATTGGGTGGACATATTTTTCGGTTCTCTGACTGGCTCACATTTCTACGACTCCAGTCCCAGGGACAAGCAGGAAAGCAAAAGTAAAGAAATCTACTCATGCATTTTTGCAGAGTAACACATTTCTGGATTCATGTATATATATATATATATAGAGAGAGAGAGAGAGAGTAAATACGCTGTGGCTCTAAGTAACAGCAGCAAGCAGGATTCCAAATGAATTTCTTTTTTTCATAATAATTTTTCAACAAACTTCTTCAAGAAAAAGAAATTCTTAACATAAAAGTCCTTCCACAAGAGCTTCACCTGGTGTAAGAGAGCAAAACAAAAAAAAGGACTTTATTTATATCCTTTTTTTCAATTGTATTTTAATTAAACTTTCATTAGTAGTGAAAAATGCCCATTGTTTCAAATTTTCCGTTATCTATATTTTCCTAATTAAAAATGTTTTATAGATTAATTCCTTTCTTAATGGATTCTATTTAATTAAAAAAAAACCTTATTTCTGCCATCATATATTTTAAAATAGTTACAAATAAAAATTTAAACTTTATTAATTTATTTCATTAACTTTTCTTTATTTAAAAAATAATTTTCTTCGAATTATTATAATTATTTATGCAGGTCATCATTTAGTTTAAGAAAGAACATACATTCACTGTGGTTCGACTTAGGGTCTTAGCTAGTCCACAATGAATAGTGAAGCCAGCATATATATATATAATTGTATATATGTGTGTGTGTACAGCTTCACTATGATAATATTGAAGCAAGTAATGTTTATTATTTATTATAATATAAAAATTGTAAATTGACTTTATTCATTTAAAGAAAAAAATGAATATGTAAATAATAAAGTTTACAGTTTTGATAAAGTTATTATTCTTTCATTATAAGAATTTTGGTTATTGCATTCACAATAGTAAATTACAAATAATACATATAATATTTAATGTCTTAAGTAATGTTTCCTTATTTTATTTGCATAATATATGTAATATTATATTGGAAAGATATGTGAAAAATATATTTCCAGAGTAGTATGGTAAAAATGTACTCTAAATTGTTTATTTTACGTTGGAGTGAAAGAATATTATTTGCATTTCTAAAAATGTAAATGTTTGTTATATAATAATTATGAAATTTTTTTTTTTATCTTGTTATTATTATTGTGTAATAAGTTTTGATTTGTTGAACAGTGGATAAATTTGACAGAAGAGTTAATGAACAATGTTACCAGTTTTTCTGATGTCAATTGAAAAGATTATAAATAGAACTGAACTGTTTAAACTCACTCTCTTACATCTTGCCTTCAATAGAATTGAACATAAGTTTATTCATATAATGTTATTTTTATTTTAAAAATATTTGATCATTAACTATATAAGATGATGGGGTAAGAAAAGTAATATTCATTCAGAAGGCTGGACAGACTTACTGAGAATTTGTAAGAAATGATAATTTATTAAAAGAATACAAAGCAATTCATTGTGTTAAAAACCACTAGAATATTTCTTTGCTAAAAATGGATATTGCTTACATTTCAATAATGGGATATAAATACTAATGACATAAAAATGTATACAAAGTTTATTTTCAACTGCCAATATAGTTTTGCAAGAGAGATTGATGAATTATTTCAATACAGGATATAAAATGGTGTATTTTACATTACATCGCAATGGATGGAAACTGGCGTTTGTACACTTATAATGTCATACAAATTGAATACCTGCTAAATGAAAAGATAGTTGGAATATTTGGAAAATAGCGAAATTAACAAAATGTGTTTCAAATTGGATAACTTTCCATGATATTTCTATCTTCTCTGAAGTAATGAAATATCATATAATTCAAGAAATAGATATTGGAACTGTGGTATTGCTTTGAAGTGTCATATTAGAGGACGATTAATCAGGTCATTTGATAACGTGTTATCATTTTAATTTTTTTTAAAAATATAACTGTATAGTATTTATAGATGGAATTATATTTTAAGTTAGATTTATTCCATATGCATGAAATATAAGAGAGTTAAGTTTTTCTAAATTCAAATTTATATTTCATAATTAATAATTATAACTTTAATTACAAAATATCAACTGCTTATTCATTGACAGTAAATTATTTTTGAATATAACATATAAATATTAAGAGCCTAAAAGAACTACAATGTAGCAAGTACTTATTATTTTTTTATTCTATTAAAATAATGTGAACAAATAGGTAGACTCATGTTTTTTATATTTTATCTCAATTAGCTATTTTTTTTAAATAAAGATTAGGACTCATTGACTCTCTTGTATTTTGAAAAGTATATATGTATTACCACGTTTTGTGTTACACAGAAATACATATTTCAGATTAAGCAATTTTATAAGTGAAGTTCAATGTATAATCACCTATTTAATTCAAATTAAATTTCAATAGTAAACATATTATACAATACATAATTGGATCATAATATATATTTTAAACATTTATAGTTTGTCATATATTTTTTTAATTTATATTCATTGTTAATAAATTTTGAATTAATTTAATTAAAACAAGTTGTCATTCAATTTTACAGTGCAAATTTATTGGTTAATAGTATTTTGATAAGATGATATTCACGTATTGACTTATATCACATAATTCATTATAAATAGTTATAAAACAGTTTGAAAGTTAAACCACAGGTCTGGTGTGTACAATCACATATCATTTTCTTTGTAGTGAATTTATATTTTATTATTTAGACCAGGTATAGATTTTTATATGCTAATAAATTAATTAATTAGGTATTATTAGCTATTTAATAAGTAATTAGAAGTTTATTATAATTATTTTGTTAATTATAAATAATAGTTACATTAGGATAGAAATTTAGATCTGAAATGATTCAATAATCTTTAAAGTACAAATACAATAATTATTGAAGATAAATAAAGGTAATTATAAATGGATATTCATATATTCTTTTAAACTATTATTTACTGGATGAACATTATATTAAGTTAGCATTTGATATTTTTATATATCAAAATTGATATTTGAAATATATTAAATAAACTGATTTACTTTAATTATATTTAAAGTTCTTTGGGAAGAATTTAGTTTAAAATACTATGTTTTAATATTGACATTTGATCATAATAAAACATCAATTTAAAATTTGATAATTTAATTTTATTAGATTGAAGAATAATTTATTGTGATTTGCTAATCATATTTGAATAAGCTCAAATGAGCATCCATCATTTATTTCATATTGTTATGATTGGATATTTGTAGATTTTGAGGTTATTTAAAGGGTTGAGTTTATATTATTATAAATGAAGGTGATGAGATATGCTAGATTAGTTGATTTTATACATTATATTATAGTTTAATATTAAGGTATTTTATTTTATTTATGATTTAATGTTATGAATTTATAGAATTTTAGCACAGAAAGTTTTATATACTTATTAAGGATAGATTAATGTGCATAAATTTATAGATAATAAAACTTTGGTATCATTATCAAATATTCAATTTTATTGCAATCAGTTTATTCAATAAGAATATATTAATATTAATGAAATAGCATTGCTAAGTTATCATTATTTTTATTTTATTTAGTTATAATTTGAGATCAACTATTGAATTATATTTATTTTGATATCATTGGTATTTTAAGTTTAGAGGTTATATTAAAATCTTTGTTTCCTATCCTTATAATTCTCATTTTGATATAAATAACTTTTAAATTCACATGATCGTCTGTAGAGCATATTAAAGTTATCATTTTATCCATTTACGAATTATTTTGTTTAAATATGAATAACGTTTAATTAACATTTAGGATAAGTTTGTATTTGTTATAAACAGTGTTTTAATTCATGAAGAACATCAAGATTTATTTTTCTCATCTTTTGTCATTATATTCATTCTAAGTGGTCTGTTTGTTTAATAGGGACATTTTCTATTTATAAAATAATGATATTTAGTTGTTATTGTTTTCATTCCTAATCTGTTGCAAATAACGTTCATATTCTTAGAATAATTTGAAATATTGATTTTATTTACTTCCAATCCATTACAAATGCTATTCAAATCTGTAAAGTTATAGCAAAGATTATCATCGTGTTATTTTGTTATAAATGGTGTCCAGAAACATGGTTTTATAAAATGGTTGTATTAGGTGTTTGTTAGCTTGGCATTCATTGGTTGATAGTCACCTTGACTCAGTTCATTATTTTCATTCTGTTACAAATGACTTTGCAATTCATGCGCACTAATAAATTAGGATTGTCACAATTAGCATTCAACTTTAAGAAATATATTTTATTCAGTTACAAATGCTGCCCAAACTTGTGGGGCTATTAAATAAGAGCTTAGCACATTTTTATTCAGTTACAATAATTAGTACCCAGTCTGACCATTAGTATGATTTATAAGTTAAAAATAAATTAATTTCCCCTGTTCTTTATGTAAGTGGTTAGATATTAAATTTCCAAAGTGTGAGATCGAAAATAGTTGCTCTTTTTTTCTTTTTCTCTCAAGAAACTCTTCTCTCTATAATTGTTGCAATTTAAGCAATGTTTCTGAAAATTTCAGGCAAAAAAAAAAAATTTAAACAAGTAAAAAATTTATGTTAGCTAAAAATAAGTTATATAAGTAATTTATAATATTTACTGAGGCTATAATCTCGATAATATGCGTATAAAATGCGATAGTAGGGACCCCTCCAGGTGTTTTAACCACAAGCTTACGCTATGGAAGAAAATAGCATAAGCTTGTGGTTAAAACACCTGGAGAGGTCCCTACTATCGCATTTTATACGCATATTATCGAGGTTATAGCCTCAGTAAATATTACTTACATAATCAATGTGCGTTTAATAAATTTATAATTATAAGTAATTTATCTTTTTATCTATGTACTTTTTCACTATTTCAAATATATCACTTGCATTTAATTTGTTAATAGAAATAAAAAAATTAAAAAATACTGAGAAAAAAATATGTGTTCTTTTAATAGAGACAAGCACATCCAACAATATTGTCAATAGATTTTTAATAAATACAAACATACCAACAAATTGCATATATTTTATTAAAATTTGAACTTACATGAAGAGGAATTGGTGAATTATATAAAGAACGATAATTATTAGCTTCACTGCGAGCTGTTTCAACGATTTGTCTTGCATCGGCAAGTAATCCTGCACAAGCCTATTAAAAAATATATATATAATCAACAAATTACTAGTTCCTACTTGATCTTTTGCATAACAATTCATATTCAAAGTACAACAAAATTCAATTTTTAGAAATACTGTTAATATGTAAAGTTTTTTAGTGAGGGCAGATTTAGAAACATAGAGATTGAAGTTCATTGACCAAACAATATGATTTGATCATAGTTTGATGTAAATGCTTTATTGAAGTTGGAAATCCGTTTGCTTGTTTGTATGTTAGTTTGTAAACTTTTGATCTTTTTTAAGTTAGAATGAAATTTTAACATTGAGCTTTGATTTAAATTCAGTAGAATTGCTTGAAATTTGATATATAACTAACTAATACCAGACGTATCTATATGAGACTCTAATCTTTTCGATAGGTCATTTAGTTTCTTAGATACGGAACAGAGGGCAGGAAAATACTGATTTTTTTTTTTTTACTTTAACATGATTTAAGTAAGAGTCACAAGAGGGTAGTATGTATATTTGGTTTCATAGTTTGTTTCAATTCAAGGATTTGATTGAAACTATAATTAAATTTTAAAATTGACATTTAATATATGTAGAGAATATAGAATTGGTTCAATTTTGAAAAATCATACCAGCGGATATCAACAAGATTGGAGAATTACCAAAGGAATTTAAAATCTTTGTAGGTATTATGCTACGATACAATATTGATGTTTCAAAGGGATTGTTAAAAGGAGATATTGTGTGGCCATAATTTAGTTAAGCATAGATGTATGAGTTAGATATATTGTCAGTGTGTGTTGACTTTAGCAAACATGAATATATATAAAACTACCAAAAGCAATACAATTCCCTGCTAAATTCAGCTATGAAACAGCTGAAAGAAGAATGCTTCCATTGATCCTCTCATGGGCATCTACCATTCATCAAATTCAAGGTTGTACTTTAGACAACGAAGTTATATACTTAGGACCAAAGCTTTTTGAAAAAGAACAAGCATATATTGCATTGAGTCATGTAAGATCCTAGGATGGTCTTAGAGTAGAATAATTGGAATGCTCAAAATTGACTAAAAAAAGCTTGCAATAAGGAAGTATTAAAATGAGAAATAAATCAGTACATATCAAATAAAAAATACAAATCTCAAGTCAAAATAACATTCACATTTTTGGCATTCTAATTTTTTGAAATTTTCAAATATCGACATGAACAATTTTTCTAATAATAATTTTTTAAAAAAGATTTTAAAATATTTTGTAGATCATTTTTCAAAATTGAATTAATATATAGATGAATTTCTTAAGGAAGAGGTGGTTACAAAATTCTGAAGACTAAAAAGTTAAAAATAATATACATAATTTTATATATATCATATACTAAAAAAAAAAAAAACTGTTTTTCAACCCCACCATTGGAATTCTTCAATTTAACTTAAAATAAAAGCATGGCAGGGGGGCGGGCTAAAATTAATTAAATCAATCCCTATTTTTTATAACAAGAGATTGACTTAATTATTTTCTGAACCCTCCATACTTTTATTTCAAGTTAAATCTCAAAAATCCCAATGATGGTTGAACAATTATTTCTCTTTATTTTAATGCATGATAAATAAAAGCATTTAATATATATATATAAAAAAATTCTCTATTGTATAATTTTTTTCTCTATTATATTAGATTACAACTGTGTTAAAAAGTAAAGATTTCAATCATTTTTAAAATCAAATAGTTACTAAATTTAAATATATATTTTTACATGTTTTTTAAGAATGTAAACATTTCAATCACTTTTTGTAAATATAAAAGATGAGAATTATAAGATTAAATGATTAGAAAACAATAGAGCTAAATTTAAACTAATAATTCTTTTTAAAAATCACAAGTCATAAATATACACTTTTTATAATGCAATAATTTATTCTTAAGATGACAAAATTTTCTTACAGTTTCAACAGTCCAACAGTTTTCCTCAGAGCATTATAGATAGCTGTAAAAAGTAGTTAAAAAAATACAAAGAGATTTTTTTTAAATTCTTTTCTTAATAAGAAATTGATCCAGATATTTTTTGCTTTTTAATCAATTATACTTACTATTGAACTAACTACTCAAATTAAAATTTCCTCTGGATAATAAATTTCTCCTTATCAACTGGCAAATTAATTACCAAAACAAAGCATCATATAATTACATTTAAACATCTGCTCAACATAGAAAAAAGAATTCATTTTATAGTCAGCTATTCATTCATATTGATAGCAATGTATAATGTAATGGTTGCTTCTGAATTTGCAATTAAGCATTCCTTATTGATGAAGGCCAAATATCTAGAACTATTTGTTTGGTATTACAGTCTGGTATCCATTAATCACTCACATACTTCCATAAATAGCTCTATAATAAAATGAAGTAGACATATAATGATATTTTTAAAATTACAGAAATGATAAAAAAAGGATTTCATATGAACATTTTCATGTAATAAGAATAAATGTATATACCCTGGAACCAATATAAATTGGCAACTTAACTTAATGGTAGCAAAATTATAATTATCTTTTAAGAGAAGAGCTGAATCAATAAAAAAAAAAAATGAACAACCAATAAACTGAAAAAGTATTAAAAAAATTTCAGATTTCATGGAAGAAAAAATAAATGTAAGTAGTAAAAAAGTGTTTGATAATTCAGTTTCAATAAAAGATGAAAATTTTGAATGAGACAATACTGACTATAGATTATGAAAGAAATAAGAGCAAGAAAACTCTAAATTAACAAATGATATAATGACAGAGCAAGGAAGAAATGAATTTGTTAAGAAAGTAGAAGTACATATAGAAATATGTTAGAATAAATTGGTTGAAAAGGGGAATGTATAAAAATAGTGGAACTAAATGAAAAAAATAACTAGAATGAATGTATAGTAGATAGCACAATTTGGATTAAAAAAACAAAGTTGTGAGAATGAATAAATAACTGAGGATTAAAAATAATAAATTTTAGTAAAGAAAGTGCATGTACTGAAAAGAAAGTAAGTATATACAATTAATTTGTATGATAAAAAATAACAAGCCTTCATTTATGTTAATTTCAAAAAAAAAATTCAGGTAAATAAGGATATGATTGTGCAATAACGAAAAATGAAATTGTAAAATATTTTAACTGAAATAAAAAATGGTGAAGGAATTGAGGAGATTCCAACTGAATATTTAAGGTGTTAAGAGAAAAGGATTAAGAAAACTAGCTTACGTTTATAATAGAATCGACTACACAGGAAAAGGATTTTAGATTTCAAGTTATAATTCAAATGGAAAAAGTCCTAAAGCAAAAAAATATTAAGAATTTATAATTATTTTAATATGCAATTAAAGCTGCTATTAATGTCATCAACATAATTTCCTATAGGTCAAATGTCTATTAAGCTGAAAAGCAGATTTAGAAAAGATAGTAAATGAAATAAAAACAAATATTAAGAGATTATAGAATAATAATAAAAAATTAATATTTGTTTCCTTAATTTTGAAAAAGCATCTAATAGAGAGAATTGAGGAATACTTCATTGAATATTTGGTTTTTAAAAAAGAAACATATATTAGAAGATATTTATTGGGAAATTTGCATCTGAATCAAAATTTATTTATAAGAATTAGTTTTTTACATAAAATTTATGCAAAGAAGACTTAGATAAGTTATCAAATAATTAATATTTGATAAAGATGGAATTGTTAGCATTGATGAAAAAAGAGTTCAATATGATGACGAGATTAATAAAACGAAAGCAATGAAAATAAGTGGTGGGAGTGAAATATTAAAAATAAGTATTAGACAAAAATTTATAGAGAAGATTAGTGCTTTGAAATATTTCAAAAATAGAATAATTGATAAAAAAAATAATGATAAAAAAATTAGAGTAAAAAGTGCAGAATTTTTAATAAGAGTAAAAGATTATTTTATAGTTCTTTGAAATTAAATTTATGAAAGGCTTGTTAAATGATTGGAGAATAGTTATAAGTATTAATATAAACAATGAAAAAAAAGGAGAGACAAAAGACTGATCATTTTAAAAATGCAAATATGAAAAAATATGGAAGAAGTAAGTTGAATAAATAAAATCAGCAGAGCAGAAAAGACTGATAAAAATAAATAACAAAAAATTATTTATTGAGAAAATTACAATGAAGCAACAACAAAAAAAAATTATAAAGAATATTTGGGAAAGATTAAAGAGATTAAAAGAAAAATGTTAATAGATTGTTTTAATAGGGGAATAGTTATGAGTATGAAAAGAAGCTGGAAGCAATGGTCAAATATTATTACTTAATTGTGCAACTCAATTGGCCTAGTTAATTTACCTAAAGATAAATGTTAAAGACTAAAGTAACGTTTAATCGATTTTCTCAAAATATGAAAATAAAGATTGATTATGATGAATTAGAAGAAGTTAACAGTTACAAATACTTTGGTCAGATTATTAATACAGATGGAAACATAATGGAGGAAATTAATCATAGAATTAAACTTGGTTGGAGTGCTTTTGGTAGAAATAACTTGATACTAAAAGGAAATATGCCTATGTGTTTGAAAAGGAAGGTTTTTAACAAATGTGTTTTACCAGTTCTTACTTATGGAACTGAGACTTGGACACTTAATAGAAGAGCAATACAGAGACTTCAGACCACTCAAAAAAGTATGGAGAGATGTATGTTGGGAGTAACAAGAAGAGATCGAAAATGCAATGTATGGGTAAGAGAACAGGTGTTACTGACCTCATTGAAAAAATTAAAAGATTGAAGTGGAGTTGGGCTGGACATATTGCTAGAAGAGATGATAATATATGGACAATTGAAATTTTAAACTGGAGTCCAAGAGATTGTAAAAGACCCAGAAAGAGACCACATGTGAGATGGATGGATGAAATAAGAAAGGGTGCAGGAGTGATATGGAAAAGAGAAGCTAAAGATCAGAGAAGATGGATTAAACTTGGAGACCTTCATCCTGCAGTGGATTGATAATGGTTGATGATGATGATGATTCAAAAAAAGAACTTAATATAAATACATACAGTTTTTATTTTTAAAATATATTATATTATAACCTTTCAATAAAAACAAATTATTGCTAATTATTTTTTATTAGTTTAGAAATTATATTTCTTTTAATCATAAATATGGACTTTAATTTTTCTATTAAAAATAAAATATATCCTCTCATTCTTTTCATTACCGTTCAATTTTCTTCGTATATATGCAAAATCTTATACTTTGAAGCTACAACTCTTATTTTTACACTAAAAACATTTTTAAAAAAATGTAAATGATTTCTAATATATATTAATTAAACCAGTCTTTTCAGTTAACCAAATCATCTTACAAGTTCCAAACATCAAACGTCATTGCTTCTATATTTATGTAATACATATTATATCAATTCACATTACAAATACTATATTTCAAGTAATCTTTGGCTCTTCAATAAATAGCTAAGTGATTACTGATCATTTCTGCACTAGTTTAAAAATTATATATATTTTTAATATTAGCTATATATTTTATTTTTTTATTTATAAATGCATGTCCCTCTTCTTCTTTTTACTATGTAAAAAAGACAGTTATGTATATATAAAAAGTTTGATCTTTATTAGGAAATTAAATCTATACTTGAGGTTAAAAGAATTATTAATTTCTAAGCACATGAAGAATAGTTGGTAATCATTTAGGAGTGAATTGATAGGATTTACATTAAATAAATAAAGAAACAGTTGTATTTGACATTCAAGGTCTTGTGAAATGACTTGGCCTGAAAAAACTGCTTCAGTTGAAATGCACATTAGGAACCATTTATATATATTTCCTTGAAATGTGAGAGCAATAATTGGGGTTTTAAAATTTTTAAATGTAATATACTTTGAAATGTTTTATTATTTTTTAAATATATAAAACATTGTTATTTATAACAATACAAAAACAATAAAAATTGATATTTTCATTTATGATTCAGAAAATTTTTAAAAATGCACAGTCGCTCAAATACAAAATTGTAATTATATTGGTGAAATGGAATTATTTAACAATTAATCATAATATATTCTTAAAATGTTAATTTAAATAAAATAAATTCATTAATCATATTTATTAGATTATGAAGAAATTCTGCATTAATAAGATTTTGTCAGAAATAAGAATACAATAATGCACTATAAATAAAAATAGCACTATTTTTATATCTCATTAAGATGATGGTAAAAAAAAGAGATGTTTAAAAACTTGTATAACTTATTAGTAAATACCTATATTACTTTTAAAAAAAAAAGTCAGATAAAGTTTTGTATTACTAAGTGGTAAAAAATTCATTATAAAAGTTGAAGATTTTTTGTATGTTATATCAAAAACTGTTATAATGAAAAAAATATTAGATTTGCAAACTTTTTGGTTTTATATTTTGAACAGAGTTGGAAAAATCTAATAATAAGCTGTCATGACTTTTTAACCAAATCAACTTTTTCATAGAGAAAAACTATATTCTGAAGACTTATTTCTATATCAAAATAATTATGTAATTTGTGCTGAATTTTAAATTTTACCCTTTGTTTTTTTTTTTCTTGTTTTTGAAACTGAACAATTAGTAAAGGATCGGCAATGTTTTGATTTCAACTGTAATATGAAATTATGAATAATTACATAATAGTAAAGTTTATGGATAAATTAACATTTTCATTAAAAAAAGAGATGTTATGTAGATGATATTGATGTCCCACATTGTTACACTCGGTGGCTGATACAACTGTATTTGGACATTAAAACTACCACTATTTTTTTTTTAAATGAATTTTTAATGTAGGATTACAAATATTTTCATTTTGATTGTCATATGAAATTGTGAATAAATATTATAACTTTGACTACATATTTTTGAAATAGTGCTATATTCTTTCTATTGAATTTTGTTTTGAAAAGAAAATTTTAACATAGAATTGTAGATTTTAATTTCAATTACAGTACAAGGAAATTAAATCATATATCACGTGACTTAATTTAATAAGATTGTATTACAAATGTTATATAATGAGTGTGCCAATAGCTCTTAAGCTTTTCAGAATATCCCTATCCCCAGACTGTTTTCATGCTTCTGGCATTCCTCAGTGAGGTGCTAGGATATTCAAGCATAAGATTTAAAATACCAGGTCAAGCTCAGCAATTTATCTAATGGTTAACTATTAAGTAGAACATCTGAAATTTTCAGATATCCATATGTCTGGATTTTTAAATCTAATGCTTGAATATCCTAGTGCCTCACTGAGGAATGCCAGAAGCATGAAACCGTACTGGGGATAGAGATATTCTAAAAAGTTTGTTAAAAGCTATTGGCAAGCTCATTATATAAGATTTTGATTTGTACAAAATTGAAAATTAATAGACATTTTAGGTGTGCACATTGCATATGGATACATTTTAACCTGATTTTTTTGACAATTGTGAGGGTCATAAAGAGTGTTAGAAAAATAGAGGAATTTGAAATTTGTGTTGTTTGGATTAATAGTACTTTATCTGTATTACACGTTAAAATGTCTATATTTTATGCCATGTTTTTTAAAAATATACCATTGACATATAAATAAAAATATTTAAAAAATACTTCTAACAAAAAATAATTTTCACTTACCATTCCGATGTGTTTATCAATATTAAAAATTCTTTTATTTGAACCAGATTCATAAAGTTTAGACTGTACTAACTTTTCTACTGCTAAAACAACTCCATCTTTTACTTGAATTCCTATAGCTGTGCTATAAAATAGTTAATACATAATACATAATTTTTTCATTATATATATATAATTATATAAAAAACCATACAAATATTAATTATTTAATTGAATATTCATTCATTCTTACAACAAAAAAGTATTTCTACTGAGAATAAATGTATGCAGGCCAATAGCATACTAAATATGAAAATAAGACTTTCAATCAATTTTTGCAAAAATAATTTTTTAACAATAAATAAATTGTATATGATTTTATATATAAATTACAAAAATAACAATAAATTAACTAAAAGAAAAACATTATATAAAATATAAAAATAAACTGAATTTAGATGAAATTCATCTTTTCATGATGAATGCTGTAATCCAAAAGGAAATAATAGGAACATATCAATAATTCATAATTTACAACAAAGTTAAAATAAGTAAACTAAACTGTTACATCTTTCTTACAAAAAAAGATTCATTATTCATATGGCACAAACTATTTCTAATTGTTATATGTTCAAATCAGTTAACAAATTAAAATGAAGCAATCATACTATAATGCTTAAGTTGTCTACAGTATGCTCAAAATGTATCAAATATTTTTTTTTTAAAAAAGCTTTACTAAACTAATTATAAACTTAACCACATTTTAATGATCAAATCCATAGCTTACACTGAGGCACTAGATTAAATCAGATTTCATTTAAAAGACTTATACAGAAATGATAACAAAAAATATATTACTGATTATTCAATATACATATATTATTATTCGGCAACAGGTTCATTGCAAAAATATCTGGATTCAATTCTGTGTAAGGGAATTAACATCAGTCAATTGATTAAATTACAAAATGAAAATAATAATATTTTTGTTTTACAATAATATTCGCTGCTCAGTAAAAATAAGTTTTTGAGAAGATTTTGAATTAAATAATGACATTAAATTGTTTTAATTATGAACGAGGTTACTAACTTCATATTTATTATCACATTTTATTTTAAAATGTATGAACTTACATCTGAAAGTGCAAAGTAAAGATGGGTATTCAAAAATAATAAATTTAATAAGAAATTTTCAACAATATTAAATCAAATTTAAATAAATGTAAATACAGGTAATTTTCATTATAATGTTTTAGGAAATATCCTGACATGGTTAATCGCCATTTAAGAGAATTTACTTGAGATTTAAAGATTTTAATGAAATTGATTTTATCAGGTTTTATGGCTAATAACTCATTTCAAAACAATTTAAATGTTAAGATTATTTTAAATCATATTTCACATTTATTTATATACTGGTATTAAAATAGAAGTAGAAATCTATAAATAAAAACATTTAAAAATATGTAGATTTGAAATATCCAATTTTAACAAATTGTTAAAAAATAATTATTTTGTTTTTTGACGATATATTTACTATGACAGGCACACTTCGTATGGCCAAGCATAAGATGGTATTACATAATAAAATGGCCTAAAATACGTAATAAAGCCATTACATGTGTTGTATACCATCTATATAAATTTTAATCAAGTCAAATTATAAAATAAGTGAGAGATGTCTGTGGATATGTCATACACTCGCACACACAAGAAAAACTAATAATTAAGGTTTATAACTTGAAGTATTAGCTTATAATTTATTATTTTTATTTTATGTTCATTTTTTTTTTATAAACGCAAAGATGTGTATGCATAATTTGTATGTATAATTGTTTTTTGTTAAATGCTTGTGAAAAGAAAGAGAAATGGTAATATTAAAAAAAAATCTAACATATAGGTAATTTTAAATCAAAAGTTGTACTAGATATTTTTCTCTACAAACCCATTGTTCCAAATTTAAGAAAAGCCTAAAGGCAAGTACATTTTAATAGATAAGTAATTTTGTTTCTTCTTTTTTTTTATTATCAAATGTTTCAACTCAACAAAAGAGTTCGTTAAAATTTATGTTAATGCGGGTGGGGAAAAATATCTAATTTAATTTAAAAAAATATTTCAAATGTGATCTGATTATCAGAAAATATTTTAAGTGGAATATGATTATCGGAAAATAACATATAATCAAACCTTTTCTTTTTCTGTGTGTGTAAGTTGAATCAAAGTAGATAATCAATTGAATTAAAAAAATAAATAAATTCTTGAGATTAATAGGAATGCTTCGCGCATTGTATGAATCCACTAACAAAAGTCAAATTTAATTAATTAAATGTTTTTCAGAAGGATAACTAGATAGAGATTCTAAGAAGGAGGGCTATATGCTGTTCACCAGGTTAGTGGAATTCAATTGAGCACAGGCATTCAATTGGGCACAAGCAGTCATTAAGTCAATCATTTATTCACTTATGCTAACTTTTTAGATTTATCTGAACTTGCTTGTTTGAACTTAGAGAATTCCCAGTTCTAATTATTTTTTTCTTAAATCATGCCGATATAAAAAACTTCAAGATGGTTTCTAATTAGACAATTCGTATTACTCTGTGTTTGCAGGAAGGTGTTGGTATTTGAAACCCAAAGTAAAAGAATCATTACCATTGCTGTAGAAAACAAAATAATCGTCAACCAAAGAAGAAATTTATAATTAAACCTCAAGCACAAATGTACTTGCGTCAGTAAAATGATCATGGGGTAGGAACCTCCAGTCAGCGCGCCCGCTCAGCTCCGCTCCTGCCATCAGCAAGATCTCTTGAATCCAGCCATCAAATGATCGTGAGAGCCGTGGAACAGTACCAGAAAGGTCTCCTGAATCCAGTTATCGAACGATCGTGAGAGCTGTTGAGCCATATCAGAAATGTCTCCTGAATCTAGCCATTCAATGAAGCTGAAAGCCGAATGATGCCGTGTTAAAGAGAAGTCCCTGCCATCCTGCATGAACAGATGAATAACCTACTTAGAGCCCAGAGAAGTACAAAAAAAAGACTTTACATGGTACACTCTATTTTATTAATTACATATTTATTATTATGTGTTACATATTTTTCATTTATATTTCTTTGCGTAAAATATCGCACTTATTTAATGTAATAATTTGTATTTGTAAAACGTATTCGTGTGCAAGTGTATGAACCTCAGACCACTTTCTCACTAGTTGATTCTTTATAATTTTACATTCTCTTTCTTTGTTAATGTATCTATAATACTCTCATATATGTGTTTTTTTTATATTATTTATTATGCAATGGGGTTTGTTATTATCATATTTATCTTGGGAATTGGTGAAGGAATTCAATAAACATTTGTTTAATATTTATAAAACTACTTTACTGCTTTGATAATCGTATTTCTTTCTCTAACATAATAAGACACTTAGATAATTGTGCGAGTTTTAGTTTCCCATTTCTTTACCTGAGATAAAGAGAACGATAAGCTAGCATATGGGATAATACTTCCTTATAAATCTTTGGTCATCGGGTGTTTATTTCTATTAGATTTTGTTTGATTCATTTTATTTCAAGTTATTATTGGCCTTACATATCCTTTCAGGAGGGGGAATTAATCTTTTTTTTTTCTGGGAGTGACGCGAAAGATTTAAATTAAAGAAATCTTTCAAAGGTATGTAAGAGTCAATACTTTATAAACATCCGATGACTGTATCAAACCGATCATAAAAAAGATTTGAAATTACTTCCTATCCTGGCGTGCCGCCATATTTGTTTCATGTTCGATATGTGCGCATGCTCAACTTATCAGGGTAGAGATGAACCGGTATATTACAAAACCTCCTTAAAATAATTAGTGAACATTTTGGTCAAAGTTTATGTTGTTTAAAATTGCAAGTTTGCACATTTGCAATTCTGAAGACTTTTGAGCAGCAGAAACATAAAAAAAAAACCTGCCTCATTATATAAAAAGTCATTCCAATTTTCTTTTCTAAAAATATCAAATCAAAAAGTCTTCAAACCAATAAACATCACATGATCACCATTTCCTATGCTTGCTTATAACTGTTATTAAAACAGGCAAAGCTCTTTATACATATTGCCACTCAGTGCAAACCAGAGTAATCAATGGATGCCAGAAGGCTTATGCATAAAATCCCCATCTAGTGCCTACTCAACCAATATCCCCAGACTAGGTGCAGTGCTCTCAAATCCAAGGTTTCTTCTGGCATCCAGTGATTACTCTGGCTTGCACTGAGTGGCAATATGTATAGAGAGTTTTGCCTGTTTCAAAAAGTCTCCAATTGCATGGCCAAAAGGAAGCCAGTATTGTCAAGCGTTGTTAGCCGAGAGGTCATTGCAACTGCCTTGCAAGCAAGTAGTTGGTTGCAGACGGTTATGGGTTCGAATCCCGGCTGATGCTATGAAATATGAAAAAAAAAAAAGGAACCCAGTATGTATCAAAAAGTTACTCTCAGCAAGTTTTTGAAACACAATCTTAAATATTTTAATTATTCTAATCCCATAAAGAAATGATATCAAAATAAAAAATATGGTTGATTCAAAAATTTCTTAATAGATAATTTTCATACAAATAACTTTACAAATATCCTATTGGAAACATGACAACATACAATTACTGACTTTTATATCTAGATCAATTCATGATATTCAAACAGATATTAACCTAGAAAGATTTTCATACTATGGCTACAGAAGTAATATTATTAGCACCAAATTAAGTAGTTATAATTCTTTTCCACATATCTGCCAAACTAATACTATCTTATCTTAGAAAGGCATTATAAGATCATGATAAAAACAATTTTTAAAAATAAATTCACTATTAAAATTCAATCTAAATAGGTTTCTAAATTCAACATAGCTTTTAAAAAGGACAAAATCCTCAAAATTAAATATACTTCCTCAACTGATATCATATGCATGGATAGGAAGAATCAAACAAAACTTCCTCAAATATATTTTTCATCACACTCCAATAATAACATAAAAAAAGCCAAAGTACATCATGATGCATAAAATAGAAATAATTTCTGAAGCCTTACATATACTATCTTAAATTAATGTGAATATACAATATATAAAGATTAAGCATATAATTTCCTCAGTCTATTTTTGCAAGACAACCAAATATATATATATGTAATTTACACAGAAATTTTGGGACAATTTAGATATTAATATTTTTATTTCATGAGTGATTGGCAGATGAATATCTCAAGAAATTTTTCTGAATATCTATAAAACTATAAAAATAATTTGTGATCCCTAAGAAACCCCCAAGTCACTTGAAAAGATGGTCAGACAATAACACAATTTCTAATGGCTACACTAATATTCAATAAACAACAATTAGTGAAGCCAACGTTAATAAATCAAAACAATTTAGATCAGAACAAGAAAAAAAATCATAAACATCTTTAACATCTACTTTCATGGCTGTACAAACATCCATCCAAATCATTTATGCACAAACTACCGTATCTTCTAAATTTCCAATATCCCATAATGTAGATGTCTATTAAAAAGTCAAAATAATAATATAGTATCATTGAAACATTTTATTTCATTAACAAAAAATTAATTTTACTAATACTGCAATGTACATTGACTTTTTAAAATGTAAATATAATAGTATTTATTAGAATTAATAATAACTACATATTATAGTCAAACTAAAATTAATATCTTAAAATATTTTTTAGCTCTTAACTTTGATTTCACACAGAGTGAACCAGCTATTTTAAAAAACTTCACGCATTATGAAACCAAAGTTTTTTAATAATTTCTAGTGCTGTGTATTTCTTAAATCTTCAAATTCACAAATAATGAATATGTAATAATAATAAAGCTCTTAAGATTTCATAAATGTAATAAAAAATTATATAAGAAGCAGACTATTTTTTATAAAGCCAGCTATTAATATAAAAATCATTTATTTTTCCCATTGAATTGTATTATAATGTCAAAATTAAACATCATATGACTCTTTTAGTCATTATAATTTACAAGAGTATAACAATACATATATAGTTTGTAAAACTTGCATGCATACAATAAAAAAATGAGCAAAAATGGAAGTTAAAAATTCTTGTATTATCAGCAAAAAGGGGTGTTATAAATAAATCATTAGATAAATAAAATCATAAAAATAAATAGAAAAACAAAATGCAATATGAAATATCCAAAACAAAAAAAAAAAGGAATAAATTAATGGAAGAATTGAGATTCTAATGAAATGTTGATAGCAAAGAACAATTTAAGAATAAAACATTAAAAGTATTAACAACAAAAATGAATATTAAAAAAAAAAAACATCAAGTATTAATCATTTTTTAAATACTGCTTAGTTTTATTAAGGTTATAACCTTATGATTAAAAACTGACTGTGATATATAAGATAAATGTAATTTTAAAAATGTGCATTAATTTAAACCTTATAATATTTAAGCATAAATATATCCAATAAATCATGTAGTACTAAATCATACTATAGAAATTATCATCTGAATAGGACTAACAAACAAAATAACAATAAGAATGATTATTATAACACATTTTTGTTTTCCAGATTAAAAACTGAATTTAAATAAGATTTTAAACTGTATTATTCAATTAACATTTTTTATTTGTAACCTATTTTTACTAATTCGATTTCTTAGTTAATATTAGCAATCAAAGCATTTTTCTGTTTTATTTAATATACATACAATAAAAATTATGAAAACAAAATTATCATAAAAATTAACAGCAGCAAAAATGAGTATGATATACAATGTCTGTGGCATCTTCTTTATCAAAATCAGAAATCTTTGATCCAATAGCCTTAGCCTTAAGAAACCTTGTTTAACCTTCATATTTTTTCTCTTTACTGTTCTTTTAAAAACCTTAAATTTGTTTATATTCTAATCCATTTTTATAACAATATTTGTCCATTCAATAACTTTAATTTTAAAGCCGTACTTATCATTAGCCAATCCCAAATAAAAACGAAGAACCAATATTTAATAAATTTACTTAAATTATATTTATTTTTTCATAAATACATTATTCACATTCTTTGTTTGTATTTACAATTAGGAATAAATGGTTATGATTTTCTACATATTTGTTATAGTTTCCTTATTATTATCATAAAATGATTGTCTGAAAGTGATGGTATTTTAATTGTAATATATTAGACTATTTCCATTATCTAGTTGAATTGTTAAATATTTTTAGAAAAATTTGAATTTTATTTATATCTTTCAAAATATATTCAACTATTAGTAATAACACAGATTAGTATGGAAAAGAATGTTTCTGACAGTACTATTCTCCTCTTTTCTTTAAGTATTGCTGGTCTGACCTGTAACATCCCATGAAATAAACTAGTGATCTTTTGGATGCTGTAATCAACTAGACTTCTTGAAATCTAATGCAGTAATGAAATAAATATACACATACAATAATAATTCTTTTCTCTTTTAATAGACTGATCATATAAAACGAGAATCCTATTTTTTCTAATCACATAAATCTAAGGTAAAAGTAAGTTAGAATTTTTCATATTGTTAATAATTAATACTGTTCATAACACGTTTATTTCACTTTTATAAATATAAAAAATTAAATTTTGTCCAATTCTATAACATATTGCACCTATAATATTATCTTTTTATTAAAATCCAATTAAAAATAATTTTAATTATATTCTATCACAATATATAAAACAAAATCTACTAATCATTTTCAATTTGCTTTTTGCAATTCTAATGTAAAAATATGATCAGTTCCATTTCTTCATGAATTACTTCATTTGTTTTCCAAATATTTACATATACAAAAGCATATCTTTGTACTTTGAATCCTGTCCCTAATATTTAATATCCTTTTGTATATATATTATGAATCATTTCCATTTCTTCTATCTGGACATCCCTTCCATATAATTCTTACTACATCATATTGAGAATATAATAGTAGTAAAATTTTATAGCCATTTAAAAAATTATCACATGATAAATATAAAATAATTTATTTTAAAATTGTTTAATGTATTTAATAAAAGTTATAGTTTTGGGTGATACTGCTGTTGATAATTATTTCATGTAAATATTACATAAACATATTTTAATTATCAAACTTTCTATTAAGAGGAGGGTATAGCTAGAGTTCGAAAGTGGAATACAGAAATATATTTAAATTATCAAACTTATAATGGTGATGAGAAAGATAATGAAAAGGAAAGAATTAGTGAGAAAAAAATTTATTTGGGTTCAATACATCAAAAATGGAAGTTAGATATTAAAACATTAAAAAATTCCTACTGTTCAGAATATATCATCTTTATATATATAAATTAGAAATATTTTAATAATCTACTGCATTATATTATTTTATTTTTATTATTATTCTACTAAAGGGAATACAAAGCCTCAGGTGCTCATACTAATAGTTGAGAATTAAAATATTTTTAAAGAATATTTATATGAAATAATAATACATGACTTACCAACAATTTAAAATGAAACCTACAACATTATTTATAAAAAGTCATTATAATAGTTATTTATTATTTCATGTGAATATTATTTAAATGTATTTTAATTATCAACTACATATCATTCTTTTAATCCAATAACATGAGCAAAGCCATAGGCACAACTGGTATATATATAAATAGGTATTTCTATAGCTTGATATATTAAAATAAATGTAAAAATCTAAATTGTTTGATGATTTGATCAAAAGATTGAAAAAAAAAAAATGCATTAGAAGAGATGATAAAAATACCATAATATAGTTTTATACTTAATGAAATGTTTAAAAGATGACAAAGAAGTAGTAGTATTCTTAAATATGATAAGTAAAAAAAATTTCTTTTTAAATTAACACTTTTTTAAAATCAATATTCTTTAATATATTACCATTTATTTAATTTTTATCTAATTATTTCAATATTACATACTAATATCCTACAAGTGTCTAAAGATTATTTTTGCAATTATCAAGCAATCATCATTAATTCAGAAAAATTGTTAATCTGGAAAGATTTGCAAATCAAGACTTCCAGATTAATAATTGATAATCTGAATTTTATTGTTATTCTAAACATTTATAAATGTAAAGCTAAAACAAAATATAAAATAGTAATTTATATCAATTATTTCATACATATTAATTTCAAATTATGTTATTATTATGATTTTAAAATAATTTATTTACCCGCTATTCTCAACTGCCTTTGCAGCATATTCTACTTGAAAAACTCGTCCATCAGGAGAAAATTGAGAAGCAGAAAGATCATACTAGTAATTACAAAAATAAAACAACCAATTAACACAATATACAGAAACAACATATTAAATATCAAAATTAATAGTAAATAAATATTAAAAATCAAAAATGTTTAGTAATGTAAATAATTAGGATGATTTTATGAAATAATATTTTTACTAAAATATCATATACCTTTTTTTTTTTTACTTTATAAATCACCATGCTAATAGAAAAATATTTAAGGTCATATTTAATATAATGAGCATGCTAATAGCTCTAAACAAGTGTTTCCGATAAATGCTAGAAGAGAAAGCATCTAAAATCTCTATCTAGAATTATTCCTATCCCCAAACCATTTTCGAGCTGATGGCTCTCCTAAGTGAGGTGCTAGGATATTCAGACACTAGATCTAAAATATCAATTCAAGCATAGCATTTATCTAATACTTAACTATTAAATAGAAAATCTGAAATTTTCAGACATCTGTATACCTTCAAATCCAGCTATCTAACTTAAATAGCCATATAGAACTGAATAAAATTCAGATACACCATATATTAATAGCTTTAGCAATATAACATTGCCAAAGCCTCAAAAGCAAAACTTTACAATAATAATAAGAAAATCAAGCCATACATTATGTGACTTAACTTAATCAGCTTGTTCTACAAATGTAATATAATGAGCGTACTTATATCTGAATTTTGTTTAGTCCCATATGGCTATTTAAGTTAGAAAGCTGGATTTGAAAACATATTGATGACCGAAATTTTCAAATTTTCTACTTAATAGTTAAGTATTAGAAAAATGCTGTGCTTTAGTTGGTATTTTAGACTTAGTGACTGAATATTCTAGCGCCTCACTTAGGAAAGCCATCAGCTCAAAACTGGTTTGGGGATAGGGATAATTCTAGATAGAGATTTTAAATGCTTTCTCTTCCAGCATTTATTGGAAAAACTTGTTTAGAGCTATTAGCATGTTCATTATATTACATTTGTAATACAAGCTTATTAAATTAAGTCACATGATGTCTGATTTGATTTTCTTACTATTAACATCATATTTATCTTCTAAAGGACAAATATAAACAATACCTCTTACTCAAATAAGCATGTGTCACTCTAATACAAACATCTGATGACACTTTAAATCAGATTATAGGAAATCATACTAACATTTCTAATAAAAACTATAATGCCAAATAAATGTCTTATTACAGCAGATGAACATATTTTTAATATGAAAATTTCAATACTTGAGGAAAATTTTCCTCTTTAAAACATTTGATTATGAGATTTTAAACAATCAACCATCATATTATTATTTAATAATGAATAAAATAATTTTCATTTTTAAAAAATCACTTTTTATGTATGGAAAAAAAATATCTCATTTAAACTGAAATGATATAAAATTCATCAAAATATATTTATGTAGTCTAGAAACATAAGACATCTTTTTTTATTAATGCTTTTTTTCTTCTCATTACTACTTATTATGCAACAGCTAAAGATAAGTTAGTTAAATCAAAAATCAATATCATATTTCTGAAATTAAATATTAACATATGCCATTCTCTTATAATTGTCCATATTTTCTTAAATTATACCAAAGCACTAAATTACTGTTGCCACTCATAAAAATAAAAAAAATTAAAGCTATTTTCATTACTAGATATATTACAACTTTCACCATTGCAAAAGAAATATCATACAACTATGGAAACCAAGTCCATGGTTTAAAAAAAAAAAAAGGATTATGGGTTTAGTGCTTGTAGAAATATGACATCACCTTCACTAGGCTGCAGTATGGCACTCATTTGACTGGAAAAATAATCTGGATCTTCTACCTCCAACTAAAAAAAGCTATACATACCCATTTGCCAACAATAAATAGACAGATAGTTAGATTGGTTACAAACAGATTATATATAAAACTCTAGGCTTGTTTTTCTCAAATTTTGCCCAAATTCAAACAAAAGATTATGAGTAAGGCAGGCAGATGGGCAAGTTACTATTATATGAGTCATATAGTTTATTTTTATTTTAAACAATATATTTTACAAACCATATAAATATCAATATAATAAATTTTGGCCTTCATAATTTTGATAAATAGTTCTTCCGAATAAAATTTATACTAATTTTTTCTTTGTTTAATATTCTGATCATTTAATATGGTATTTATTAAAGATAATGTTATGTATGTTTTATGGTTAATAATAAAATTGAATCTGAGAGAAAAAAAATACATAGAATTGTATATGAATTTTGAAGGCAATAAAAATTTATTATATATTTAAATTTCCAAAATTTTTATTTATTACATATTTATTTGGAAAAATCAGCATATCAGTACATTATTTTTTGGTTTATTTTATTATGCCTATATTTTTCTATGTAACTCAACACTTATTCTTTGACCTCAATAATTAATAATAATAATATCTTTGTTTTTAACCCAATAAACATCACATGATACGTATAGTGAGTTTTGCCTGTTTTAATATCTTTATTATTGTTAAAATACTAAAAAAATAAAATATTAATAATTTGAAATATATGAGATAAGTCATTTCTTTTAAAAAATAGATGAAATAAAAATAACTAACCCTGAAGAACTAAAAAAGTTAATATCATTAAAAGAAAGAAAAAAATTACAATTTTAATCAATATACAATTACATAAGTATTAAAATTAATAATTTTTGATATTTAGATGATTTAACTTTTTCTTTGAGACAGCTACTTAGTTATAATCATTATTAGCATTCAGTCTAGCATCATAAGAGTCAATGTAGGTTTTTTACAGACAATTATGTAACTAAGCATAGGAAAATCAAGAGACAGCTCAGAAGATTAATGCTGATGATAACATAATACAATTGGAAATAATGCATTATAGCCTCCAATAAACATGTCAAGGGGATACTTATTCAAGAAAAAAGGAAAAAATTCCCTAGTGTCTTGAATGAGAATTTTTCAGTATGATGAGATGGTACCTCCTACACATTACATCAAAAAAAAAAAATTCTGGACATCAAATAAAATGTTGAGAGTTGGTGAAATAATTGGCAAGAAGCCAGATTTCATGCTATTAAATTTTTATTTTTGAAGTCAATTGAAAATCCAAATATACACAAAAAAAATTAGAAATGTTGAATATATTGAAGCAGATAACCCAATTACTCAAGATATCCATAATTTCATATTTGATGAAATATTAAAATTTCTATAAACCAAAGATTTTATTTTATTTTTTCTATGAAACTGATGTTATGGAACATACAGATAAAAATGCCTTACTTTTTCAGAATTTTGTTCTATTAAAAACATTTATTTCTTAGTAGGCTTACCAATTTCAAGATTATATATTTTTTGCTTATATAAAATGGTTTGAAGATAATATTTTCTGATATTTTTTAATGTCTCTTCCTAGTCATTCAAATTTCACTATAAAAATATTTATTTCTACATTGGTTCACTGGAAGTGATAAGGTTAATTTTTGATAACTGATTCTTATGAGGTAATCAAACCATCTACAATATCTACTTTTAACTAACTGTAAATTTGGCATTTACCATACTTCATATGCATATTCATTGCTGTTCAACATAGAATATTTTATATTAAGTATGCTATTAGACAAAATCAAAAATACTAAAATTCTTATATTCTGAATATAACTAGACTAGTTTTCATGGTTATGCTTAATCAACAATAACTATATACACTAACACAGATCTTTGCATTTTTAAGCATTATATCAAAAACAATTAATTAAATGCATATTTTATGTGAATTACTATTTCTTTTTGTGCTTCTACACATTCCATTGTCTGTGCATATTTAACTTTCAAGGCATTTGAAAACAATCTTTTAAAAGCTTTATATGAAATGCAATTAATCATGATTGATAAGACTTTTAGTGTATTAGCTAAGATGAGAAATATTGCGAGCAGAAACAAGCTTTAAACGAGACAGGTACATGATGTGTCTAATTGTGTTACAGACCCTCCTTTAGAATATTATTCCATGCATAAATTAAATAAAAAAATAAAAAAATTTTAATCTGGTAAACTCCCAAATAAACTGACAAGCAGACTACAGTCACCATATGCTATGAAAACCCACAATTTGCTGTTTGATAATGAATTCAAAAAATCTTCAGAATTTCTGACCAAATATTTCAACATGAAACATTGATTAAATATTATCCTACGATGTTGAATTAACAGTGAAATCTATAAATGCTATAAAAAATTTCTAGATGCAATTTATATTGCAATTCTCAGTTTTTGAATGGCAAAAATCTTATCAAGTATGTTAAAATCTAAAGTCATAATCATTTTCTCTTTTTGTTTTTTTATTTCTTAGAAATTAACGTTATTCTAAATACTTATAAAAGTATTAAAATATTTCCATAGTCTACCGAGTGTTTTCTAAAGGTTCACATCTAGAAACCAAGAAAGAGCAGTTGCTTTATATAAGAGAAATGGTGTCTCCAAGATGTTTAAAAATAGTTGCTAAGCTCAAATTTCATGGTTCAATAATTAATTTTTATAACAAAAAAAAAAATCAGATGATTCAAGTAGGTGCAACCAATAGTTAAAGAGTATTAAGTATGCAATTTTCATCTAAAAATACATAACTGGTAAGGAATAATAAATTATTATCAATATTATGAGTAACTGCTTGGATACATCCCTACTGCCTAGTTATCAGTATTTTGTCTTGTGCTAAGAACATCTTGAATGATAAAACTGTTCAAATATATTTCTACTAAACCAATTTTTTCTCTAACAATTCTTCTAATCCATCTTTTCAAGTTTAGATTTCTCATGGAAGCTTATTATTATCTAGATTCAATCAAGAACTTCTATCTGATTTTTATAATCCCCATCAATTTGTTCCACAACCAATTCAACTTTATTGCAGTTTTTTAATTCTTAAAATGATGCATTATACTTTTACTTGGAGAATATCTAGTCAATTTACATTTTACTTCTTGTAGTTTCAAACAGGTTCTATTCCATATTTGCTTATTATTTAACATTCGCAATATTATCATATTATTCAAAGACCATGGTGCCAACAACACTATATGTTTATTAAATTTTTTTTTTTTTAAATAACAAAATATTTCTCTAGAAAATATATATTGTATAATTCAAATATTTTAGATATAGTGCTTATCTCATCTATCCATTTTTTTTAAAAATGATACTAAGCTCACAATTAATTTTCTCATGAATTGTTCTGTTTAAATCATATTTTATATTATTTATAAACAATAAAAATATTAGTAGTTCTTTAGCATCTATTAAAAGTATATCATATGCAATACATATATTGTAAGCGTATTATTGTGATCAAGGAGTATATAGGATGCCCCAAGAACAGAGACTTGAACACAAAATGGAGATTACATTTATATTATGTGTATTAAGTATATCAACTTTCCATTAAATTGATGCCTTACTTCATACAATTCACACCACTTATGTGTCTAAAAGCTATAGAACACATGGATGTTACTTATATGAAGAAAACTTCATAAATTAATGCTCGAATTCTTATTTAATCTAAACGACTAAAATGTAAAATCTAAATTATATGCTTATAAATCATTGTTTATCCAATTACCTTATTTAACAAAGGGTATAGAGATAATTAATTAATAATAGAACAATTAATTTATATTTAGTTATAATATACTTCATAAATAATCCTGGTTGGATATTAAGTGATAAATATAAATGTATATGTAATGCATTAAACCACTTATAGTGGTAGTGGTAAGTGGTAGACAAATTTGGAATTGAAGAAAAACCTACAATTATTCTTCTTTATCTGATATAAGTTATGATTTATGACTTATTCAAGTTCAAAGGACAAGAAACCTAAATAAGTTGATTGGAATGTAAAAATTAATATATAATGATAACTAAGTATCAAAATTTTCCCTTCAATTCACATGTATATCTAAAAGAAAACATTCATTCTTAACTACAACATAATTAATGATCGTTCAAAAGATATTACCATACCTGAGTTGTCTACAATATATAAGAAATAATCATAAATTCAAAAATTAAATGATGATCAAAAGATATTATTATATCTGAGTAAAGGAGTCCAAATATCAAGAATTATAAGCCATTGTAACATAAATAAAGTTACTCAAAGAAATATTTAAAGGAGTCCAAATATCAAGATATTAAGTAAAGGTTCAAAATATAACACTATCAAGAATTATAAGCAAATTATGAGCAAATTATTATAACTCAGGTATATGGAAATCACGTGAAGTGAGTACACTCGTAATTTCAATAAAATATAACTCAGGTATACAGACTGTAGGTCTTATCCACTTTCATTTCTTGGTTTGATGTTAAGTGCATGTTTAAACAAATACTAAGTGAATATGGTCTAGCAGGGCGCCACTAGATTATCTGAATCTAGACACGGTTATATCTAATAACCTTTCACATGTACCGGGTTTGAATCTCTTTTTGGTACTTTATTTCTAATAAAAATGAGAGATTTTGCTTTTTGAGCCATATCACTATAAGCACTAATAGTTAGGTAAAAGTTAAACATCTTTAAACCACAGTGGAGTTCATTGAACATAAATCATTTCTCAGATCTTAACATAACAAATGTGTTTCAATATTTTTATAAGTTCACTAGCTCAGATTATATATAACTAATTTAGGATGGCAATTCACTCATCCTTGCATGAAATAGATGATGGGATGTGGTTATAATAATACTAAGAAATCACTAAATATTATAAAATCAATATTTATTTATGGCCTTTAAACAGTTAAACAGCTCATTAATTAAAACGTTGATGACGATGATGATGATGATAATAATAACAATAATGACAAGGGTTTCAACTACAGCTCTAGGACTAAGCCTAAACATAAAACTAAATTTTATAAAGAAATTCATAATTATTGCTTAATTTTAGCATATTTACTTATATCTTAAATAACTAATATTCAACCATTGATGATGATGAATAATCACAGTTAACAAAGACTACAATTAATGAAATATATACGCCTCGTTTAATAAAACAAACTAATATTTATTACTACATTTCTAACATATACATAAAAATTTCTAGATAAATATGAAAATTGACATGAATAATAATAATGATAATAATTGATTATATAACAATCCTCAGATTAATTTTAAGTTCTTCCCCCTTTCCCTTCAAATGTATTTGTATTAAGTTGAACGTCACATTGACCATGATTTTCACTCCATGAGAAAAGTATTTCAAGAAAAAAAAAAATATTATCTGCTCATTAGCACACATACTTTAAAAATCCAACATGAGCAAGTTTTTAGAAACAAGATTTAAATTATTTTCTTCCCCCTCTCTTCTACCTCTGAAATGCTATACTTAATGAAACAAACTAATCTAATATTCTAACACTACTTGTTACTCCACATTCACTCGCAATTATACACATATAAAATATCATTATGTATGTGCGTGTTTTATCCCATGATAACAAAATATTATTTAAAACCAAAATAATAATATATTAGTTAAAACTAAAATCATAATACCATAAAAAAAATTGTTTTACACATTAATATTTTTCATAACTGTAAAATTAATAAACAAATAATTTTCATACATTCAAGATAATTTATGAAGCTCAAAGTTATTTTTAGTAAGACATTCTTGTTTTAATCGATCTGAATAGTCTTTAAAGGTTCCTTAAATAAAATATACCACTTTATTGCTAAAATGTTTCTTAAGACTGATATCATAAAGAAAATAGATATAAAAAGTCATATTACCGATCTTTTGTTTGTGGCGAATTTCCAAGGGTTCAAATTTGTCTTGTATAATGTTTATATTTCTGCAGCTACCATTTCCGTTTTACTGGGAAAATCTCTTTCTTGAGGTGTATAACTATTTGATGATGGTGACTCTATTGAGGTTATTTGCTTTAGTGGATAATTTGGAAATCATTATATTAATTTTTCTTCTCTTCCTGTCAAGCATGTGGATGAAATACAGCAGTTGTTTTCACATTTATAAATTTTCTTGAGTTTAAAATCAGTTGTTGTAACAATTAATTGGACTTGATGATTAATATTTATCAGTAGATTAATTCATCTTCTTTGAATGCAGGTGAATGCTTTCTTCCTTCTATAAAAAAACATCTTATTTCTCTGGTCAGTTGAAAGGTGTAGAATATTATTTGAGACACATCTTTTCTTTCCTATGTGATGTGCAGCTTCCCCAGATGGTCCGGAACCGATGGGACATACATATAATTTTTCTAGCCAGACATTTCTTATATTTTCAGCATTCAATTGGATAGTTTAATAATCTGAATCATAAACAATAATCATAATAATAATTCAAGACAGCTTTTTATATCCAATTTTTAGCTAACTTAACCAATCAGAGATAGCATCACTTGCTATTTTTGGACAAATTTGTTTTAATTAGATCTCTAATTTATTTTCAACTAAATTATTTTTCAACTGAAAAGTTTAATCCTTTTTCCAGACACTTTTGTTTTAAAAAAAAAAAATAGACTCAATCCTTATTTCCTTTCTTTTCTTTTTTTTCTCTTTTAACATCCAGGTAACATTTCAAATCTTTGAGCTTCCTTCTTTAGATCTTGAGATAAGACAATTTCAAAATTAGAGTTCTCACCCATTATAAGCTCCCAAAGTGAAACAATCATTTACAAAAAAAAAAATTGCTACAAAGATCGATATCTGATTAAACAGATTTCCTCTTTTAACAAAAAATTGTACAAAAAAAATAATTTGACAGATTTAATACTTCCTTTTCTTTCAATATTTAGTAAATGTAAATTTCTGTATGTAATGTACACACATCCTTCATTCTTTCAAATCATTCATAAACTAACATTAAATAATATAATTGCTAGCTTAGTAATTATAACCCAATTATTTAATTAAATCTGTAACTTTTAAATCCCACTTATAATTAAAGAAAAGCAAAATAGAAGTATAGAATAAAATGTCAGAATTGATCAAGCATAGCTTAGTTTTAAAGAAAGTTAAAATGTTGAATATTTGAAATATAAAACAATTAAATAATTTACACATACATTGCCTATATGTATGCATTATAACTTTGCTTTTTAACAGAAAATTTAAATATTAAATAGTTTAAATGTGTGTATTACCTTTCTATCAACACACAAATAAAGCATATAATTGTTGTCCCACTCTCTTTCTGTTTAAAGCTTTTGAAATTTTGATCTGGAAGGGTTTGAACTTGGATGCCCTACAGCTTCTTTTATGGGTATATAAAATTGTGATGATGATTTTTGGTTTACCTTTTCTACATGCACATTACTATAAATTTAGCTAGTGACTAAATTGTAATGGCACAATATATACATATTAAACATTAACTATATCTAATTAAAGTATTGGAAGGAAGTAAAATCCATCATCTATGCTTACTTGAGTATTTTAAAAGAATCTAGTGTATTTTACTTAGTCCTGGGTAAATGAAAGGTTTAAGGTCTAATAGTTATTAACAATTATTCCTTAGTTAATTGATTTTATTATCTGTAGTTTCATTAATCCTTACTGATCGGCTCTCCTTAATCCACCATCCTATAATTCTAGGCTTTGGTAATAGCTATAAATGCATGACCTATTGGATTATTTAATGTCTTCTTCAGAAAGATTTATTTAATTTTGCGTTATGTATATTCCTAAGGCAGTAAAATATATATTTCATTGCAGTATGAGATAATCCTAAAGTATCAAGATCTGCAAGAAATCAAATAAATTTATTTAAATTTTATTACTGTATAGGTATAATCCCATTGTGTACATCCTTTGAATCTAGTTCTAAATATTTGAGCAATTATTATTTGATGTTTAAAATTCCCTTTGACATAAATTATTTCCCATTTGTTTATGGCTGATCTTGTTGTTTCCAAAGCAATTTCATCATCATTCCATATATGGAGTTTTAACATTCAACTAAAAAAAAAACAACAACATATGCACTTATATAAAATGCTGCTTGGATTTGACTATGTGTACTTGAAAATTTCATCATAAGGGAATGAAATCCTTTTGAGAACTAAGTTAATGTATTCCAGGCATTATTAAATCATTATTTACATTTAGACTTCACTGTTAGAGGTAGGTGCAACTTATTCTTTCAGCACTTCATCTCTAAGCTTTTTTTACATTTGTACAATTTAAATTAATACATCTTTTAGCATTCGCTGTTATATAACAATTTTACTTTTGTGAAATTTCCTTTGGAGGTAGAAATGTTTATATATATAATAATATGTTTTATATAAAAAATCAACAACAAGAAATAACTTTCCTTTCAATAAATTCTGTTGTTTCTCAAAGTGGTTTGGTTGCCAGGTGATATCTCTAACTCCACAGTACTTTATTTTAATTTTATCGTGGGGTTTATTGTTGTAGGAGGCAATTTACTAAATGATCACTATTATGTAAAATGTTTAAAATATCTACAGGCACACCACACACAATTACATTTACACAGATGTACAATATCTGTTTATTTTCATTAAATGCACATATATTTGCAGTGAATATTTTGGCTGATAACTTTAAATTGCTACTTTTATTTTAAAGTTTAAAATGTTGATTTGGCTTTTGTTATGAAAGGATAATTTCTGCTGGAGGTTTAAATGGTTTCTTAAAATGTCCTTATCAAATAAATATTACATTTTCTTTTAGAATATGCAAATTACATTAGATCATTACTATTTCTTATCCTTAATTTCAGAGCTATCAAAATGTGGTTTTCCTGTATAGTAAGGTGTAGGTCAAATAATGTGGAGATCGTAAAGATATTGATCAGTTATTTCATTAATCAGGAATCTTAAGTGAGTAAAAAAAAATAATTATAATGTATATTCTGACTACAAAGAGATAATATACCCTTTAATGGAACAAACTCCCATCACTAAAAGGAAAAACATTTTTTTTTTTAAAATTAAACGTATGTCAAACTTAATTTATGAGTAAATTCTAAATGTTGTTCTTATCACCATCAACACTGCTTCAGCAGCACAAGAAGTTCCATAATATTTAATGTATCACCGCATTCTAATCATCAAAGGCTAAATGATATTTTGACTCCTATTATGTTTTTGAGGTACTTATCTAACTTTGTCTCATCATTTTATTTGACTATACACCTAAAATCCTCATAGGTCTACCTGGAACTATACAAAATATATATTTTGGTGACCCTAGCTATATTGAAATGAGTCATTTTTATAACACTAAAGAAAACATTTGAATCGATTTCCATTAATATTAAAACGAACTGACAAATGCAAATCAACCCCAATAATGGACCAGATGTATGCGTAAAAAAATATATATACCAGGTTCAAAATCACCATGCAATATCAAAGTGAAATGAGCAACTGTCCATCAAATCATAATTTAATTACTTGAGAGATGTTGCAGTTATACTGAGGCAAGTGTTGTGATATATGGTTGCTAATCAAGGATCTTTGGTTTAGTTTTAGGGAATGCAGGAAATCTCTACTAAACAATTCTAAAGTCATAATCTACTCTGGTGAGTCCAGGATATTCTTAGGCTGACGCTCCATCACTAACTTATCCAGTTTTGAGCACAAGCTCACCATGTAGTTAATCAATTCCTCCTATCTAATGCCGACTCATCCAATATACCCAGATTAGTTTCTGGCTTGTGGCCTTTGTCAGAGAGGAGCCTTGGATCTGAGAGCACTACACCTAGATCTTAGGATCGAATGCAACCCTCCAGCAGCCACCTTTTATCTCTACTTAACTACAAAACTATGAGAATACAATTGAAAGCACTGAGTGGCACTACTGTATGGAGAGTTTTGCCTGTTTTAATAACAATTATGAGCAAGCATAAGAAATGGTGATCATGTAATGTTTAGAGGTTTAATACCAATCCTGCCTAATAGGATAGTGGTGGCTATGGTTATTAAAAAACTAGACACCAAAATGTATGGGTACTGAAATGAGTTCAGACCTATATGACTATATAAGCTAATGAGCTTGGATTGAAAATGTTACCGTGTTTTCAACTCTATTCTCATAGTTTTGTAGTTAAGTAGAGATAAAAGGTGGCTGCTGGAAGGTTGCATTAGATCTTAAGATCTAGATGCAGTGTTCTCAGATCCAAGGCTTCTCAATGACGAAGGCCACAATCCAGAAACTAGTCTGGGGATATTGGATGAGTAGGCACTAGATAGGGATTTTATGCACAAGCCTTCTGGCATCCATTGATTACTCTGGCTTGCACTGAGAGTCACTACTATATGGAGAGTTTTGCCTGTTTTAATAAGTTATAAGCAAGTATAAGAAATGGTGATCATGTGATGTTTAGTGGTTTAATAACAATTTAATATTATAATAAAACAAAAGGAGTCTACAATATATATTTAATCAAGCTGGAAATGTTTTTGTTGTCAAGTAAAAAGAAAACATCAAATTGTAAATAATTTATGTTAGAATTTTGCATTTCATTATATTACTAGGAAAACAATAGATCAGAGAAGGGGGAAGCCAATCATCAGTTATTGTAAAATGTTTGAAACAATTTGGTTACTATAGAAATTAAAACTCCTCAAGAATGAAACTTGGTAAAATCATATTATGATTTTAAAATATACATTTATATATTTTAAAACTTCTTTCATTGTGTTTGAATAGTTTTTAAGTTTTATGATTTAAATAATTATTATTAAGATATGGGGATAACTAAATATATAAAAAAATAATATCTTATTTATTTATATGTGTAAGTAATTGTTTAAATTTTTATTTTGTTAAGTTAAATGATTATAATAAATGGGGATAAATAATCTACATAAATATAAAGGCAATAACATGTATTAATTTAAAGAATATAAAATATGTGTAAAAATATAATGTTAAAGTATATATTGTGATATTTAAGATATCATATTTAATTCAATATAATTAGTGTATTTATATTCAATTCTGACATGTAATCCTGTCTAGTTTACTATTGGTAAGAGTTATAAGAAACAGGTATAGGTTGAAGATGAAAGAAAGGAAAATTGCATCATTAAAACTAGAAATAATTAGTTAGTATCTAAGTTTGTACTAGATATATTAAATATAGGAATTTCTTACTTTATGATGTACCAAAAATATATTCATATTCATGATCGTATAATGAAATTTAAAATTAAGTTATTTAAAGATATATGTTTTTATAATTTTAAAATATACAATTTTTTTTTTTTTTTCCATTTATTCAGAGTTGAATAGTAAGGTTATTAGAAAAATTGAAGGGAATGTTAAAAATCAATAGTTCAATAATAAATGTCATAAGATATAATAGAAAAAGAATATTAATATCTCAGAATATTAAAATAAGATTATTTTTGTTTAAAATATATATATATTTTAATCTTCTTATAAATTTAGAGTTGTCAAGATTTTGTAAATTATATTTGTTAACAGAAGCTCTAAATAACAATGATTGTAAATAGTAGACATAAAAGGTTATTAAGGATCAATACTATCTTATAGCACAATCAGTATATATACTTTTATTGGATAAAAAAATAAAGTTAAGTTATAACAATAAAACCTTATATATAAAACAAGATAGTTAATTTCTAGTTCTTGACAATTATCATTAAGTGAATATAAAAGGTTTGAATGTTTAAATAATTTTGTTGTGTTATTACATAATTTTCTTTATATTGTTATTTGTTAAAGCATTTATTAGTTCAAATATAATTATTAAAATTTTTTGTAAATAATATGTTAATAAAGTTAATATTTATAAGTTAAATTAAGTAATTAAAGCTGTGTTTCTTTGGTCTGAATCACCATCACTACACCATCTTCACAAAGTATTAAGAGTATGATACAAATTAATTAAAGTGTAAAATTTAAATTTTGAATAGAATTAATTTAAGTTTAAGATAATACATAGTAATTAAATATTTTAAAAGATATATTAATCTATTCCAAACTACTATAATCACATAAATCATCAAGGAAGTTCTGAATGTATTAAATTATGTTTATTTGTTGGAAAATCAGATTATTTTATTATTTTAATTGAAATAAAAGTAGTTATTTATTATTAAAGTATTATAGATCATAAAAACATAAAATACTAAGGTAGTTTTATTTATAAATAAGATAATTTTCTTGATGATTACATTACCTATAGAATTAAGTAAAATCCCTCTTTATATCTTATAGGTTGAATAAATAGATAATTAAAAATCAGTGATAATCCTGAGATCTTATTATAATTTATTATTAATTATAGCTCTATAAGAATAGTAATGATTGGAAGCAAGTACACAATAAATTAATAGTATAAGCTTAATTAATTTACATTAAAGTTGATTATCATAGATGTTTTGTTATATTTATGTAGGTATTATTGTTAGTCATGGGAATATTTAGATATTTAATAAGGAGGAGTATCTTGGTATTCTTCTGCCATTGAGCAGATACTTTGGTATTTGTTTAATGTTTAAAGATTTGTGATTTTGTCTAATAGGATATTTGGGTCTCATAATTGCTAGTACAAATTAAAAATAATTTAGAAATAATTAAAGTATAAAATTGTACCTAAAAAAATAAACGTATAGCCTAATTAAATTAATTTCTAAAAGTTATCATTCTGATGGTAAGGGCAATATATATATATTTGTAGATCCTTGATAATGCCTACAAGGAAGTAGTTAAAATGTATATAATGTATTGGAATATATATGGGTTCATGAAAATAAAAAGGTTTTAAAAAGAAACAGAAAGAAAACGATTTTGATTTTATTGAATATTATATATATGAAAGATCATTTGGAATCATATTTTTAAAGAGAAAAGTTTACTGTTATTAATTTTTTTTTAATAATAATAATGTTGATGGTTTTTAAAAAAAACTTTTATAATTAGTTTACTTATTTGATTTTAGTAAACTCAAATTTCCTAGCTGTTAATTAATTACTATTAAATAAAACCATTAAACATCAGATGATCATCATTCTTTACGCTTACACAAGCTGCTTAAACAGAGGTTAAACTTTCCATTCACTAGTACCACTCAGTGCAAGCCAAAGTAATCAATGGATGCAGGAAGATTTATGCATAAAATACCTATCTAGTGCCTACTCACCCAATATCCCCAGACTAGTTTCTAGCTTGTGGCTCGCACTGAATGGCAGTACTCTATGGTGAGTTTAGCCTCCGTGAAAACAGCTTGTGTAAGCATAAAGAATGGTGATCATATGGATTAATACCAATCCTGCCCAATAGGATTATTGTGACTGTGGTTATTAAGAAGCAAAGACATCAAAAAAGTATGGATGCTGAACTGAGTTCAGATCTATACGAATATACAAACTAATGATCTTCAATTGAAAACATTATTGTGTTTTCATTTTGGACTCAAAGCTTTATAGTTAGCTAATAAGGTAAAAGACCTGGCTGGTGGAGGCTTGCATTACATCCTAATGTCTAGGTACAGTGCATTCAGATCCAAGGCTCCTCACTGATGAAAGCCACAAGCTAGAAACTAGTCTGGGGATATTGGATGAGTAGGCACTAGATAGGGATTTTATACACAAACCTTCTTGCATTCATTGATTACTCTGGCTTGCACTGACTGGCAAAACTGTATGGAGAGTTTAGCCTTTGTGTGCTCCATTAAATAATCATGAAGTGCATAGTACTTAAAAATTTTGATTATCAATATAAAATTTTGATTGATTAAATGTGAAAAATGACTTTTAAAAAAATTTCTAAATTAAATTATTTTTTGAACTGCAAGATTATTATAAAACTATACTGTAGTTGTTTTACATTTTTACTTTGCTTTCTTTCTAAAATAAAGCTAATTAAATAATTTAAATACTTTTCAGTTCAATTTCACAGAAATGAACCCAAATTAATTTATTTTAAATATCAATATAATGCCATTTTTAATATACAGGGGTGTGGAGCGTAAAAGTAGGTATACAGAAGCAGATCAAGAAATTAATAACAATAAAAACTTCTGTCAAGGTGTGCTCGAGTGTAGAAACTAGACTTCTAACCTGTATATTTACTTTTGCACATACCCCATATATATATAAGGTGTAAAGTGGTTGCTTTTTGAATCTGTGATTCTGATTTTTCCATTGCCACATTTTTTTTATTTGAATAGATTTAATTCAAAAATAATGAAACTAAATAAAAAATTAAAAATGCACTTTTATAAATTAACATAAAAAAATGAAATCTTGTTATAAGTATACTTATGTTTGAGTGTATAATAATAGATGAAGATTTCAAGAATTGCAAACAGATGCTATTGCATTTAATTAATATAAGCTGGGGAAGTCGAGACTTATTAGAAATGAAAGAGAGATGATAATAAATTATTAAGTCCTTATATAAAAGAAATCTGTAATAATAATGATTCAAGACTATTTAAAATCTAAAGCTAATAATATATTACAAATACTAAACAATAATCTAAAATATAGATTAATAATTCAAGAAAGTATAGAGGACTAACTTGTAATTCTGATCTCTTGAGGTACAACATAAAATGTAATAATATAAAAGTTAATTACAGAAACAAAAATTTAAATTCTAAATTAATGATAGAATATTAGATATCTTTGAAAGAGCACCAAAATTTTACTTAAAATATCCAAGGTGGAAATGAATTACTGGATTTAGAGCAATATAAAAAATTACTGAGGGAAAAAAGACACTGTATGAGACAGATAAATACAAAATAGCTATTGATAAAACAGAAGTATGAAGAAATAAAGACAGACAAAAAAAAAAAAAGCTGTGAAATTGGTAAAGAATAGATTATGAAATAAGAAATGCTGGAAAATGAAGACTTATATGTAAACAACTCATTACAGTTTATAAAGTAGTTTAAAATATGAATTTATTGAAATAAAATATGTTAAGAGGGGCAACAAACAATAGCAAACTATAACAAGGTACCTATTGATCTATTATCTGGTTTAGGCAGGAATATAACAAATATTAATGCTTGAAAATAGAGAAATTCATAAAGCTTCTATAAAATTAATAATCTGAAAAAAAACTATATGAAGATCTGCTATTTGAAATGAGACCTGAATTTATAACAAACATGCAAACAGATTTGCTTTTATAATTAATATATATATAAATTTATTAATAGTTTTTGCATAAAGAGTATACATTATTAAAAAAAAAAAAGATTTAAATATATATATAATGAACTATGACTTTCTTAGATCGGGAGTCAATTTTACAATGCCAAACTTATCAGAGGCAAGATTTCAGATTATCTTCAAACAATATTATTTTTCATTTTGCCGAAATGACAGGGATAAATTTAAATTCTTCTAAAGTTTTCACTAATGCTCAGATATAATGGTTTAAATTCCATGTCAAGTGATCCAATCAAAAAACCTGATCATCTTCAATTTTTTTCAAATTTGGCTCATTAAATGTATTATCAGACATAATAAAAAATCTAAATTTATAACTGCTATAATTTTAAAATTACAATTGTTTGAAATTTTAAAAAAATCACAATTTTTTCACTTATATGCAACTACACAATGTTAGAATTAAGAGAATGCTATAAAAAACATCAAATTGTACCTTACCATATGACTTTGAGCTGATATGCAAGATATATTTTGAGTTTTTGATTTCAAGATCATTTCATAAAATTTTTGCTCTTGAATTTCTCAAAAATCTAAATTTTAAAAATATTGTGGGTGGGGAGAGGGGACCTCTCAAAAATGTATATATCTAGGCATCATTTGAGGAAAATTTCATAGTATCACAAAGGGATCATACTTTTTATTATTTTTGAAAAACGAATATACTGTCTATATAATAATTTTCATTTTTGTCTACATAACTCATTTAAAATATTTTTAAATAAAAAAAAAAGAAACATTTTAAATAACTGTATATCTTTATCCATGTTAGCATTCATCACAACTCATTCTATAAGAATACATTCAAATGATCTTTGCAAAATAATTTTGAAGAACTATAATTGCTGTATCCATTTCTTACTTGTAGCCAGTGAGACAAGTGAGATTTATCTTAAATTAAACTAACTCAAGCCACCAATAACCCGTGTTTGCCATGATATATATTCTTAATTATTTGTGATAGTATAAAAATTTATTTCAATATTTCTCTTGACAAAAAAACATAAAAATAATTTGTCAGTAATATTTGATCTGATAAGGGAAGAAAACAGCAGAAATTCTTGGAATCTAATACTGGATTAACATTTTTTCAAATAATTTTTCTTTTTCTATGTGTTATTTTTATTGAAGAATTCTAAAGATTTAAAATTGGACCTATATATATAAAGCACCTATTCTAACTCCAAGGAAAGTAAAAAAAAAAAAAGCTTTTCTAGAAATGAATTTTGCAATGATTATACAAAGCAATCTATGAATTATGAATACTTCACATATAGAACATGCTGATCCATTTTTCTGTTTATTTGATATTTTGTGATGTTGTCTTTTAATTTCTTCAGCAAAAACTTTTCTTTCTAAAATACTTCAACACTATGTTTAAGTGTCGCTTTTGTATTCTATTGCCGTCATATCTTTCCAATGGAATTAATCTATAATACCCTTATTTAAAATGTCTTTGAAATAACCCTAACATAGAACCTCGCTCACAAAAACAATGCTCAAGTCAATCAGAAAATACCTTTTTAGGAAATCTTGCTTGTTCAGTCATTTTACATGACCAATCCAACAAAGGTATGATTTTACAATAGTATCATTCAGCAAACTGAAGAACATATTGAATAGCTTTATGATCTTGCCAGTGTAATTTTAATATTGTATGAAATGTCCTTAAATGAAACTTTTCTAATAACTTTATATTGCATTGATAGGATATCCAAGTCTCACTTCCATACAATGAATTAGATAAATTAACTATCTACACAAAAAACACTTTTCAAGTAATTTCTCTTTTTTTTTTATGTTATTTTTATGAAGAATTCTAGACAGTCAACAGTGGACTAACTTCATATAAATAACTGAAAAGGTGTGACAGTTTGTATTTCAAAGAGTCACTGGAGACTTGCTTTTGCTATGAGTTTTTTCATAGTTTTCTTCAGATCATCAAATTCTCCTTTACTATGCTCTGTTGCCTAGAAATATCACTATGCATTAATTCCAAAATCATTTTTTTGTTTTTGTTTTTCTGTTTTTAAACAGAGCAGAACTATCTAAAAAATAATAGTACTATTTTAAATTTGGTAATAATCATGAAGTACTTTTTGAAATATATATATATTTTTAAAATGACCCTCTTATGATCATAAAATGAAACATTCTACAATGATTCCAAAAATATGTACATTTTTGAATGTTTTTAAAATTTAAGTTTGTAAGAAATTTAAGATTAAAAACATTAATATATGATGTTAAAATAACTGAAAAAAAAAAAAAGATTAGAAATGTTACATATTATATAAAAGCCCAACAAATAAGCTATAATTTGGTATTTTTTGTAATTCTAGCTTGAATTATCAATCTTTATATAATTGCACATGAATGCTAAATTGCCACTGCTTTTAAAAATTTCAAGCAGCTGTAATTTTAAAACTGCATCAGATAAAACTGATTAATAATTATCTCTAGTAGTATATTTGAAGAAAATCTAAAATGGTTAAGTTCAAAAATATTAAATATGACATTAAGAAATTTTAGCTTATTAATACACAGAAAATAAACAAATGTATAAGACTTGGATACTTAACAGAAGAGCAACAGAGACTTCAGATCACTCAAAGAAGCATGGATATACATTCGGAGTAATAGAGATCAAAAGTGAAATATTTGGGTGATCATCATTGAAAAAATTAGAGACTGAAATGGAGCTGAATAGAGATGATAATAGAAAGGGAATTGAAGTCTTAAACTGATTTCTAAGAGACTATAAAAGATCTAGAAAGAAATCACATACGAGATGGATGATAAAATAAAAAACTATTGATGTGATATGGAAAGTAAAAGGTTGTGGATTGTATATCAAATATATTTCTTTATTCTGCATCTAAATTTGATTAAACTATATTATCCTATATATTTTTTGAGATAATTTGAGGTACAACATTGAACAGCTTTCTGTGAAATTTGAATGCCATCAATAAATATATTAACAACAGGCCCTATCTAAAAAATCACAAATTACGAACAATTCATTATAAAACAAATGCCTTTCCCTTACATCTGTGTAAACACTACCGCCTTTCACTATTATTTTTGTTACGATTATGCTTTCGCCTAGTCACAATTTAAATTTTCTTTATAACTATTCTTTTTTTTTTTTTTAACCTCTTTTCTTACATACGTGCCATAGGTAATATAGACAAACTGGCATAAAAAATAATTTAATAATAGAAAAATTGAGTTCACTTAGCAGATATATTATTCAAAGAATTTTCAAAATACAGAATAAAATATTAGAAGTATTTATATTTATTATTCTTTATCAGATATTGGGGCAAATCCAAACTTTGGATGTTCTTATACAGTGATTATTGAGACTACATAAAAGCTTGTTACATTAAAAAAACGTGGAAAAAAGTGCGATTTTAAAAAGTCAGCATCCTAGATAATAAAATATTTTTAAATGATAGTATTTATCACATAAAAATATCAACAAAAGACAAATTTGCACATAATATAATTATAAATACTTATTTCCCTTTAATATACACAAAAACATAAAATTCATTAGTTATAAACGTTATGAAATTAATTACATCGCTTAATATAAACTAAAAACTTACTCCAGTTCCAATAGAACTCATTGTAATTTATTTTATTTAATAATTCCCAAATGCTACAATAGATATTCGGTTTTAAAAAAATGAGCTTAAATCTTACTACTATTATAAAAACGTTGACCACAAATTGCAAGTCATAACTATTATAAAATGTTACAGATGGCGCTTTAAAGATACCACAGTTCTAAGCGGCTGAAAGTTAGAGTTTTATTTTAAAAAAGAGCAATTGTAAACTATTATTAATAAAATAATTTGTTTAAAAATTATATTTTGTAATTTAAATATGAAAATTAATTTTGTCTTATTTTTTTATTTATATATTTTCTATTTTACAAGATTTACAATCTTAATATGAAATTAATCATCTTTCTGAACATTGCCCCTTTTTAGAGTTGAACCGTACCATTTTTAAATCTTTCTTCGCTTTAACCATTGTTATTCAAAAAACTGGTAAAATATGAAATTATCTATTGTGAGAACAATTACAAGATCAATTATGTCTTATAAACTCAATTCTAGTTTGCTCCCCATACGAGTTTCGCAAAAGTTTCCGGTAGTAAGAACACTTACTTCCAATGGTTCTAGTGCTGATATACCAGGTAAAAATTTAATGCCACGTATAATAGTAATGAAAGTGAATGTATATATTTTAATTAATCGTGCAAAAGACAGATTATTGTAATAAATATGAAATTTCTGATTAACAAACGGGAATACTGTATTTTTTGCAAATTTCTGATTAGCAAACGGAAATACAGTATTTTTGCTAAAATGATATCTTATAATATTGTTATAATTCACCGTTTTCTAGTAAAAAATTGCTGACGGATACGTAATTACTAGTAAAACACATTATCTATTGATCGTTTTCGTAAAGCTTATCTAGTTTTTATTATGAGTGTATATTTATTATTTTTTTGCAATTTTATAATAAATAGGAAAGATAACCAAGATAATATGTCAAATTAAGAATTTTTTCCAAATTATTTAATTAGAAATTATGTAAACTGCTTTATAAACACAAGTGCGACGAATAGCAGACCAATATTCTTAGGTCTACCAGCTAAATGAACTTAAAAGTTATTAACAAGTTATTACACATTTTAAAAATTATAGCTGTTAAAAGTATAAATATATGCTATTGTATTTAAGTAAATAAATATATGAGTCATATGCAAATTAATAAATCTGACGGAATCTACCAACATCAGCAACTGATATTAAAGTTACCAGAAAATCATTATTATTTGAAAAGAATAAAATGTATAAATAATCAGCTACCCTGAATATGGCCTGGATGATTTATTTACATGTAAGCATGTCATTAACATCTTATCAAAGTTTTCGTATGCAAATTACTAAAACAAATATATATATATATTACTAAAACAAAATCTAATTTGCGGGGCCTGCGACATCACTAGAGCTAGCAAAAAAAAATTGTTTGATTAAGATCAAATAAAACTTGAAATAATTTAATTCTGTATTTAATAATTGATTGTTTTATTCAGCTCTAATATGTAATATTCAAATACAAGTATAGCATATATACTCAAGCTAGATGTAATTAGGGGGGATTTAAACCCAGACTTTCAAGTTCCCTTCATTCATCCACTACATCTTATACAAACGATACTCATGATCACATACATGTGAAAAAGATAAATGATTTCCAATTTCATACTGAACCAGCACTCGTCATCTCCCACCCATATATATATAATCAGTGCTTAGTTTATATTAAGATAGCAATCTTCAAATTTTAAGGCAGGCTTCATTCTTCTCCACTCTCCAACTTTTTAGTTATCCATATCATTGAAAATCTGATGACATATTCAAAGCCCTTTTTTATCAATTTTGTTGTCATAGCCATGATAACTGTGACACTCTGATCCCTTATATGTAGGACCTTAAGACCATTTAAATACAGAGAAGAGGGATGGTCAGAATGCAAGCTGGATATATAAATTTAAGCTACATGTAATTAAAGTCTGGGTTCATATCCCTCTAATTACATCTAGCTTAAGTATATGCACTATACTTGTATTTAAATATTACATATTCAGCCTGTAGTCTGCCTATCCTTTTATGTATTTAAATGGTCTTCAGACCCTATATATGAGGGCCAGAATGATTTACAGTCAACATTGGTATGACAACAAAATTGACAAATGAGGGCTTTGAACATGCCATCATCAGATTTTTAATGGTATAGATGACTGAAGATTGAAGCCTGTCTATTAAAGTTTGAAAATTTGTTAGCTTAATATAAACCGAGCACTGATTATATATATGTGTGGGAGATGATAATCTGAACCAACTGATGAGTGCTGGTTCAGCATGAAGTATGTATAATGGAGATCATTTATCTTTTTCACATGTATGTGGTCATGTGTATCATTTGTATAAGGTGAAATGGGTGACTGAAGGGAGCTTGAAAGTTTGAGTTCAAATCCTCTCTAATTAATCAATACTAATATGGACAAAATATGTGAATATGCTATAAAAGTTACATAGTTTCATTAAACTTTACAAAATATACTTACATAATAACAAATGTGTATATTTAGCTCATTACAAGCAAAAAGTAAAATAATAACATTGTGGAATAGGTGGTATATAGGACAGAATGATAAGATTAATTATTTGACTTAATGGAAGATATCAAATACAGTTAATTTAGGTTTATGCTCCAATAATTTCACTTTTTGATGAAGAACAAAAGGGTTTTTATACAGCTCTAAAAAATACTTTTGATTTTATCAAACAACATTTTATAATTGTATGGAAGTCTTTAATGCTAGAAATGAAAAATTAAAGTGCTGTGATTAAATTTGGCTATGATAACTGATATAAGAGAGGATACAGGCTTGTAGAAAATCAAGGTATTCTTATGAATTCATTCTTTGAGAAAAATGCTAAAAGGAAATGGAAGTATCCAAATGAAGATACAGCAGAATTGCCTTTTATATATTTGACTAAAAGAAATATGTATTTCAGCACTGAAAAGTTCATAATAGTTTCAACATAGAAAATAATCATCCATTAATAAGATGTAAAATACGTGTTAATGCAAAACTAGAAAGACAAAAAAAAAATTCTAATGATACTTAATAGTCCTCATTTTCAAAAGTACTCCAGTGAATATAAATTTGAACTTGGTAATTTTATTAAAGCATAGATAAACTTTTGAAAAAGATTCAAACTTAACTGAGAGAAATAAGAAGTTAACATACTTACTAAGAACTGCAACTGATATTAAAAAAATGGCAATTTATTAGTAAATTTTCAATTGAGATAAAAGAATTTATGAAGAAAATAATACAAAAATATTGATCCATTAAAAATAATTGAATATCTGGAGTTTTATAAAGTGGTATAAAAAAGAGTTAACAATAATATAAGAAAATATAGCAATGAATTGGCAATGGTAGCTATAAAAGACGAGTTTCTTAAGTATAAAATAACATTTTGGTATAGGAAGAAAAATTATTTTGACAATAAGAAAAAATGGAACTATTATTAAAAAGGGACAATATTATGAAATGTGTGGAAGAGTTTTACAAAGAATTACTATATATAGTAATTAAAAAATAATAATTACCACAATTCCTACATCTTTTGAATTGCTAAGTATTTTAATTGAAGATGTAAAATGTACAATTAAATCTATGTAGAAGGGAAAAGCTACATAGAAAATTTTGGAATTATTGATATCTTAAAAGAAGCATTTGAAGAAATAGAAAAATTATTGGCAAAGTTATATAGTAAATGTCTAAATGATAATATATCAGATGATTAGAAGAATATAGTTGTAATATTGATATTCAAGAAAGGTGATAAAAGATCTTAGAAAATACAGATCTGTCAGTTCTCTATCATCTTTACCAAGATAATTACATTTCTTTTACAGTGAACTTTGGATTCAAATAAACCAAAAGAAGGACCATTGAATATGAATTGCCATTATGATTTGCATTTGTAAATTATGAAAAAGTATTTGATTTTGTAAATATTTCCACAGTGATTAAAGCTTTGGATAACCAAGGTATAAACACAGGATAATGTCGTATTGTAAAAATATTTATCTAAATGCAACTGATTATATATTGACACAAATATTAATATTAAAAAGGATTTATAACAGAATGATTCCATAATTCCAAAACTTTTTACAGCTGTTTTACAAGAAGTATTTTGTGGATTAAAATGGGAAACTAAGGTAATAAAAATATGTGGAGATTATTTAAATCATCTAATTTTTTCAGATGATGTGGATGTTTTTGCAAGTAATATTTCAGAGCTGCAGAAAATGTTGCAGATGAAGGTAGGATTAAAGATAAATGCTAAAAAAAAATAAGATAATATTCAGTGGATTTTCTCAGAAAATAATAAAAATTAATAATCAAGAAACAGATGGAAACATAATAGATAAAATTAATCATATAATTAAATTAATCATATAATTAAATTGGATGGAGTGCTTTTATTAAAAATCTTAAAAAGAAAATGTGCTTATCTATTTGAAAAGAAAGTTTTTTAATAGATATGAGTTTTGGACACTTGGTAAAAAAGTAGCTCAGAGACTTTGGACCACTCAGTGAAGTGTGGAGAGATGTATGTTGTGAATGAGAAGAATTGATTAAGACCAATACTTAGATGAGAGAACAGGTATCACTGATATTATTGAAAGAATTAATAGATTGAAATGTGGTTAGGCTGGACATATTGTTAGAAGAGGTGATAATAGATGGACTGTTAAAATACTAAAGTAGATTACCACGATTTTGTAAAAGGTCTAGAAAGAGTCCGTGTGAGATGGGTGGATGAAATAGAGAGTTTTCTGGTATTATATGGAGAAGAAAAATTATGGATTAGAGGAACTGGATTGAATTTGTAGAGATCTTTATCTAGCATTACATGAATTTTAACGGCTTTATTTACAATTACAAATATTTAGATTTATCCAAAGGCTTACTAAATAATGATAAAGACAGATGACTTTTATAAACTTCCCTTTATTGGGTTTATTTCTTTAGGAGGCAGATATCTACTATTACTTACTCTCACTTTACTTAGATGAAGATTGCTGAATGTGTTGCATATTCTTAACAAACAAAGCAAGAAAAAGTCTTTTTAGTAATTTTGTTTATTTTTATAAATGTTTTTATGTTCTTTGTCTGGAGTTGCAAATTATATTTGAAAATTAATAGTTTTTAAAACTAATTTCTATTTTGATATTAGATTAATTAAATTGTTTACAATTTCAATTATTACTGTTTAATTAATTTTAAAACCAAGTAATCTTTAATTAATCTTTTTGTTTATGCAAAAACTTTATAGTTTTCATTTTAACCACAAAATTAATTAATTAATAATTTTCATTTACAATTTTAGTTTTTGTTTACAATATTACTAACTTGATATATAGCAATCTCTACCTGCAGAGAAACTAATCATATTCTGAAGCCTTATACATTTCTTTTAATTTTTGGTAAATGTCCCTTAAAACTATTGTCAGTTAGGTTAGTGATTTATTCTACTTCTACTGCTCAATGATTTTGATGATTGATTTGGCATTGACTACTTCATTACTTTATTTTTTCTCTCTCTCAATTTTCATTCACTCAGCATAATATTCTATCTTTTGCCAACACTTCGACAATTTATGTGAGTGGAAATTGTAATACAGTTGCTTCAATTTATATTTCTGCAATACATCTCTGATACAAATTTTTTTATCTGTTTGAAATTCCTTTCATTCAATTTTATTATTTGGAAATAATATTGTTAATTTATTTCTAACCTTTCTTTCAAACAATAATTTGATAAAAGTTTTTCTAGTTCTTATCACTGGGATTGAATGCTAAATGCACCTTTTTGAATGTCAGATCAGATTTATTTAAGAATCTTTTTAGTATGCCTAATTCACAGCCATACCATTGGACTCTAGTTAGTAGGTCATCCTAAGTATTTGTTTGATCTTTCACTCAGTTCAGGTACAATAGACTCTGCCAAAATAAATGTAAGAAATTTTTGTCTTAATTACTTTATTGTTTCTTTTGCATTTATATTTTTTATTATTCAATATACTATCTATTGAGAATAAGGGTCTATTACAACTAAAAATATATATCCCTTAGAGATGTGCTATGATCATAAGTCTACCACTCTAATTTAGTTATTTTAGCACAAACTATATATGATTTCTTCCCAGTTTAGCTGTATATTGGCATAGTTTATAATTTTTAATAAAATTTTCTAATTAATATATTAAAATTAGGTCACCATCAATGTTTTGTCTCTTAATATTTTAGATGACTATGGTGAAACAGATTAAGCATCTTTTTACACTTAGTTGATGGCATTAGAATTCAGTCATCATTTAATATGTAATCGTTACCTACAGTAAGATTTGATTTTTGCATTGTAGAATGATAATCATTTTGTTTATTTTACCTTTGCCATTCTGGATCCAGTATGATATCATTTTACTGTTCAATTTATTTGGGTGAAGAATGTCAATATCTTAGTCTCTAGGTTCCAGTGATTGGAAATTTAAGTAATGCATATCCAAGCTAAATTAGTTTTTCCTTTGTATATTTCATTTATAGTCATAAACTAATAAAAAATTCAAACAGCATAGCATATGTGCTCTTAAATGATCAGGAGTGGCCATCATAACGGTAAAGATTAACAGTACCTATAATCTTTTTAATTCAAATGTTGTAGCTAGAATTTATTTATCCAACTGACTAATTTTTTTTGGTACTAGATAGCATTTGTATGCATATGCCTTTCTCTGTTACACATCAGTTATTTAATACAGCTCGTATGCTTTATTCAGAATAGCCAGTGACAAGTATTATATCAAGATTGTTCTTATAATGTATGAGCAGCTTGTTTAAAATTAATAAAACCTTTGTTTGTTTAAATACATTATTTTGGCTGATTTTTTTTTATCAAATCATGTAATAGGTAAGTTATTTGTGCTTTACCCTTTAGAAATAGTTTACAAGGTCTTAAAAAAACTTATAGCTCTCTAACTTTTTTTGTTTTTGGAGCATTTTATATTGCTCACACTTTTTAAGAACAGGTGATTTACCTTTTTACTAACTGTCATAGTATTCCATTCATTGTTTTTAAACAATTATACTATGAATTTTTCTAACCTTTGATGAATGTCATTCACCCATTTACTCAATGTCAATTTGGAATTTGGAGTTGTTGAAGTACAGAATAATGTTATCTGTTATATCCGCACTTACGACTGTGCCAATGTTATATCTGCAAGTCATACTGTGTGGTCAGCAAATAACGTTATACAATTCCCACGCAGTTCTTTTCCAACAAGTGCTCTCCAATGAATTCATCTGCAATGAAGCTCTCCAACGAATTGGTCTGCAACGAAGCTCTCCAACAAATGCTCTGAATATCTCCGCTGCGGTCTCTTTCAGCTACACCTGTGAACTACATTTCCACTGGGCGCTGGTCATTAACCACAAGCACTAACGCGAGATATCTCTACTGGTGTTAAACAGACGTTCACACAAAATACTACTACTCAACTGCGTGACTGCTCTCTACTGCTCTCTATATTACACTGCTAGATGTTACCCAGTCTTCTTATCACTCTCTGACAACTGCAACAATCAATCAATGCACTGACCAATAAGGTAACATCTCTTATCTAGAAACATTTGTAATTAGCAAATATTTCTAGGAATTGTCGATCGCCATTACGTCAATGCACTAATTAAATTCCTCAGCTATCAGAGCGTGATCTAAAAACAGCCTTACGAATAAATTCTAGTTTTTTCTGGAGTGCACAAACATGTCTTCCATTTTACAAAACACTACACATCTCCCTCCACTCCAGAAAAACCCTTGTTGCTATTTCTACTTTTCTGTAATTTTACTAAGAAATGTACGATTTAACTCTGCTGCTGAAACTTTTTCGCCAGTAACCTTCAATGGTGACTGCGCAAGCGTTTTATTTCCAAACTTTTCACTTCCGTTGTTAATGTTACTAATTGGGATTGACATTTTCACCCGGTTTCTCCGTCTATGGCTAAACTTGTAGTTCAACATATTCGCTACTCCCAGGTTCCAAATGCGACTGCGCCAATGTTATATCCGCACTTATGACTGTGCCAATGTTATATTTGCAAGTCATACTGTGCGGTCAGCAAGTAACATTATACAATTCCCACGCAGTTCTTTTCCAATGAGTGCTCTCCAATGAATCGGTCTGCTACGAATGCTCTCCAACGAATTGGTCTGCAATGAATGCTCTCCAATGAATTGGTCTTCTATCTCTCTGCTGAATTGGTCTGCAACGAATGCTCTCCAATGAATTGGTCTGCAATGAAGCTCTCCAATGAATTGGTCTGCAACGAAGCTCTCCAACGAATTGGTCTGCAATAAAGCTCTCCAACGAATGCTCTGAATATCTCTTCTGCGGTCTCTTTCAGCTACACCCGTGAACTACATTTCCACTGGGCACTGGTCATTAACCGCAAGCACTAACGCGAAATATCTCTACTGGTGTTAAACAGACATCCACACAAAATACTACTACTCAACTGCGTAACTGCTCTCTACTGCTCTCTATATTACACTGCTAGATGTTACCCAGTCTTCTTATCACTCTTTGACAACTGCTACGATCAATCAATGCACTGACCAATAAGATAAAGTCTTTTATCTAGAAACATTTGTAATTAGTAAATATTTCTAGGAATTGCCAATCGCCATTACGTCAATACATTAATTAAATTCCTCAGCTATCAGAGTGCGATCTAAAAACAGCCTTACGGATAAATTCTAGTTTTTTCTGGAGTGCACAAACATGTCTGCCATTTTACAAAGCACTACATTATCTATGCCCTGAAGTAGAATATCCATTTTTTGCATGAAAATACATTTGAAGCTATTGTTATAACAAAAGATAGATGATTGTAATAAAACAGTCTGATATGCTTATTTATTGTTAATAATTTTGATGATATTTTACTTATAAGAATTTAATAGAACATGGCATTTAAATGTAATTTTGCAAAATGTGATAAGGTTTGTAAAAGCGTATTTCCCTAGCATTTGGGACTGAGTAAGCACCTTCCCTATTTGAATTTTTATTTATTGTGTAACAACAATCTTTACAAGTTCTCAGTTTCTCGTCTGTTTTTATAACTATGATAAGCTCTTGTTAGTAATTTTTTCTTAATTAATTTGTTATAAATTTCTTTGATGTCCTGTCTTTGGGCGAATGGCACTTTACAAACTTTACAAATAATAGGCTTCTCTTCTTTTTAAAACACAATATAGCAATACATCTGTTATATAAAACAGAGAAATATAAAAATAATATAAAATCACTATTACCAAATGCTTACAACTTATTAGAGTCCTTATCAAGGTTGTATAAAATGTTATTACCCTACTAAGAGATAAACTCCACCATTCTATTACATTGGACAGGAACAGGTCAATTTTTATAGATTTAGTTTTTAATACCCCTATTTGCTTTAAATAGGTCCAGAAATTTGGGTTTGATTTCACATTTAATATTTGTTTGTTTAGCTATACTGACTTTTACATTCAGATTCATGAGCCATTCTCAGTCTATAATAGGAATAGTTTCTTCAGTTTGTTATTAGTCTTTATATACTTTCCAAAGGATTTTTATTTCATTTAGTTTTATGCCTTTATTTTTTTCTATTAGGTAATTCCAGGCTTTTTTGAAATAAGTAAGACATCAGAGCCACTATCACTATTCATAAGTTTTTTTTTCTCATAAATTTAGATAAATTGCATTATTTGCTCAATAATGACTGCTTTCATATTTTTTATTGTATTATCTTTGCTTTTTGATCATGCATCTAGCTGCATTCTTTCACTTTTTCTCCATTATTTATCTGATTTGTGACATGCATTAGCAACATGCCTCTTTAAACCTCAGAGAATATATTTTTCAAGTATTGTGTTTACAATTTCATGCTATATATCAGCATTTCCCACAACAAAAATAATTTTTCATCTCTGGATTTAATTTAGTTATTTTATTTATGAATATTTTATAGTCTTTTGAATTGCAAATTTGGTTCACTGATTATATTTTGTTTTGAAATTTTTTGGATTACCATCAGATTTTTTTTTGTTAACATTGCTAATTCAATCCTTTTTCTGATATGTTCCAGAAAAACTGTTTAAGAAGTGCTTTTTTTGATAGATTCTTTGTATGTGCAGTCTCTAACTAAGTCTGTAAGTGTTACATTGCTATATCACTTTCTGGACTTGGTTTCTCCATGTAAAATGAAGTTTAGCTACATGCCTGGTAAAGAGTTGAAATAATCATTCAATTTAGAAATTATTTCCTGATAAAAGAAATGTTCTGATTTAAGAGTTTCACATACTTTTTTAATAATCTCAAAAACTTATTGCCCAATAGCATTGACATTCTAATTTTACTTTCCTCAGTTTTATTCATAAGGAAGTATTTTTCAACATGTAGTGCAGGGGTCCCCAACCCTATGCCTGCGAGCACCATGGCGCCCGCAGACCATTTTACATGTGCCCGCTGCTATGCGAACATGATAAAAATTATTTATCTGATACAAATAAATTTAATTTTTAAAATTTCTTATAAATTATTGTATTTTATTGTAATCAAATTGTAGGGCATACTATACTTTTACAGCGTAAAAATATAAACATTAATTATATATTAAAATTTTATTTTTGAAATAAATATTTTTTTGTACATTATGTGTATTATTAACAATATCCAACTATAAATTTACATTGAAAAAATAAATGGTGCCCGCCATCTGGTTGAAAAAAATAAATGGTGCCCGCCACCTGGCCGGTATTATAGAATCTGCTCTTAAGTCCAAAAAGGTTTGGGAACCCTGATGTAGTGTGAATAGTGCCCAACTAGTTACATTTTTTATCCTCAAACTCACTGATTATTTAGTCTTTATTCTTTTCTAGTGATTAATTAAATTTAGTTTTTTAACATAACCAATAGAGATTTGTAATCAATTACTGAATTGTATCAGTTATTTTTCTAGTTATTATTGGTAATTTTATTTCACAATTCAATCTTTTAAGGTAGAATTATATCAGTTTGTATTTCTGACTGCTACAAACTTCAATATCTTAATATCAAATTGCATCCATTTAGTTTTGGTTGCACTGAATCCAATTTCATTAATGCCAAATTGTGACATTTCTGGTTCTGGATGCTGCAGGATTCAATTTCCTAATCTCAAATTGTGCCAGTTTTGTTATCCTCTCAGCAAAGACAAAATCTAATTTGCAATCAATAACTTCAAATGCAGAACAGATAAACAAATAATTTATTAAGATCAAAATTTGATTTAATTCAGTATTTAATAACTGGTCCTATTTTATTTAACAATAATATGTGCAATAACTGAAACACACAGGCTTATTATATACCTGTGTCTATATATGTAATATATAGGGTATATTCATATGAGCACAGACTTTCACATGACCCGCCACTCTCCACATCTCATAACACTGATACACTTGATCACATATATGTTGAAAAGATAAATAATCACCATTATACATATTTCATGCTAAACCAGCAATCATCAGTTGGTCCAGATTACCATCTCCACACATATATGCTATAAGTGCTCAGTTAAAACCAACAACAGGTAACCGGTGGTTCAACGACCCCGACGGGGCGCGGGGACGGGGGGGCGGCGCCGGCGGGCCGGGGGGACAAAAAGAGGGACGGGGGGGGCCGCGGGGCGGTGGGGGGAAAGGCGGGGGGGGGATATATATTAAGATAGGTTTGACTTTTATAATGTTTCCTGTCTGCTTTGATAATTCAGAAGATGGATATTCCCCATTATTTATTTTTATTTTGCTTAATAATTCAGCTTTTTTTTTTTATATAGTTTTTTATTCTTTACTTTGAGTAACAATCACTTTTTATAATTAATTAATAGTTTTTAAAACTAATTTCTGTATTTAGTATTAAATTAATTAATCTTTTTGTATGTTTGTTATTTAATTAATTTTGAAACGAACTAAACTTTGATTAGTTTTTTTCTTTACAGTAAAACTGATAACTTTAATTAATTTTGTTTACTTTAAAACAAGAAAATAAGTAACTCAGAAATGTTACCAAATTCACCACTATTATTTTGCTGTAATATCTTATATAAATACAATTTATCCACTACTTTGAAGACTTTTTAGCAAAAACCTTTTATTGGTCTTTTATTGATTAATGTAAGATTGTGCATAAATATAGTTCAAAAAAAGTTTTTCTAAAAAGTGTTCAAAGTAGTGGATAAATTGTATTTATATAAAATAAGTAATTTATTTTCATTTACAATATTATTAACTTGATACATGAAAGATTTCAATAGAATACTAAGGGCAAAAGACTCTGATTTATGTAGTGTTACTAATATCAGAAAAATAATTAAGTCATAAAAAATATTTTGATAAAAGAATTCATATTTTTAAAATGTGACATTTTTATTGTTATTTCAATGATAATGTTTAAAAAATCACAACTTTTTGTAAATTTTTTGTTTGCACTTAATTAATTTTCACATACTGCAGAGCAAAGATAATTTTTAACAAGCTTTAATTAACCAAAAGAACATTCACAATTTGAAAATTGTCACAGGTAATGAGAAAAATATTACATTACAATTAATTAATTCAAATTTTTTTTTTAAATTTATAATGTAATATGTATTGTAATATATCCTGGACGCACTTTACATCTTCTTTGTTGAAAGTCAATATTTTTAATAATATTTCTTGAATTAGATCTTCATTTATATTGTTTTCAAAAAATGTTACAAAATCTTATACTAATTTTTCTATTTGTTTTATAATATTTTTATTTAATAATTAAAAATTTGAAATAATTTTAGATACGTTTTTAATCTTTCTTTTATTTGTAAATTAAATGTATCAGTTAAAAACTATCAAAAAAATTACACATAAATTCTTCCACAGCATTCTTTGGCACATCTGTCAATTCAGAAAATAATCTTTTCTTTTTCTTAATTTGTCTTTGAGAAAAACTATCTGAAATATTAATGCTGCATGGTATATATTCTTTGGTTCATTTAATAATTTTTTAAATTACTTTCTTAAATTTAATTTTTAATATTATTTCATAAATTAAATGCAGAACTGTGTGTAATTGTTTTTTTTTTTTGCAAAAAAAAAAATGTTAGTATTATTTATTTTAAACAATATCGTAAACCATATAGTTAATATGAATGACATTGGTTATAATGAATCTAATAAAATTTGATTTTCAAAAATGTTTATTATCACTATTTATATTAATAAATTCCAGAGTAAGGATGAGGAACCTTTTTAAAATGGAAGGCCACATCATTTTTGGAAATGGCTAACTCCTACTTAGTTGTAAAAGAATTACTTTTATTTCTGAAGATTTATCTACATACTAAGCATCTTAAACTATGATTCTTACTGTAATATACTTCATTTCCCATTGTCTAGATCAACACAATATATATAACTTTCCAAATTATTATTTAAATTACAATTTTCCATAATTATCTCACATTCTTTTTTTTTTATATAAAAAATATAAATTTATTTGTGTATTCCATATAAAAAATAAATATTGTGCTCCAGCTTAAAAATATATAATGTGAGTTGGTCTTCTAGGTTAACATCAGTTATCTGGATCTTTAATTGATTTCCAATTTGCATGAGATATGAAAAAGTTAATTTGCAGCAATACATAACAACAAAATAATTAAGCAGATGATAAGAATGTTAATGTAAAGATGGGTGGGTATTCAACCATATTTTTCCATATTTCAATGGGATCTTTTTTGGTATTAAAAAGACTTTTACGATATTATCTTCTCGTAAGTCAATCAATTCCATTTGTAGTTCGTGAATGGTTTCAAGATATCAATCAAATGTTGTTCATATACCAATTTTATTGCAAGATTATTTGTTTTTTGAAGTCAGAAAATTTTTCAATGTATTCTTCAATCAACAAATACAGAATAGCTATGTAATCTCAAATATTTCACATACTTAATATTGTTCATTTAACATCTGTGTTAACTATGGAAAATATTCATAAGAAATTTTTGATTTATAGAAAAGAGTTTTGAAAAATATTAATTTCCTTCAAAATGCCTGGATTTTTTTTACCACATAGATATATGTGTGTGTGTTTTGTTTTGTCCTGCAAAGAAATATATCATTTTTATCACACAAAAACACAGCGTTTCTACAAAATTATTTATCTAATAATTCACATTCTTATTGCTATTCATCATAAAATTTAAAAATTTGTTTTTGCAAAGTTAAAAGTTTTATTAAAATTTGTTCTTTTGATAACCAGCACATTTTAGAGTAATAAAACAAATTAACACTATATATATCATCATCTGGCATAAGCATGTTTCGAAATTTGTGATGTTGTTTTGCATTTATTTGAATAAAGTTAATAATTGCAATAATTCTATATAAAGTAATGCTTAGCACAAAAACTTTGCGGGTACAGTATATAGTGGAGCAAAATTAATTTTTATAAATTTGAATTCCCATTCTTTAATAATGAAATAAATCATCATTTTTCTTTCATAGATAGTACACTATAAGATTTTATAAGTTTAGCCCTGTTTCACAACTTATTTATTTAAAGTTCTTTAAAATATCAATCCCACCAGTCCTCTCAATAAGCATATCCAAAGTAAGTAGTTCCTCTTAACAATGAAAATCTTCAATGTAATCATACCTGAATAAAATATATTTGAAAAGAATTTTTTTATCAGGGTTTCATCTAACACTATTAAAAATATACATTTTTATTTTGAATTATTTTGGAAAATTATTCTGTTACATTCTGAGCTAATTTATATTGTCTCTCATTTATTGTATTGTCAACTTTCTCCAGATCTAAACATTCTTCAGCTTTAAAAATGGTTTGCCTCTTTTTCCAAGTACATATGCTATTTTGTACGTAACATCAATTGCAGCAATTCCTTGCTTAATAAAAGCACTAAAAGCTTTTTCTTAGGGCTGCTTTTCTTTCTTTATTTTCTGAAGTGTAGATTTATGGTTTCTTCTAATTTTACATATTTGTGGTTCTGTGGATATAATTTTGATTTGCATTGTATTGTTTAATGTAATTAGTGTAGTATTATATAATAAGCAAACCATTTTATCTTTCACTAAAACAAGAAAAACTATTGTAATTCCTAATCTTCATTAATTGAATGTTCTGTTTTCTTCATTCAACTTTCTTTTAACTTTTTTAGACATGATGGATAATCTACAATTTACTAACAAAATTGAACACTAAAATTAAATATTAATAACTAAATTTAATTATATGTACTTTAAAACTAAACTTTTTGTTTAACAATATTATTCCATACAATTGAAAAACAAGAACTTTTAAGCACCTGTGAAAAATTTGTCAATTAAGTGATAAGGAAAATGTAAAATAGCAACACAGATAGGAATTAAATATCTAACAGATATGAAAAACGATTAACATAAAATAAGCAAAAAGGCAGCTATGTCAAAAAAATAATGTTGCCATCCTATATATGTAATTGAAATCACGTTAGATACAGATTAGTTTGCAGCTCCACTGTAATTCATTAAGAAAGATTGAATATTTGAAATTCTATAAAATGGTATGACAAAGGGTAATAATAGAGGAAGAAATTATAACTAAATTGGCAAAGAAAGTTATAGAATCAAATACAAAGGTATAAAATAGTATCTTGATATTGGAAGGAAAATTTTTCAGCAATGAAAAGAAAATTTGGAATTTTTACTAAAGAGAAATAACATCATGAAATTTGTGGAAAAGTTTTACAAAGGATTATTCAGTATTAATGAATGAGAAAGCAAAGTAACCTCTGCAATTATATCTGAATTTTCAAGCATTTTAAACAAAGAGTAGATAATTAAATTATAAATAAGTAATCAAATCGCTTTAAGTGCTGAAAGTGACAGAATTAGACATAATCTGAGGACTTTAAGATCCAGAATCTGTCACTATGTCTTGTATTAATTAAAAGACAATTAAATCTATAACAAAAGGAAAATCTCCAAGAAATGAAGAAATAGAAAATTTGTTGGCAAACTTATATGCTAAATGTTCAAATACAAAAAAAATATACCACTTAATTAGATGAATATAATAGTGATATAAATGTTTAATAAATATGGTAAAGAATATTAGAAATTGCAGATCTATCAGTCTTTTATTAATTCTGTATAAAATCTATTAAAATAATTACAACTCATCTACAGCAAATTATGACTCAAATCAACCAAAACAACAAGCTAGATTTAAAAATCATTTTAATTATAGTGGATCATTTATAAATATTTAATTTAGTTATAGAAAGCATCAAAGAATATAAGTTGCCATTATGCTTTGGATTTGTAAATTATGAGAAGATATTTTCATAGTGACTAACATTTGAAAGTACCAATATGTAGATTATCACATGATCACCATTTCTTATGCTTGCTCATAACTGTTATTAAAACAGGCAAAACTCTCCATACAGTAATGCCATAGTGCAAGCCAGAGTAACAATGGATAACAGAAGGTTTGTGCATAAAATCTCTATTTAGTGCATACTCATTCAATATCCCCAGACTAGTTTCTAGCTTGTGGCACTACTGTATAGAGAGTTTTGCCTGTTTTAATAACAGTTATTAGCAAGCATAATAAATGGTGATCATTTGATATTTAGTGGTTTAATACCAATCCTGTCTAATAGAATAATGGTGGCTATGATTATTAAAGAACCAAAGACACCAAAATGTATCGGTACTGAACTGAGTTCAGACCTATATGACTATATAAGCTAATGAGCTTGGATTGAAAATATTATTGTGTTTTCAATTTTATTCTCATACGTTTGTAATTAAGTAGAGATAAAAGGTGGATACTGGAGAGTTGCATTAGATCCTAAGATCTAGATGCAGTGCTCTCATTTCTAAGACTTCTCACTGATGAAAGCCACAAGCTAGAAACTAGTCTGGGGATATTGGATGAGTAGGTACTAGATAGGGATTTTATGCACAAGCCTTCTGGCATCCATTGATTACTCTGTTTTGCACTGAGTGACACTACTATATGGAGAGTTTGTCTGTTTCATTATGTAGATCCAGGATATTGTCATATACCAAAGAATATCAAATTGCAACAGCAGCAATTAGATTGTATGATGACACTAAGGTTAGTGGTATAAGTGAAGAATAATTTCATATCAAAACTTTTTGCAGCAGTTTCACACAAAAAAAATATTTTTTAGATTAAAATGGGAAGAGAAAGGAATAAAAATAAATGGAGATTATTCAAGTCATCTAGATTTTGCATATGATGTGGTTGTTTTTGCAAATAATTCTTCATCAAAAATTATTGCAGAATTTATCATAAGAAAATTGAACCAAAGATAAATACTAAAAAAGATAAAGTCATGTTCAGAGGAAATTCACAAAAGAAAAATATTGTAATTGATAATCAAAAATTATAAAAAGTTAACTACAAACACACCTTTGTCAGATTATTAACTCAGTTGAGAACATAATGAATGAAATTAATTGTAAAATTAAACTTAATAAAGTATTTCTAGTAGAAATAACTTAAAAATAAATATTCCCATATGTTAGAAAGAACAAAAGTTTGCTTGAGATATATTTTACTATTTTTAATTATGGAACTGAGACTGGAATATTTAATAGGAGAGTAATTGAGAGGCTTCAGACCACTCAAAGAAGTATGGAAAGATGTAAGTTAAGAGTATTAAGAAGAAATCAGAAATGAAATATATGGATAAGAAATTAAAATGCCATGTATCTGCAGCACTCTCTTTAATGCCCACCCTGCCTAAAATTTAATTCCAGTCATAAGAAGACTTGAGGGTTTTTTTTTGGAGGTGTTAAGATTAATTGTAATTTTTGAGTGAGGGTATTTTTTTATCCAAACAGAGTGCATTCAGATGAAAATCTAGTATGCATAAAGTATATTTATATTGATGAATTTACATAAGAATTGCTCTTTTTTTATCTTGTTAAATATTTAGTTAATCCCTTAGTATTGTTGTTTAATACTTATACAGCTATTAATAGCTAAAGAGTAAATTAAATTATTCTAGGTTAATTTGAATTGGTCAAATGAATGTTGATTCATTAACTAAAAGTGTAGTTATATAATAAGTAATACATGAAATCTTAGCAAATGGTGAATAAGATATTATATTTGTTTAGGATCAAAACCTATGGTTTATCTTTTTAGATACCGATATTTAAACTAACTTGATGCATGAATTTCTATATTGTATTTGAAAATAAATATTGTAATCCAAAATTATTATCATTTAATAAATAATCAATTTTGATTGAAAATTGCTTAATTTTCTTTGTTTTTGTTAAGTACAGTATATAATAATGTTTTTTTTTTTTTGATTACTTCTAATTTTAGAAGATGTTTTAGAAAATGTAAGGTTTAATAAAAACAGTCTGCTCATAATATAAAGGGATATTTAAAAACTACTTTTTGAAAAAAATCTTGTTGACAATCTAGTTAGAAAACTGAAACAGATTCCACACATTACAGAAGAATTAATTACACCAGGGTGGGCAAATAGCGGCCCAAGAACACATGCAGACCGCTAAGAGTTTTTATGTGGCCCACCAAGACAATCAGAAAAATCTGCCTTGAACTGAGATTTCCTTCCCATGCGTGACCAAAGATTTGTCTCATATTTTCCACTAGGATGGCCATGTCAATACATATGTGCAGTGTAGATACGATGTGCAGTGCTTTTTCATTTGATCTGGTTAATTTCAATTTTGTCTTTGCATTAGCAAATATATACATTTCCAACTTTAGTGAAACCATGAACCCTCTGAAAAAATGTAAAATTGGTAATGAATGTCATGTGTTTAATGAAGATTGGACAAACAAATATTTCTTTGGTAATACAGGGAATAAAGCAGTGTGTTTATTGTGTCATGAAAAAAAGTTGCAGCCCTCAGCTAACCTTCGCTTTCACAAAGTGGCCCCCGATGCAGTCTTCCACCACCCTCTGTAGCTCCTGAGCCAAAACAATTGCTCACCCCTGAATTACACAATCAATTATAGTCCTAAAACCTCTCTTATTCTTTCAATACGAACAATCGGAAATTATAATTGATAATGATTAATTATTTTTATACATTTGACTTTACTTCAAATTAAATTGCCATAGCCAAACTATAATTATATAAAATCCTTTCAGCTTGGATTTATTCCCCAAAAATGTGATTTGCTTCTAATTGGACCATGAAAAAACTGTCAAATTATGATCTTTTAGGTTTCTAACAGACATAACTAGGTAAATTAAATTAAGATAGCCAGTAGTTGATTTTTCAAACTACTCTTCCCATATCTCTACATATTGCTTATAATACTTCTTTCATATACACTTCAATGCAAACAAATTTTCTTAAAAGGACTTCTTTATTTTCCTTACAGTTTCAACTGTCCAGCAGTCTTCATCATTTTTTAAGAAAATTTGTTTGCATTGAAGTGTATATGAAAGAAGTATTATAAGCAATATATATATATATATGAAGATATGCAAAGAAAGTGAAAGAGAAGAATAAGAGAATATATCTCTACATTTTAGATGATTTCAATTCTTTCAAATGAAAAAATAAAAACTATTTAGTTTTCAGTTACTTGAATATAAGTGAGAAGCTTGATCAGTACTTAAGCAAACAAAAAAGTTACATGGTTAATTGCTTAGGAGGTGATAAAACATTTTGAGTACCCAAGTGTGTCAATTTGAAAATAACAATTCTGTTCAATCGACCAAATGGAGTCCTTTTGTTATTTACTCAGGTAAGGTTTGATACAGGAACCTTAGCTAAGAGTCTTCCACTTTAACTTTGTACTAAATTGCAAAAAAGTAAATATGTCAAAATATAAATATATTAAATGGATTTTTGTTTTTTTAGCCATTCTATGTCTTTTTATTTCATAAAAAGTTCAATTGTCCATTTGTTCATTATTGCATGATATGCTAATTCATATTTGTTATGATGTACAAGAATTATATTAAATATCTATGTACATGCAACCAAAAATTATATAGTGTCTTGAAGTACATTAAAATTATATATAAATTATTTAAAATAAAAAATTAAAATTAATAAAAAAAAAAAAAAAAAAAAAATTAAATTTTTGGAAAAAAAGAGGAGGAGGGGGGAAAAAAAAAAAAAAAAAGGGGGGAGGATATATATGCATTTAAATGTGAATTGTATTTAATATATATATTTTCCAGAATAGCAACTTTTTATATTTATTAAATGGCATATCTAAGAGAAAGTGTATATATAAAATAATAAATTACATTCTGTCATTTTAAAGTATGTATGTGCAAATATATACTGTATCATGAATCTCTTATACTGCAGCTGTTGATGGTTCATATACTGCTACATATATATATACAAATGTACAGATAACATTATCTGTGTATATAAAAATTATTCTAAAATAATATATATAAATAGTCAGTTTACCAAAAGTTAATTAATATTTGAATTATTGGTAATTAAAATTAATTAAAAATGAATCTTCGTGATGATGATCAAATTTTCTAAGTACCCTGGTTCTATTTCCTGGTCAACATACATCAAATCCAAATTCAGAGGTTTTTACTTAATATTTATCCATAAGGATTTATTTAAACCAGTGGTCGTCAACCTTTTCACACCTGTGGACCGGCAAAAATATGGATAAGATTTCGCGGATGGCAGAAGTTCATAGATAAATTTTCTTAAAGATGTGCTTTGGGGGTTTGGGGTTTTGGAACCTAGCATGTAGAAAAAATATATATACATCACATAAAGAGGATGGAGTTGATAAGAATAAAAGTATATGGAGGAAAGAAGGAAGGGATGCCAGTAGAGCTACTTAGGAGTCTGCAAAGATACTTTGTGAGTTATAGAACACCAGACAAGGTTAAAATAATAATAGCGTCTTACCACCTAGAAGGGCAGGCCATGGATTGGTGGAACTCATTGTTACACCAACCGCAGACATTTTTAGATTACAAGACAGCCCTGGAGAGTGCTTTTTGGAGTGAAGAAAGGCAGGACAACATTTGATCCCAATTGATAAGGGAGAAGTTTCAAGAGGATGGACCAGAGGGATATGTGCATTTTTTAGGCATCAAGTAGCCACATTCAGGACATTAGAAGCATGTAATTTGTAAGAGAAACAGATTGTGAAGATGGTCTGCCAAACCTGCCAATAAGAATGATTGATGCTAGAGGAAGATGGAGACAACCCATCTAAAGAAATAGACAATATATTGAGTCAAATGGAAATAAATGCAGAAATGAGACATATTCGAGAAAAAAAGGGAAGTAGACCAAGGAAAAGACATAATATTCAGACAGCAACCGAATTCAAAACACTTGGGGAACCTAATTTGTTCGTGGGAGGACTGCGTACCGAGTTATGCATGCCAAACATGTCTGAAAATACAGATAGCAGCAGGACAGACAGAAGTAGAAGCACTTATTGATTCAGGGAGTCAGGTCTCTGTAATAACAGAAAGATTGTATTATAAACTCACCAGAGAACAGCCAAATATACCTGTTCTACCATTAAAAGCTGTACAAGTGGCAATGGCCAACAACAGAAAGGCCAAGGTTGAACCCAAACAAATATGGCTGAATGTCAAAATCCATGGAGTAAGTTGCCCCCATGTATTCCTAATCATGAAAAATTTGATTTGTGATGTCTTATTGGGAACTGACTTTTTATACAAATATAAATGCAAGTTGAACTACGAAAGTAGATAAGCCACGTGTAACGGGGAGGTGGTTGGATTTATAATGGATGGTCCTATAGGTGCTGTGAAAGTTGTCGATAAACACAATGATGATTTGATAATGGAAAAAATATACCAGGTGAAGATAGCAGGGAGAGAAGGGAAGGAAATACTAAGAAAGATACTGAAGGAATACAATCAGATATTTTCAGACAGGCCAGGCGTGATTCCAGGGTTCGAACAAAGGATTCAAGTAAATGAAACACAACCATATAAGGCAAAATCATACCCAATTCCTCATCAATATAGGGAGCAGGTGAAGGAGCAAATAGATCAAATGTTGAAATGGGGCATTATATCAAAAATCTCTTTGGCTTATTGTAGCCCGATAGACATCATCAAGAAAAAGGATAATTCTGTATGGTTATGTGTCGATGCGAGGCAGTTGAATAAAATCACGATCCCAGATTGTAACATACCACCACCCATGCAAGAATTACTTGGGAGATCTAAAGGAAAAAATTTTTTTTCAACATTCGATCTGACAGCAAGCTATTGACAGATAAGGCTGCACCCAGAAGATCGTAAGTATACTGCCTTTAGGTATGATGGCTGCTCATATCAGTTTAACTGTATGCCATTCGGCCTGATTAACAGTGGGGCTGGTTTACTGTGGTGTTTATTTCAGGTATTATCTGATGAAGTCAAGAAAATAGTTACAATGTATGTGGATGATGTATTGGTGGCATCAGCTACTGTGGAAGAACATACCAAAGATGTGGAAATGTTTTTAAGGGAATGTTGGAATAAAGGGATCAAGGTAAACCTGAAGAAAAGTGTGCTCTTTCAAGACAAAGTTACATTCTTGGGCCACTTTATAGGATCACAGGGTGTCCAGCCACACCCAGATAAAATCTCAACCATTGAAGGTTTCCCAGCACCTAGGTCCAAAAAGTAGATACGATCCTTTTTGGGTATGTGTAACGTCTACAACCATTTTCAGGAGCAGTTTGCTCAACATATGGAGCCACTAGTTAGGTTACTGAGAAAAGATGTAATGTGGGAGTGGGGTGAAAAGCAAAGCCAGGCATTTGAGAGGGTGAAGCGATGCTGGCTTTTTCCGATTTTGAGAAACACTTTGTAGTGCAGACTGACAGCAGCGGGTATGGGTTGGGAGCAACAGTATCACAGATTCAAAAGGATAGTCAGGTGAAAGTGCTGTATTTCTTAAGTAGGCTGCTCAAGGGTCCTGAGCGTTATTACACTGCCACAGAAAAGTAAGCTTTAGCCATTGTTTGGTCATTCCAAAAACTCCGCACATTGTTGTTGGGATCAAAAATAATTGTGGTTACGGATCATAAGAGTTTAGAATTTATTAACCATAGTTATCTGACAAATAGTCAGTTAGTGCGGTGGAGCCTATACCTCCAAGAATATAATTATGTGGTAAAGCATTGTAAGGGGTCAGATAACATTGTAGCTGATGCTCTTAGCCATAACCCAGTGTGTTTTCCATCATGTCATCTTAAAGCTGAAAATTTATATGTGGCAGGAATAAACTTAAGGATTAATGAGGGGGTAGAGAATGATCTTAAGAGATTAGCCCAGTGTCAGAGGGAGGATGCCCAGTTAAGTCAAATAATTGCACAACTGGAAGGTAATACAAGAAAAAACAATGATGAGTCCAGAAGTTGGATAAACCGATACAAACTTGACCAAGCTGTTCTTCAATACAGAACAAAAAGGGGACCAGACAGTTGGAGACCTGTAATACCTCAGAAAATATGGAATGCAGTGGTGACTCATGTCCACCAAATATATGGACACTATGGGGTGTGGAAAACTGAAAAGTGGCTCAAACAGTGGTTTTATTGGCCAGGCATGCATGGGACCGTCATGAGGATGATTAGGCAATGTGAACTTTGCCAGAAAATGAAGCCGGCTAATAGGAATTATGCAGACCCAATGACCTCCATAATTCCAAAGTAGCCACGTGAGATGATTGCAATAGATTATTATGGACCATTACCCGCCTTTAATAGAAAAAAAATATTTGTTGGTGGTGTATGATCTATTCAGTAAATTTGTGGCTGCATATCCCATGACTCAAGAAAATACCCGAAACACCATATGTCTCCTCAAAAAGGAATATTTTACAGTGATGGGAAAACCTCAAAGCATCCTCTCGGATCATGGCACGCCATTTATCTCTGGTGAATGGAAAGCATGGGTTCAGAAGTCAGGAATCCAACCCATACTAACATCAATTAGAAATCCACAATCGAACCCGTGTGAGCAGGTGATGCATGAGTTGGATAGGTTGTTTAGGACATACATCCCAACTAATCACAGGGGATGGGTTAAAAAATCCCAGAAATACTGAACTACATAAATTGGGAAGTTAATGAGTCCACAGGGTTTACTCCCATGCGGCTCCAGTTTGGCAAACATGCCCCTAAATTAATCAAGGCTAAAATACCAGGACCAAAGGAAATGCCAATAAATGTGGAGGAGGGCCAAGAGCAGGCATATCATACACTTTTGAAAAGGAGTCAGGTAAGAAACAAACATACACTGGAGAGGCCTCATCGGTTTAAAGTTGGTGATCTAGTCATGGTGAAAACCCCACACATGAGCGAACCAGGGAAATTTATCTGTAAGAAATTTTGCAGTTTGTACGAGGGACCTTTCCCTGTTGTTAAGTGTCAGGGGGACAATGCATTCTGGGTGAATACTGGGCAGGAGGTACGAGGAGCATACAATGCTCGTTCCCTCAAGCCTCATGCCGGTTCATGATATTTAGGAGCCATTCAAATACATAGACTGTATTTGAATGCTTCCGGGAGGGGGGTATTGCAACAGGGCAGGCATAATCAAACCCTATTGTGATAATTAGACAAATACGGATTCGCATACTTAACGCATTATTAAAATATATGTATATCTTATTACTAACGTATTATTAAAAATATATATTACTTTACTAACAAAACTAAGATTTATCAGCTGATGTACAATCAATGGTCATTTGCATGGTCAGATTGGATTGATTTAGTTATTTTAATTAAAAAGAACTCATAGAAGAGGTATGGGGGGGTTATACACTTGCTCTGATTTTTCTTTCTTTTGCCAAACCCAGCTATACACATCGCTATGTATATGTGTGAGTGCATTTTTGAACCATTAAAAATGAAAAATTCACAAAATAAAAATAAAAAGGAAACATTTTGTTTGATAAACTTTTTAAATATATACATATTAAGTCAACAAAAGAACTATAAATGTCAAGATGGAAGACTGATTTTGCAGAACAATGGAAGTAATTATTATAAATGTCGTGGAATGTCTAATGCTAATTAAATATTAATTGGAAAGAAATGGGTGTAAAAAGCTTTTGTGGTGCATTCCAACAAAGGCATGCACCAAAGGCATATTGAATGTGAATGGAAATATAATTGAAAATGAATGAAAAGAAAGATAAATTCGATAATTTAAAAAAAGAAAGAATAGAGGATTAGTATAAGTTTGGAGAGAGAAGAAAGCGGATGGTAGATTGATAAACAGAAATAAGAATTGAGAGATCAACGTGATAGACATTTGATAAAATATGGTCAGGCTGGGGTAGAGGTTTCAATGTGCAGAGGGTCTGAATCTCCCCCCACCCCCGAATGTATAGCAGCTGCCAATATCGAAGAAGGGACATCAAGCCCGGAGAATTTGCCTCAATAAGCAACAATGTTGAATTGCCATTAGATGAAGAAAATAAATAAATAAATAGACTTTAGCCATGGAATCTGAACTTCAAAAAAAAAAAAAGTTCGTTCACCGACAAAGGGCCGAAGATTCCTTTTTCACCATGTGGATTTGATCAATTCCCCGGGGAAACTCAGGTATTTTTTTTTCCTATTTGCATATATGTGTCACTTTTAATAAGCTTACTCCACAAAATTGAGAAAACTGTTATTTATCACAATTGCAAACTTAAAATTTCTTTTCATTGCCCAAACTATTTTCTACGGAATTTATTAGTGTATAAATTAGTCTAATTAAATCTTCGGTGCAAAATACATATAATAGCATATTTGTGTGTGGGGGAGTTTTGACAAAAAGAGAAAAGAGCAAACAAAAAAAAAGAAACCGATATGAATCTTTGATTTAAAAGAGAAAAGAAATACTAATTCAACTTAAATAATATGTTTTTTTTTATAGATACGTAAATATTATTGCTAATAAATGGGTATAAAGTGAATGGGTTTTTTTTTGTGTGTTAATGAAGTTTTTTTTTTTTAAAAAAGGGAGGGTTTGAGCAGAGCTAGTCCAGGGACATTTCCATATTGGTATTCCAGCTCTCCCAGCATAATTCTTATAGAAATATAGGATTGACGCTTGAGGTCATAAATTGATGCTCATAAATATGCTGAGCGATAAAAATGGAATAATTTTCAAATTGTCTTTTAAACAATTATGCATATACATGTATCATTATATATACATACACATGATCTTACAAGACTACATATATGCATAAAATATATATATATATATATGACCAAAACAACACCCTAGTTACTGTGTATAGTAATGGTGTTGCTTACCTTTACATGTTGAACACTTTCTCGAGTTGTGCAGTCATACTGTTACAGAAAACAGTACAATAACAATCGTTCTCATTAATGTACCTGCATTGCTACATTTATTATTTCATTGTTAAAACATGCAATATTAAAATGTTATTCACCTGAATGTTGAAAAATATCACAGCTAGTGTAATTACATGACAATGATTATGATAAATGTAATATTTCTATTAATGTTAAATATACAAGATAAAGTTATATATATATATATGGAGTTTGTATAATAAAAAAACTTTTTTAAAAAAAATTTTGAATTTTTTTAGAAAAATAATAAAAAATTTAATTCTACTCCCTCCCCCCATAAACATCTGTGATAACTAGAAAAACAAATTAATATAAAATATGTATGATTAATTATATTTTGTTTTTGTTCTGTTTCTTTTTTTTTAATTGGTTGAAAAAATAAATGAAAATTGTTTATATTAATTAAAAGTTTAAACTCTTATTATTTTGTTATTACAAACTTTCCTGCCAGTCTACCGCAGACCAGCAGAAACTTCTGCAGCCTGGCACTGGTCCGGGGACCAAGGGTTGAAGATCACTGATTTAAACATACAGAATTTGAACTTCATTAACCCAAATTTAAGGCACCCCTTTTAAAAATAACTACATGTGAATATTTTACCCTCTATGATCATTTCAGTTCTTATGGTAATAATCTTACTTTGCTTAGCTCAGATCTGGAAAAATGATGTGTATACATTGGAGATGAGATCATTAAGAGAATAACACAATGTGTAAGTTAAATAATAATATTATTTATTTTATATAATCTTGATTGATTTTGGAAATTACCTATAGACATTATTATTTGAGGACTAAAATAATAAATTAATAAACATTATTAAAAAAATATTGAAAATTAAATATAAATGTCTCAATTAAATATATAAACACATTTAGCTAACATATGTATCTGCTTACATTATATTAATAAAATTTGTTAATGATAAACAGAAAAAAAATTATATATTATATACATTCAAAGTAAATTATAGATATTAAAGTCTAATTATATGAACTTTATATTTTAAGGTCTCATATATATTGTAACTCTTGTTATAGCAATGCAAAGGCTACATGATAATATTTTGAGAATAATGTGTGTTCATTTACACACATGCACACACACATATATATATATATATGTGATAGAAGAAAGAAGGAAGAAGTCAAATATTCACACGTATAAAAATTATTATGTAAATAAAGATTATTTATTTTGTAAAGACATATGGATATTATAATGCTTGAGTATTTATTGTTATATTAAATTTATGAAATATAAATCTGTCTCAGTATCATTAATGGTGTTGCTTACCTTTACATGTTGAACACTTTCTCGAGTTGTGCAGTCATACTGTTACAGAAAACAGTACAATAACAATCGTTCTCATTAATGTACCTGCATTGCTACATTTATTATTTCATTGTTAAAATATGCAATATTAAAATGTTATTCACCTGAATGTTGGAAAATATCACAGCTAGTGTAATTACATGACAATGATTATGATAAATGTAATATCTGTATTAAATATACAAGATAAAGTTATATATATATATATGGAGTTTGTATAATAAAAAAACTTTTTTTTAAAAAATTTTGAATTTTTTTAGAAAAATAATAAAAAATTTAATTCTACTCCCTCCCCCCATAAACATCTGTGATAACTAGAAAAACAAATTAATATAAAATATGTATGATTAATTATATTTTGTTTTTGTTCTGTTTCTTTTTTTTTAATTGGGTGAAAAAATAAATAAAAATTGTTTATATTAATTAAAAGTTTAAACTCTTATTATTTTGTTATTACAAACTTTCCTGCCAGTCTACTGCAGACCAGCAGAAACTTCTGCAACCTGGCACTGGTCCAGGGACCAAGGTTTGAAGATCACTGATTTAAACATACAGAATTTGAACTTCATTAACCCAAATTTAAGGCACCCCTTTTAAAAATAACTACATATGAATATTTTACTCTCTAGGATCATTTCAGTTATTATGGTAACAATCTTACTTTGCTTAGCTCAGAACTGGAAAAATGATGTGTATACATTGGAGATGAGATCATTAAGAGAATAACACAATGTGTAAGTTAAATAATAATATTATTTAATTTATATAATCTTGATTGATTTGGAAATTACCTATAGCCATTATTATTTGAGGACTAAAATAATAAATTAATAAACATTATTAAAAAAATATTGAAAATTAAATATAAATGTCTCAATTAAATATATAAACACATTTAGCTAACATATGTATCTGCTTACATTATATTAATAAAATTTGTTAATGATAAACAGAAAAAAAATTATATATTATATACATTCAAAGTAAATTATAGATATTAAAGTCTAATTATATGAACTTTATATTTTAAGGTCTCATATATATTGTAACTCTTGTTATAGCAATGCAAAGGCTACATGATAATATTTTGAGAATAATGTGTGTTCATTTACGCACATGCACACACACATATATATATGTGATAGAAGAAAGAAGGAAGAAGTCAAATATTCACACATATAAAATTATTATGTAAATAAAGATTATTTAATTTGTAAATACATATGGATATTATAATGGTTGGAGTGAATAATTGAAGTAGCAGTCTTACCATATCTGTTGTACAGGGTGCCATCAGGCCATTGGAACCTGGAAAATTTATTTAGTAGGCAGATATGTAATGTTAAGATTCAATTTTTACATATATATTTTATTCCGACCGTCAATTCATGCCACTAGCTCAGGGAGATGCAGAGATTTATAAAATATAAATAATTAAAATATATTTTCAATTATCAAAAAAAATAAAATAATAAAAGAAGCCACTGCCAATAATAACATACCCAAACATTTATTAAACATATATAAAATTTAGAATTATTATTTTAGTATGTTTACTTTAATTTTTTTTTTATAAAACATAACTTTACTTTAGATTTTAATTTACAATTTAACTTTTTATTTTAGAAGTCTGCACAGATGAATTTATTAAGATTTTATTAGTGTCGAGTATGGATAGACTACATAGATTGCATTTGAAAAGAAAATATTCTATCCCTTATTTAATCTTAGGCCAAAAGTTCGCAGTCAAACCAACGCCAATCTATCTGATATATCGATGTTTTCAATGCAGCATGAATATGACAGCACAATACCATACTGTCAGGAATGCACATCTGAACAGCATGGTTATAGAGAAGAAAGTGTCTCGTCCAGTACAGGAATGTTACATCTGTCTGGCAAGAAGAACAATAAAAAAGAAAACTCCATAGAAAGGGATTGTGGTCCTTTTTGCCATCTTACTATCCCATTCTATAGGCAAAGGGGGTGATCCACAGAGCAGGAAATACCATCTGTCTCCGATGGTCAATAAGAAATAGGCTTATTTCACACAAGTACAGCATATAATATGATCCTGCATGTAGCGGATCTTCATACTACATTTACTAATTACACCAATATATCCAATTGATTAACCCAATTTAACTACAAAACAAATAACCTATGATTAACCATCCCTTAATTAAACTAATATAATTTTATAAATCTATGCGGCCATTCACGCCCAACTTAAATTTAACATTTATTAAAGGTTTAGTTTAATAGAAGAAGAAAAAAATCATAATAAAAACTTAAAAGAATGGAAAAAATAAATTAATGGAAGTGATTTAAAAACAAAAAAATAATACATTCAATAAAAATAATTAATAAATAATTTAGTCAGACAGGAAATTCTATTAAAATACTGGAAATTTTTAGAATTAATGTTCATTAGTTATATATATAGTTCTTATGGTTTTATAAAGTTCATCCTTAACAGTTGCTTGCAATTTGGGATCCAGCATTAATTCCTCCGATGTCCTGGGAAGACCAGTATGCTGTTGGCCATTTTATTGATTCATCCAGAGATCCTTTACTTTAGCTGGTATTTTATTTCCGGGCCCTGATGTCCTGTGGTTCGCAATATAGGAAAACAATTGGTCATTTCTCTTTTTTTTTTTAGAAAAACTGAAGGGATTGAAGAGTGTTCTTTTCAATCCCTTCTCCTTCAACTCTCTCCGCACTAACACATATAGCACACTTCTTCTTTCACATCTCTTTCTCCAATAATTTATTTCCAAACTTTTCCTTTTATATTAAACTTTCGGATCAAGTGGACATTACATGATGATGATGATCTTTTCATTGAGGTCCATTTTCTGAGGGATTTCTTTTATTGGCTATTCTGTTCCTATTGTTTTTCTTCCTATCTGACCTTTAATTATACATTTTAAGATGCCCAAGGGCTAGTTTACTTTAACTAATTGAAAATAATCATTTCCATTTTAGACAATAGCATTAATTAAATTATTGTACATTCTTTTATCTTTAAATCTTATCCTTAAATTTTTTAAGTTTTGTCTTAAAATTTAGTTTTAATACCTTTTCTTTTTTAATAGTTTTCTTTTAATATTTTTTTTTCTTTTCATCTGTGCGATTTTATATATATAAAGTTTAGATGACTTTTAATTTTCAATTTTTAATTCTTAAAAAAGAAGTTATCTGCGAACTTTTATTTTTAATTTTATTTATTAGAATGTAACGTCATGTGTGACCGTTACATATCAGTAAACTTGCTTAAAAAAAATAAACAAAAAAAAAGTTTTTTTTTACTTAGGGTTAGTAATTACGGTACACGATTAATGAAAATTTACAAAGAGATTCGGTTAGTAATTTTACAAAAAGACTATATAAAAAAAAAAATGTTGACTATCATTTTCCTATGAACCATCTACGTTCGCCTCTTCCCCCCAAGTGTTCCATTTTTTCTATATTTCATTTCTAAAAAATGGCATGACAAGCAAATTATTCATTTAAGGTTGCATTGAAGTAAATATGTTTAAAGAAATAATGGGTTTATACCTGCATATTTGCAGCACAATTATATATACCACCAACTTATTTATGATTAATTGAAATGCTTAAATAGGGTTACACAAGTAAATTTCCAAAGGACACTCATCATAAGATGTCATATTTACAATCATAAACTTACGTGGCTGTGCGCGTGTATACACATTAAAGCATAATATATATTAACAAAAAAAACGTATATTAATTGCAACCTTTTGACTTTTTCTTTTTAAAAAAACAATTACAATTTAAAATTATTAATATATTTTCTTTCTCGTTTTTAATATATGTGCAATTTCTTTCTGGCAGTGCTTTTATAAGATTTAAAGTATATGGCTTTATGTAATTAGATAAAAATATTTCATTTAAACAAAAATTTACTCGGAATACTCATGGCTTATTATACATCGGCCCATGTTGGGAGTCCAATTATAATGGTCAGGATGAACAATTGAAGTAGCAGTCTTACTGTATTTGCCGTACAGGGTGCCACCAGGCCATTGGAACCTGGAAAATTTATATAGTAGGCAGATACATACTGTTGAGATTCAAATTTTACATATATATTTTATTCCGACCATCAGCCCATACCACTAGCTCAGAAGGACGCAGAGATTTATAAAATATAAATTCTTATTAAAATATATTTTCAATATCAAAAAAAAAATAAAAGAAACCACTGCCAGTAATAACACACACAAACCTTTATTAAACATATATAAAATTTAGAATCATTATTTTAGTCTGTTTACTTTAATTTTTTTTATAAAACATTATAACTTTACTTTAGATTTTAATTTACAATTTAACTTTTTATTTTAGAAGTCTGTATAGATGAATTTATTAAGATTTTATTAGTGCAGAGTATGGATAGACTACATAGATTGCATTTGAAAAGAAAATATTCTATCCCTTATTTAACCTTAGGTCAAAAGTTCACAGTCAAACCAATACCAATCTATCTGATATATCGATGTATTCAATGCAGCATGAATAGGACAGCACAATACCATATTGTCAGGAATGCACATCTGAACAGCATGGTTATAGAGAAGAAATTGTCTTGTCCAGTACAGGAATGTTACATCTGTCTGGCAAGAAGAACAATAAAAAAGAAAACTTCATAAGAAGGGATTGCGGTTCTTTTTGCCATCTTACTATCCCATTCCATAGGCAAGGGGGTGATCTACAGAGCAGGGAATACCGTCTGTCTCCAATGGTCAATAAGAAATAGGCTTATTTCACACAAGTGTGGCATATAATGTAATCCTGCATGTAGCGGATCTTCATACTACATTTACTAATTACACCAATATATCCAATCGATTAACCCAATTTAACTATGAAACAAATAACCTACGATTAACTCTTCCTTTATTAAACTAATATAATTTTATAAATGTATGCAGCCATTCACGCCCGACTTAAATTTAACATTTATTAATGGTTTAGTTTAACAGAAGAAAAAAAAATCATAATAAAAACTTAAAAGAATGGAAAAAATAAATTAATGGAAATGATTTAAAAACAAAAAAATAATACATCAAATAAAAATAATTAATAAATAATTTAGACAGGAAATTCTATTAAAATACTGGAAAGTTTTAGAATTAATGTTCATTAGTTATATATATATATATAGTTCTTACAGTTTTAAAAAGTTCATTCTTAACAGTTGCTTGCAATTTGGGATCCAGCGTTAATTCCCCCGATATCCTGGGAAGACCGGTATGCTGTTGGCCATTTTATTGATTCATTTGGAGATTATTTACTTTAGCTCGTATTTTATTTCTGGGCCTTGATGTCCTGTAGTTCGCAATATAGGAAAATGATTGGTCATTTCTCTTTCTCTTTTATTTTTTTTTGAAAAACTGAAGGGATTAAAGAGTGTGTCTTTTTAATCCCTTCTCCTTCAACTCTCTCCGTACTAACATATATAGCACACCTCTTTCACATCTCTTTCTCCAATAATTTATTTCCAAACTTTTCCTTTTATATTAAACTTTCAGATCAAGTGGACATTACATCATGATGATGATGATCTTTTTGTTGAGGTCCGTTTTCTGAGGGATTTCTTTTATTGGCTATTCTGTTCCTATTGTTTTTTCTCTCCTATCTGACCTTTAATTATACATTTTGAGATGCCCAAGAGGTAGTTTATTTTGACTAATTGAAAATAATCATTTCCATTTTACATAATAGCATTAATTAAATTATTGTACTTTCTTTTTATCTTTTAAGTTTTTTCTTAAAATTTAGTTTTAATACCTTTTCTTTTTTAATAGTTTTTTTTTAATATATATATATTTTTTCATCTGTGCGATTTTATATATATAAAGTTTAGATGACTTTTAATTTTTAATTCTTAAAAAAGAAGTTATCTGCAAAGTTTTATTTTTAATTTTATTTATTAGAATGAAACGGCATGTGTGCCTACTCCCTCCCCCATAAACATCTGTGATAACTAGAAAAACAAATTAATTTATGTATGATTAATTAGATTTTGTTTTTGTTCTGTTTCTTTTTTTTTAATTAGGTGAAAAAATAAATAAAAATTGTTTATATTACATTATTTTGTTATTACAAACTTTCCTGCCAATCTTCCATGGACCAGCAGAAACTTCTGCAGCCTGGCACCAGTCCGCAGACCAAGGTTGAAGACCACTGATTTAAACATACAGAATTTGAACTTCATTAATCCAAATTTAAGGTATCCCTTTTAAAAATAACTACATATGAATATTTTACCTTCTAGGATCATTTCAGTTCTTAGGGTAACAATCTTACTTTGCTTAGCCCAGAACTGGAAAAATGATGTGTATACATTGGAGATGAGATCATTAAGAGAATAACACAATGTGTAAGTTAAATAATATTATTTATTTTATATAATCTCGATTGATTTTGGAAATTACCTGTAGACATTATTATTTGAGAACTAAAATAATAAATTAATACGCATTATAAAAAAAATATTGACAATTAAATATAAATGCCTCAATTAAATATACAAACACATTTAGCTAACATATGTATCTGCTTAGATTATATTAATAAAATTTGTTAATGATAAACAGAAAAAAAATTATATATTATATACATTCAAAGAAAAATATAGATATTAAATTCTAATTATATGACCTTTATATTTTAAGGTCTCATATATATTGTAACTCTTGTTATAGCAATGCAAAGGCTACATGATAATATTTTGAGAATAATGTGTGTGTTCACTTACACACACACACACACATATATATATATGTGTGTGATGGAAGAAAGAAGGAAGCAGTTAAATATTCACACATAAAATTATTATGTAAATAATGATTATTTATTTTGTAAATACATATGGATATATTTCTTTAATATTCCCTCTATTAGAAGATATAAGGAGCATCTCTAAATAAGCTTTCCGCTAAATGCAACAAGAGAAAGCATTTAAAATATCTAGAATTATCCCTATACCCAAACCGGTTTTGAGCTGATGGCTCTTATCAGTGAGACAGTAGGATATTCAAACACTAGATTTAAAATACCAACTCAAGCACAGCATTTATCTAAAACTTAACCATCAAGTAAAAAATCTGAAATCTTCAGAAATCTATATGTCTTCAAATCCAGCTATCTAACTTAAATAGCTATATGAGTCTGAATAATTTTCAACTACATGATATATTAATAGCCTTAGCAATATAATATCATCAAAGTCTTAAAAGGCAAACTGAAAATTATTCAGATCCATATAACTATTTAGATTAGATAGCAGGATTTGAAGATATATAGATTTCTGAAAATTTCAGATTTTCTACTTAATAATTAAGTATTAAATGAATGCTATGCTTTAGTTGGTATTTTAGATCTAGTATCTGAATATCCTAGTGCCTCACTGACCAGAGCCATTAGCTTGAAACTAGCTTGAGAATATGGATAATTTTAGAAAGATTTTGAATGCTTTCTCTTGTGGCATTTATTGGTAAAAAACTTGTTTAGAGCTATTATCATGCTCATATATTATATTTGTAATACAAGCTTATTAAGTTAAGTCACATGATGTATGACTTGACTTTATTTTAATATAGTTTGTCTTTTAAGGCTTTGGTGATTATATTGCTGAGACTATTAAAATATGGTGTAGCTGAAAATTATTCAGACCTATATAGCTATTTAAGTGAGATAGCTGAATGTGAAGACATATAAATGTCTGAAAATTTTGTATTTTCTACTTAATAGTTATGTATTAAATAAATGCTGTGCTTGAGTTGGTATTTTAGATCTAGTGTCTGGATATCCTAGCACCTCACTGATGAGAGCCATTAGCTCGAAAACAGTTTGGGAATAGAAATAATTCTAAATATTTTAAATACTTTCTTTTGCAGCATTTATCAGAAAAGCTTGTTTAAAGCTGTTAGCATGCACATTATATTATATATGTAATACAAGCTTATTGACATGATATATGACTTGATTTTTTAAATTAATTAGAGGAATAGATTATTTTAGAAATTCATTTAGATGATAATTTTAAAAAAGTAAAAAGGGGATTGTGTGCAAATGAAGCTGGTTATATACAAATGAGACTTTTTTTTCTTTTCCTTTTTTGTTGTCAAAGAAGAGAGAGAGAGAAGAATTAGTTTAAAAGGTTAAATTAGAAAAGAGTGTGTTGATTCACAGTTATTTGGCTTTACTAGCTCAAATAAATTATGAAAATATTTATTATATTAGGATAATTTTCAGATATGGAGGGCTAGAAAGAAGAAAATAGCACATTGGTTCCTACCCTAAGTGTATTGCCCAGTTCTTCATACCAACTACCATAAGCTGTTAGGAAAGAAAGAAATTAAACTATGCAGATAAATTGCAAAAAAAAATATTTAATGGAATGGTAATACACTAACTCCAAGCACATCTGTGTTCAGCACTTGTTGATTATCATATTATTAATAATACTAAAATCATTAAGAAAAGAATAGATATCTAAAAGAAGATGAGAGAATTCAAAGATTAAAACAGTAAGATTCTGAAGGAAAGGAAAATTAATATTTTATTTTATTTTTTTTTGAATATTTAAAAAAAAGAAAATAACACAATACTATTAAAGAATAAAAATATTTAAATTGAAAATATTCAAGGAATGAATTCTGCTTTAATTCCTATATATATATATGTATATGAATAAAAGTAATATTATAAATACTGTAAAATAATTAACTTTTATGTATCTATACATGAGAGGCTTTAATAAAGAGAGAAAATAAAATATATGAACATTTGATATCCAGCTTGATAAATTTGTGCAAGAGGAAATCTATAAAAGAAGCCTTTATTTTATTTACCTTTTATTGCATTAGTAAATTACATTTTATTATTTATTAATTTCTTTGTTTGTTATTTTATATAGAATACATTTTTGTATAAAATAAGCTAATAAGAAAATATAGGCCACACATGTTTTTGAGAAAGAATCCCCCACTCAGCTCTGAGAATATGCACATTAATGAGTGAAGTGTCTGGATGTTGCAATGATAGAAATGATAAATAAAGATATTATTATAAATAATGTTAAATAAACATTCTTATTTAAAGTTTACCACATAGTGTTTCAATAAATAAAAACACAATAAATAAAATACAATAAAGCAATTCTGATGGTAAAAATCATCATTATTCTTCTGAATTAATTCTATTTTATTCATAGCATTTACAAATAATTGTTTCTACATTTGTCACATATTATTGGTGAGAATTTAACTCTGAAATAATAAAGTAATACTATTAAACATTACAATAATAAAGAAATGATATCATAATAAGTATTGATATAATTGAATGAGTATTCATTAGAACCATGAATTATTACATAATTGGCACCAACAACATTGAGGGCTCGAACATTTTTTTGATAAAGAAGATTGATAGATGATTGTGTGTGATATATATCTATAAAATAAAATAAAAAGATTTTTTTTAAATAACCTAAATTAAAAAGCAATATTAGAGTCAAATGAAGGTGGATCTGAATAACATTATGCTAGAGTAAAGCCTGATGTTGCTATTAATTCATGAAATAATTGAAGAAAAGAATAAATTGTGTAAAAATAAGATAAAGTAAATAAAAAATAATGAATTATTTTTTTAAGTATTTATATAAAAGATACTAGTGATAACATGTTTAAAGAAAAAATATAACAAATAATTATGGATTCACCCAGTACAGCAGAAATACACATATGGAGGCAGAATCAGTAATTCAAGAAGAAAAGTTGACTGTGATAATGTAAGAAATGCAGAAGCTAGCTGAAGTCATATTGGAAATGTTGCTGAAAGCAATGAAAAAAATTCAAGAAAAAATAGATCAAAATAAAGAAGATGAGAAAAAAAACAAGAAAAGATAGAGAAAAAATGGATCAAAATAAAAAAGAAATGAGGAAAAACAAAGAAAAGATCAAATAAAAAAATTAATCAAAATAATGAAGAAATGAGAAAAAACCAAGAAACAATCAAAGAAAAAATGGATCAAAATAAAGAAGACAAAGAAAAGTCAAAGAAAAAAAATGGATCGAAATAAAGAAGAAATGAAAGAAAAATTTCAGGGTATGAAAAATAATATAAACACCCTGAAAGAAAATATAGGAAAACAAATAAATGAACATAAGATGGATGTTTATAGAAAAAACTTTATATCTAGATGCACAAAATATGATTCAAGAAGCCTTCAAAATATATGAAGTTCAAATTCAAGAAACAATCTTAAGCATGGATGAGAGATTGGAGAATTTTCAAATTGAGGACTCTTCATTAAAAGAAGACCTTTTAAATACTCAACACATATTTCATAAAAAGCAGGAAAAAGTAATTATCACTATGAATAACATTAAATCTGATTATATTAGTCAAAGGGTGTATGAGAAATTGGTTTGAAGAGACCATAAAACAATATAAAGAAGAGAATAAATGTAATGAAATAGGTATGAAGTTTGATAAGAAGCAAAAAGATACAATGGTAAAAGGGGAATGTTGACATTGCAAGAAATTTAATTGTATTAATTAATTTATAAAAATCCAAACTTTCAGAGGAGATACTGGTGGAATATCTGGATAGCCTAGAAAGCTATTTTGATTTAAATCAACTGATAAAAAAGAACAAGTGGCAATCACATATAACAATTTAAATGGACCTGTTAAAGAGAAGTGGAATTAATAATTGAACCAATCACTTATTTGGAGTATAGGAAACAAATTCTGAGTAATTATTGGTCAGATCAGAGACAGGAAACTATCAAGTATCAGATCGTGCAGGAGAAATTCTGTATTAAAGGATGCAAAATATAAACTCAGTTTTTTAGAAGGAAAAAGTTGCCAAATTACAAATATCTGCATGTGGAATTACTGAAAGCCAGATAATTAAAATGATAAGGCATCCTTTACTACTTTGGATGGAACAGATGGTTATCAATGCAGATAGGAAGATAATTGAACAGATTGCTGATTTTCTGAATGCATTGGATATGAGCTATAATCAAAATGAAGAAAATAAGCTCCCTGGTTAATACAGCAATCATTTAAAGGCAGTGATGTATCTATTGTCAGTATTAACCTTAGACACAACCAAAGATATCAATACTAGTGGAAGAGAAAAACAAGAAATTCAGATAGTAATAGAACTAGGATGATATATTGTTCTAAGTCAATCTAGTTCATAAAGGGAGATTTCTGCTAAGTAATCATCACCTTCACCATATGTTCTATGTTCAAGTGAGATATCCACCAAATATGGAAAGTCACAGCAAACAGAAAGGTAGACCTAGACTGTGAAGGGAGTGTAATCCAAACAGCAAAAGGCAGTTAATAATGACCAAGAAGATGGAAAAACATCTCAAGCGTATTTTGGAAGATTCCAGAGCTAATACTAAAGAAATACAAAGGGCCCATTCCTTGACAACCCTGGATCTGTTTGAAAGGACCAAAGCTGATAAAAATGTACGATGATTTTGTAACAGAAAGATGAACATTAAAATTATTAAGATACTAATAAAAGAGTTTACAAGTTTGCAGAAAGACAAGAAAGTCATTAGAAAATGTAATTTAAATATAATAGAGATGATATAAAGGAATACAAATTGGCTTAAATCAGGAAGCCTTCATGTGTAAAAGAGAAATGGAAAGTTCCACTATCCCATTGTCTCCTTTTAAAGAGAAGGGACATGTAACCCTTATCATAATATTGCAAAGACTATATGATATTTTGAAAATAATGTGTGTGTGTGTTTATTCACACATATATTGTAATGCTAGTGAGAGATATATGTATAAAATGCACATATAGCTTGCGTTATATATTTTTCATTTAAAAATAAATAATTAAATTATTAATAAAATGTAAATAGAAAGTCTGTGTTTTAGAGTAGTTTTAAGATTTTTAAAATGCAATTTTGTAAAATAAAAAGATTGCATATATTTTACTTAAAACTATTTGTTAAAAAGCAGGTGGGGGAGAATCTAGAATTAGAAAAAGATTTAAAACTTTTCTCTCTCTCTCTTTTAAAGAAAACTTTTATAAAGTAAAAATAAGAAAAATCTAAAGTTAGAATACAATGTTTTTAAAGAAAACTCCTTTTTGAAAATTAGCATGAAATACGTATATTGGTGATTATTTATCTTTTCAACATGTGTGTGATCAAGTGGGTTCAGCAATATGAGATGGCATGGAGAGTTGAGGGTCGTGTAAAAGTCTGAGTTCAAATCCCGCATAAATTACATATATGTGTGTGCAGAGTTAAGCCTGTATAGTGCATTAATTTAAAATTAAAATAATAAAATGTCTAAAAAAGTAAGCAATGTGAAAATAGAATTAAAATTAGTTTGTAAAAGAAAAAGCTTTTGAAGTCATTTCTTTTAATACAACCAGATTTTTTTCTTTCATGCTGCAATTGTTCCACACAGTATTATAATATTTGCAATTTGTAGTTTTATTTATATCAATACCAGGTATCACTGATCTTTCTCTTCATATCTAGATAATCAATAGCAATATCAATCTAGCAATTTAAAAGTAAACTGATTATTATCACAAAATACCAGAAGACCATAAAATAAAATCACCAAGAACAATTTTTTTTTGATCATTTTCTGGTAAAAGGCACAAATTTTTATTGAATATACTTGATGACTATACTCAGTTTTTTTTTTTTTTTTCATATGTCATAGCATCGGCCGGGACGCGAACCTACAACCGTCTGCAACCAACTACTTGCTTGCATGGCGGCTGCGATACCTCTCGGCTAACAACGCAAGACTATACTCAGTTTTTGTCTTACAATCGAAGCTAATATTTTGAATTTTTCAAATACTTTAAAGCTCTGAGCCTCAAGACAACTTGGTTGTATAGCTATATAGGTCACTAAAATAAAATTCTCCTAAAGTCTTTGTTATATATTACCTATTAAATAATATGAAGAGATTAAAAGATGACTATAACAGAGTTCTCTAATAGAAAAAGATCAACTAGCAGAAACTATTTGAGGAATTCTTGCATTGTGACTTCACTTCAGTTTTATTCTCTGTAAAATATAATTAATATCTTATTCTATGTGTTTTCTAACCATTGTCAACTGTTTAATGCACCATTCTCTAATTTTTTTGGAATTACTACATTTTAAAAACTCTATTACAGTCTCAGCACTATAGATGGATGAAACCTGTCATTAGGAATGAAACTTGCATCTTATTACAAGTTTCTTTATGGGAAGCACATTAACATCATATGAACATATTTCTTTTGACTTCCCAAGAGTTTTATTAACCTCCAGCTAAGTTTACATAATCAATAGTAAATTGCAGTGTTGATTGAAAAAAAATCCTAATTTTAATGAAGAGGGCCGGAGTAAGATTCTTTCCTAAATTTAAATAGCTTTTTATTTATTTTAAATAAATTGCCTTTTTGTATAAACTGAGCATTGAATTTGATTTGCCGTTAAATGAAGCAAAGATTTGAATAATTAGAAAAAGAGAGAAGAAAGAGCTGAAAGCATTAAAAGTGTGGATGAGAAAATAAAATTTAACAGCATACGATTAGCAAATTAAAGGGTTGACAAAAGTAAATTAAAAGAAATTCTACATTGATAAAATTATGAAGTGGAAAAGGATTTGGGATAAATTTAAGAGTAGTGAAAGGTGAGTTGGGGGAAAGTTAATAAATGTTTTCAAAAACAGTTGAGATATAATTAATAGCCTTATGGGTTGGACCTTTTTAATTAATATCAAAATACTTTTTTTTTATTATGTTGAAGTGAAATATAATAGTGCCCACATTTATATTAATAAAGCGATTGAATTTTAAGTTCATTATATTGAAAATATTGCAATTATTGTCTGAAATTTATAATTGCAAAATAATTTTTCAGAATTACATTAACCTCTAGCCAAGTTTACATAATCAATAGTAAATGGGAGTCTGGGTTGATTGAAAAAATCCTAACTTTAATGAAGAGAGCCAGAGTCTTTCTTAAATTTAAACAGCTTCTTATCTTTTTATTTATTTTAAATAGATTGCCTACGTTATTTTTTGCATAAATTGAGCACTGAATTTGGATATATTGTTAAATGTAACAGAGACTTGAATAATTAGAAAAACAAAAAATCGAACTCCTATTTTGAAATGGAATTATAATTCAGAAATGTGTTCCAATGGTTTTATATGCCTTTAATTTTTTACATCATTGTTTAATAATATTTTAAATCAAAAAATATGCTAAAGGAATATAGTTTAGAAGGAAAATGGATATTTAAAAAATAAAAAAACTAATAGCTGTAGAGAAGGTACCTGGTTTATGAAGAAATTCAATGTTTTGATTGAAAAACCAATGATTGTAGACTGTAACAAAAACATATCTTTATAATACTTTTCATTAAAGATTTTTTGCATTATATTATCATACTTATTGATTTTTGTGTCATGAGCACTTCATGGTTAAGAAATTCAATGCATAATAGTTAGGTACAATCATTTTTATCAGTTGTTTTTAATTTTCATCTAATCTATTCAGCACTGATTCTAACAATCTTCATAAGAAAATTTTGTATTCTTTGGTTTCTTTTATTTGGGTTGTTTGCATTTTCTTAATATCTTATTACTAACCATTATATTAAAACAGTGATTATATAGGATGATGCTGGTAACATTTGATTAATCACTGTCATATTAACAGTAATAACGTTATTTCAAATTGCATGAGAGAAAATAATCATAAACTCCTTGAAATACTATATTGAAAATTTTGAAAATAGCAGAACTTTTTTATACAATCATTAGGAGTCGGTATGTTCACTTGTGAATACCCAACAATAATAATACCTATTGAAAAATATGTCCTGTTTCATTTGTTATTTAATATGATGAGCAATTGATTGTGGTATATTTAGTGTTTATAAATTTTGTCTTTCATGATATTCATAATTTATAATGAAAATCAGGCAAAGCATTATGAATTATATATTATAGTGATTAAAAGAAACCTGTAGATCAATATCAATCATCACAGGACACCACTAGATTTATAATTGAGAATTTCCTATTTATATTAATAAAGACGTTTCATGTACTGATCCCTATAGAAAATTTAAGTTTATTGATTGAGATATTTAACCATAAACTCCACAGACTCAACAATCACTACCAATGTTCCAATATGTCTGCTACATTGTGGAGAATCATCAGACTCTGTAAAATGAAACATTACTGTTGTATGTAATGATACCCTTGTTATTGTAGCAATTAAAGAGCAAACTCTAGACTACATGGATCAAAATGAATCTTTTTTATCAATTTAATATTATACACTATAAGTCACATTTTTTATCAATTCAAGATTATAATTATATTATAGGTTGGTTTGATAAATAACTCTTTCTAATTATTTGATGTTTGTAAACTTATAAGGTTAAGCAATATATATCCCTTTTATATACCATGTCAGATCTTTGCATAATTTCCAATCATCTATTTAATTAATATCTAAAGCTGGAAATTATCTCACTGTTGACAGCCAGAGCTAGAAACTGGCCTGAGAATAGGGATATTTGGAAAAGTTTGTTAAGAGCTATTAGCACGCTCATTATATAACTGTTAAAGCTAAGCCATGAGTAAGCATACAAATATGTCAAACTTCAATTTACAACAGTCAAATTGAACATGATTGCACTCAAGTAATCTTATACAATTTTACAGAATTTTAATATCTTATCACTGCATTGGGCAATCATCATCATCTGAATAATTCAACATTAAAATACACAAACTAACAAATTTTAGAAAATAAATTAAATTCATATCACAATATCAAGCACACAATATTAATCATATCAAAATTTCCATAAACATTAGAATGTGAATAAATAATTAAGATTTTTCATATGCTATATAATATTTCAAACTTATGATGTGCTTAAATTTTTTATATGAGTCCTGTACATATAAATATTATATGTAATATGAAAATAGAATTATAATTAACAGTTTTTAATAAAAAAAATTCTATATTTCAATTAAATTTATAATCCAAACCCAGCCTAACCCTAGCTTCAACAAGAAACCAAGAAGATATTCAGATATCCCCCTTTTTATATTTGAATGGAATAAATATTTGTAATCTTGATTTCCTCCTAATTTAGACTATGCTTTAACTTATAATTCATTTAGAAAAATAATAAACAAAATGGTAAAATCATTACTTCTCACCATAGGTGATTTTTGGGGCTAATTGATTTTCTTATTATGATAACTAATTTAAACAAAATTATTTGGAATTGTATCCCCATAATTCACTTCTAATCTTGTAAATTAAGCAATTTTAATAAAGATTTTAGCAAATACATTAAATAACTATAGATAACAGATAAATTATAAATGTTAATTTAAATAAAATGTTAAAACAAAATTTATAAGTGACATAATAAATTTTGAACTAGAAAGTCTTATGAAGAAAGTTCATTAAATATTTAAAATATTCTCAAAAAAAAGTTTATAAATTTAAATGTCTTTATTTATTTGCCTTCACTTTCATTTGGATAAAATAGTTTAGTTTTCAGAAGATTTTCAGTACTTTACAACTATGATTAAAGCATATTTTAGTTTTCATTCACATACATGTATCTAGAGCTCACATTCAAAGAAATTTGTAGTTGCAACTTTAATTCAGGATCCTTTGGCTTTTATTTATTATTATTAGTTATTTGAGTCACAATAGGGTTTCCACAATTCAAGAGGCTTACTTGGTCATGATCAGATCTTTCCATTGGCTTTGACTTGGTAATTAGTAGTTTAACATATAATGGACTAGATGCTGACAAGACCATTTATAATGAGGTTGGATATTTACTCAAAAAGAATTTGGGATAAGTTAGTCTGTCATAGAAAAGCTCAGTAATCTAGAAAGGTTCAATCTTATCACATCAGCCTGCAATTTCATTTTGATATAATAATGATGGCACTAACTCAAAGAAATAAGAAAACAAGAGATCCCCCCCCCTCCCACAAGTCTATTTATACATAGTTCTTATCTCATGGAATTTCAATTATGAAGACAAATTATGACAAATTTTATTTTGGTACCAATTGAAATGTTAGCTATGTATTGAAAAACATTAAAGTAAATTCAAAATTAGATTACCAAAATTCATTACTTTTCTTTTGATAAGAAAGCTAATACAACTCTTGACTTTAATTATGTATTACCTTAATTAAAATGAAAAACTTCATCCTGTACAATTTTAAATAATCAGTTAATAAATCTTTTTATTTTAACAAAATGTCAAACTTTTTTTTAAAATATTTTAAACTAGGATTAAACTATTTTGGAAAAAAAAATCCCTCCTTTATCAAAGAAAAAACCTATTCAAACAAACTTTTTAATTAAATTTGTATGTATATACATATATTTGCAAACAAAATGATATGAAAGCTTTACTTTGTAGCTTTAATATTAGAAATTAACTAGTCCACCATCTTCTCCCCCCATTTGCAAACTACTTGAAATAAATTTGAAGTAGGTATTTCCATTTCAATGTAATATTGTAGTGTCCATAAGCTTAGGTAAAGATGAATTAATTACATAAAGCAATATATAAATATTATAAATTAAGGAAAACCAAAGAAATATTTTTTTTTACCATTTTGTTCCAATAAAATTAGACTTGATAATATTTAATTAATATTGTACAATGTATAAGTATACATCCATTCACAAACTTACATATTCTTATTTACAACAATGACACTTAAAAAAAACAAAAAACTATCCTATCATAATGAGACCAAAATTCAATTTTGCATATGGATATTACTGGAATGTTGTCTATTGTTTGCCATCTGGATGGATTGCGTTGTTTTCTTCAGGTTTAGGAATTCTTTATGGTGTGAAGTTGGTCAGAGTGATTCAATTAAGTTCTCATTCATATTTTCTTTTTTGTTCTCCTGTTTTTTTTCATAGAGAATTTATCTTAATCTGTTGCTTTAATTTAATGATAATAATTGATTGCAAATAAATGCTAATTAGCTTTTTTCAAAAACAATTTAATCAGCAAATTCAAGTCTTATTAGATTTAATTTGCAATCTATTATTTATGCTAAATATATTTTTTCTAATACAGCTATTTTTACAATATCCTAAACAAATATATATATATATACATATATGTATTTTTATTTTATTTTAGTCTTTTTAACATTATGAAGTTGCTGTTTATGTGTGCTCCCTCATAATATATATATTTATTGCTGGCAAATTAATACAAAATTACTGCAAATTATGATGTAAAAATAATAATCAATTGGATTTTAAAATAGTAAGATAGTCATTATAATTAACTTTATTGGATATTAGTTTGAAAGTTTGGCACTAAAATGTGTAGAGAAAAGATTCTTTTCTGTAAAGCAAAAATAGAAATTAAAGAATGTAAAACTTTTTATTTAAAAAAAAAAAAGAAGGTAAAACTATTTAGTTGTAATTGGAAATCTAGATGAAAAGATAGCCCTATTGTACTTTCCACCATAAATAGCAAATAATAAATTAAGATTAACTTATCTCCAGAAGTCAAGGCAGAAGTGCAGATAAGTCATGGGGGAGGGGGGGAGCAATGGACAATGTTATTTTGAAATCCTAAGTTAATCTGATCCCGTGTGAAAATCTGCTAACCTAATGAACTATTAAGCCATATAGATTTTTATTTTATCTAAGGGATAATTTATACTTATTACTACTTGTATATTAGTAATGTATTAATTGCATAATTAAATAACCACGTTTTAGTCATATACCAAATCTTGGGTGTAGTTATTAAATAAAATAGTTTAGAAATCTAGTCACTTGTATTATCAATTTAATTAAGATTAGCATTCTGTGTATTAAAATACTACAAATTTAGCCTGTATCCTGCCCATCCCTCTTCTGTGTATTTAAATGGACAAGGTCCTACACATGAGGGGTCAGAGTGACTTAAAGTCAACATGGGCATGACAATAATATTGCATTAGCAAGGGATTTGAGCATTCCATCATCAGATTTTCAATGGTATTTATTGGTGGGCTGAAGAGTTGGGTGGTGGAATAGATTGAAGCCTGTCTGTTAAAGTGGGAAGATTTGCTATTTTAATATAAACAGAGCACTGATTACATATACATGTGAAAGATGATGATCTGGGCCAATTGATGAGGGCTGGTTCGGCACAAAATATGTATATAGATCATTTATTTTTTCATGTGTGTGATCATGTGTATTGGTTGTATGAAAGAGTGTGGGTGGCTGAAAGGAGCTTGAAAGTCTATGTTCAAATCTCCTATATTACATTCTGTATATAGTAAATCATAATATTCTATATATTGCTAATACATAGCATCTGTAATCATGTTATTTCAAAGTATATTTTTAGGAAAGTTTATTATTATCAGAATTTTAACCAAATCAATTCTTTATAATATAAAATATAGCAATTAGTTTATTAATAAAGCTGTATTTCTTTAACTTGAATGGATTTTAAAGGATAAATACTAATTATTTATCAATTAGTTACACAAGGCACATAAAACTTGATAAACTAGTTGCAATTAAAGTTTTAGTTATATTTGATTATTTAATAATTATACAATATTTGAAAAACGTTTTATCTTATTATTGAAAATAATACAAATTAAAATGACTGATTTAATTTAAATTTTTTTTTAGTTATAATCCATCATATTATTGTAGGTGTAAATAATACATATGTACATATCATCATTGTGAATTATTTATATATCCATCTATGCACTAATGTAACAAGGCGAACATATCTATAGAAACACAAGCAATAAAAGTGTTAGATGACTATTAACAAGCCATATCTCTACTTTTTATCTAAATTTTATTTTTTACTTTTAGTGTCAATTGATAAAAGACTTGTCGTTATATTAGAAATTTATTTAAAATTTTTAATTCAATATAGAGCGTGGTTCATTATAAAGAAAAGATAATTCTACAAATTATAATCACTCATCATCTATCATCTCAGTCACACATAAATATTAATGATCTTGGATTTTTCTATAATTTGATTAGGAGTTATTCAAGAGATATGATTGATTTATTTCTAATTGTTTACACGAGATGTATTCTTTGTATAAAATATTATATTTACTGTGGTCATGCTACATATAATGAGTATATAATTATTTTTAAAAAAATCCATGAATATATGATCTAATAGTTTAACAAAAACTAGTCTTTCACTTTATAATCGATATAGATTTGATTAAATAAATTAGTCTAGTTTTGATAAAGATATCGTACATCAAAAACCTGGCTTCGCAATTTTTGAAGTTTAGTGTGGTATTATTTATTAATTGTTCATACACTTTTAAGGATGTATTTTATTATGTTTTAAATATTTTTAATTTATATATTTTTAGTTTTAACGATGTTAATTATTCATTGGTCAAGGAAATAACCACTATACATCCCATGATCACCATTCCCTATGCTTACATAAGCTGTTGAAATAGATGCAAAACTCTCCATACAGTAGCATCACTCAGCGCAAGCCATAGTAATCAATGGATTGAAGAAGGTTTGTGCATAAGATCCAATATTCCCAGATTAGTTTCTAGCTTGTGGCTTTTATTAGTGAGAATCCTTGAATTTGAAAACACTGCACCAAAATGTATTGATGCTGAACTGGGTTCTGCTATATGAATATACAAACAAACAAGCTTGAAAATATTATTGTGTTTTTCTTTTGAATTCATAGCTTTATAGTTAATGAAATAGGTAAAATTTTGGCTGCTGGAGAGTTGCATTAAATCCTAAGATCTAGGTGCAGTATTCTCAAATCCAAGGCTTCTCACTGATGAAAGTCTTTGGATGAGTAGGCATTAGATAAGGATTTTATATGCAAACCTTCTTGCATTTATTGATGACTCTGGTTTGCACTGAGTGGCACTACTGTATGGAGAGATTTGCCTCTGTTTAAACCAGTCAAACTTGATTTAAGATTAAATTTTTTTCAGTCGTGTTTCCAAGGTGCTGCATCATTAGAATGAACATCAAGTAAAAAAAAAAAAAAAATAAGACAATGTATATTCTTAAACTTAGACTTATGAACTTTTAAGTTTATAATAATTTAAAAAATTATTTCTATTGCTGTGGGAAACATTGGAGTATGAAATAATATTTTATTCATGTCAAATGTTCTAATATTATATATTTTTATAATTGTATTTTTATTCTAGATTGTGTTTGGTTAATGCCAACACTAACATCAGATAATCTCTCATATGCTTACTTACATGTTTTTAAGACCTGTTTTTTTCCACCCTGCTCTAAAACCATCTACTTTAAGTTTGAATAATGAATGGGCACTAGATGATATAGTGCTTTAAAATCTCCGTTTTTAGACTGATTAGTTTCTGGCATTTGGGATAGTGAGGAGTAGGATTCAAAGCTGTATTCTAGCAGCCATTTTTTATTCTTTTCTATTTATTAACCTGAAATTAAAAAAACAATGACTAAGATTTCAAATCCAGGCTCAGTTTTATGTATTTTATGGATCTCATTTCTATAACAATTATTATTCCCTCTATCCTTTGGGTAGAAGATTAATACAAAAATATCGCATAACTTTATATGTTTATTTATATGCTTCCAAGATCATTTATCTTCATCCTGCTCCACAGCTAGCTATTGTAAGCCTGGAGTAACTATTGGATGCATAAGACTATTAGTTCAACTTATTCTTCACTAATTAAAGTAAAATCCTGAAACTGAGTAATGTGGAGGTAGTGATTTTATAGTAATATGTCATATCTGACATTCCATTTATTATTCCATCTTATAATAGAATTTTAGTGGAGGTTGAAGATGACTGTTCTTGGAAGCATGTGAGTAATTGTGTGATATTGTTATTGATAATCTTTCAAGCCAAAGTATAGAATAGACCTGCATTTGTAATAAAACTATTACATCAAAAATATATAGAGATTGACCTGGTGTCAGGTTTGTATAGCCATGCAAATAAATTAGCCTGAGTTTGAAACAAAATTATAATAAAAAGATGTTTGCTAGATTCATAAATTACAGCTTACTGTTCTCAGATGAACACAAAAGCCAGAAATCCGTCAGTTTGGAAATGTTATTATAAAGTACTATGCCATCTGGGCCCATTTAGTTTTTCAAACTCTCAGCAGATAAATAGATAATCTTTAATCTAATGAATGATTAATAAAAATTATTAATTACAGCAGATAGTTTTAGAATGGATTTTATTTGATTATTTTCTCAAAAGAAATTACTGTATGTATTTTAATGTTTTATAACATAAATCTTTTTCATTATAAATGAAATGTCATTTAAATTTATATATATATTTCTTCAAAGGAAAAATATGCATTTTAAAATTATATTTTAGAAGATAAAAAGTTATTTACTCCTGGCCCATTGGGTGTCAGTTCAACAGTAAAAGAAGCCATGTTACGGGACCTTGGTTCAAGAGATGTTGAATTCATAGAAGTAATCAAATTTATAAGACAAGAATTATTAAATATTGCAGGTAAGGAACAATTTTTCTTTAAAAAAACATTAATAAATTGTTACTGTAATTTTAAACAAATTATTTTTTCATCATGTATTGATATCTATTTTTTTTTACATATTTAAAAAAAAAAAAATATTTTTTTACTGTTTTTTTTTTTGTGAAATAAGGTATATAATTTATTTAGTACAAACATTCGATCAATTTTTGTAGAGTTAATTTACTATGTATATAATTATTAATTAAAAGTATATAATTATTAATTAAAAGTTGCATTTCCATTTAGATAAAGCCTTAAAATTGTTCCAATCTGTAATCTATGGATGATGTATTCTTTGAATGTTTACTATTTCAGTTCTAATAAAGTAGAGAGAGAGAGAGAGAAAGAGAGATTGGGAAGGAAGAGGAGAGTGATGGGGGATTAAATCAAAAGATAGAATGTTATAGTGGGGAAACCTAATATGACTTTCAAAGATGAAAAGATACAAGGGATGCTATTGGAATTGTTGGAATGATTGTGGAGAGATATATTAAAAAAGGGAAATGAATTAGTATAAATGTTTTGTGGATTTAAATAAAGTGTTTGATAGGGTAACCTGCAACAGGATTTGTAATTGTACAAAAGATATATATTTAACAAAACCTAGGCATTAAATTGTGAGAACAGAAAAATCGAGGAAGTTAGTATAGAAGAGATATTAGATATGAAAGTTGATTGTCACCCATAGTTTTTAATATTTATTTAGAAGTTATGATAAATAAAAAATCTGGACTGTTGGAGATAGAATATTAAGATTTAAGATTTGTGAATGATATAGCTCTTCTGACTGAAAATAAAAGGAAATTGGAGGAAGGCCATATTGAAGATGAAATGAGGACTAATGTGGATAAGACAGTTCTTGTGTAATGCAAATGAAATACAGATAAAACTTGAGAATAATGAGATTCAACATGTAAATGGGTTTAAATATTAGGAAATTTATTTGAATGATCAAAACATGAGGTTAAAAAAAGAATATTGGTGAAGTTAATCTGTGGACATTGAAGGGAGAAATCAAATGATATGTGTGGAGAGTATTGTTATATAGTTGTGAGGCATTGATACTGTTGGGTTTATGCTTGATTATGATAAACACAGATTTGTATATGATTAAATATATATTAATTAAACAAATATGCATCTGTTATACCTTCACCGTATATTGTTGGCTTGGTATAGCATTTAGTTACGGTGTAACTATTAATGTAAGGGACTTCAGGTACTCTTCAAGATTTTCCTACCACTTCTAGCTATATTGTGATGAGCTTGCCTTATGAGTAATGTGAGGCTATTATATGGTAGCTTGTTTTAAGTGTAGGTATGGGGACACTTCCAGCTGTATGTAACAGTTGCATCTTGTCTGATTTCGGTTATAACAGCTTCCAGTTCTAACAAGAACTTTCCTTACTGCTTTATTGGAGACCATGTAATTCTGCCATTCAAATCTGATAGTTGGATTATTGTTGTCTCCCCTTTACCTTTACCTCATCCCCTTCCATAATTAAAGCAGTTGGGTATACTAAAAATCACCACCCATTGGCTTGTTTCTACTATTGGATATATGTTTATTCATATATCTACTGAAACATGGTGAAGAGTGCTAATTCTGATTGAGATAAGTTGGAATTTGGACTAGTCTAATAATTGAAGGTAACTTGAGATTTAATATTCCATTCCCTGGCTAAAATTAACATTGGAGAATGTAGTCCTTTAAATGTTTTGGTTTTTTGATTTTATCAGTTCATGACTTTGAACTTTGTAAATTCATTACTTTTGGCTGGAAATTCTTCACTGTTGGTTGATGACTCTTCACTGTTGGGTGATGTCTCTTCTCTGTTCACTGGTGATGTATAGTTCAATCTTTGCTGATTTTAGTATCTGTGGTGTTACTGTTCATCAGCTGTTTGAACAACTATTGTTTGCAGTCCTTTTAATTTGATCACAGCTGCTAGAACCCACTTGATGATTCCTTTGGATATATGGCATAGGATTTGAGCACCTATCCACATTTTAGCATTTTTATTTTTGTGGGTTATTTTAGATTAAAACCTGTTTATTATTAGCTCTCTGTCTGGGAGACTTTTTGATTGGATTTACTTGTGAGCTGGTTCACTTTAGTCACCATAAAGCCATGTGATTGAATCAGTCATGACTTAATAAATTGTTTTATAAGACATAGTAATTTTAACTCTTGTTTGACCCAAGAATGATATTTAATTGCCTTAATAGTCAATAATCACTTTCCTCATATGTTGCAGTTGATAACTTTTTTCTATTAATGATAGACCATGTATTTTTTGTCACAGACCTGGTGTCCAGTTTCATTATTAATGGCATATCATTAATAATAATTCTGCTTGTGAAAACTGAATCAATGTTCTCACATTATGAGTATAGGCATATAGGCATTGATATTATTAGTTTTTATATTGCCACTCTGGCATTTTGGAATGTACTCTTCCATTCTCTTCTGAGCATGTTGTTTTTTTTATTAAAAGAAGCAGCTTCTATATAACTGACATGCTTGCAATTAGGTGTGCACATGTTTTGATTTATCACATATATAATGTAATGAAACTGGTCTATCAATAGCTTGTCTTTAAGGTTGTGATCGTTCATTCTGAAAATGAAACAGTCTCTCAAGGTTTCATTGAGGACACCCAAATCTGTAGCTTAATGCAAGCTTCCTCAGCTTAATGGCAAAATCTCTCATTTTCTTCCCCATCCCAAGAGATATCTAGGTAGTGCCATTAGAAGGTTAGGACAGAAAAATGCTGCAGTAGAGATAGTGCTTTGTCTAAATCAGGTTTAGCTAGTATCACAGGGGCTGCCTATGCAAGTAATACATCATAAGTCTGAAATTCACATATAGACACAAATGTGGCTAATTTTAAATCAGGTTTTTGAGTAGCCTGAATATAGAAAAGACTCAATCTCTGTACATGACCAATTTTCAGGATAGACTGGGGCAAATATCCTGTTTTTATAATTAATGAATAACCACTTGCAGTTGATTTTTTAAAATTTCTATTGTGCCACTAATAATATTAGTTGTCAATTTTTAATATCACAAATCTAAACAAGCTATAGGGAAAGATCATATCTTTATAGTTAATGGATAACCACTTGTGTTTGATTATTTAATTTTTTTATTGACATGCTAACAATGTTAACTCAATATTCAGTCATGATTGTGCCAAGTGTTGTATTTATTGCATGATTATGATAATCACTGACTCATAAAATATGATGAAATAATTTTTAATTAAAACAAATACACAAATGCATATTTACATTATATACTATTTTTATACCTTTGTCTAATACCATTCACTTGATATAGCATTTAGCTGCTAAGCAACTGTTAATATAAGGAACTTTGTGTGTCCCTCAAGATTTACCTACCATTTCCAGTTGTACTATGATAGCTTGCCCCATGAGTAGGAATAGTAACACAGCTGTTCTGTGATGGATTGCTTCATGTGTAGGTAGAGTGACAACTCCAGTAGTACTGTAATGGCTTGCCTCATTTGTGATCTAGGTTCTACCAGCTTTCAGTTCTAATGTGAACTTGCCTCACTGCTTTAACCATATAGTAAGAACAACTTGTGTACTGCTATTCAGGTCTGACAGTAAATTGTGGACTGACTATGTATAGCCAGATCCCCTTCTATAATAAAAACTATCAGTTTCACTGAACATCAGTTTCACTGAACATCATCACCCATTAGCCTGTTTCTCTTATTGGATATATGTTATCTATTCATATTTCTATTGATCTGTGGTGACATGAGCTCTATCCAATCAAGGTAGATGAAATCTGGAATAGTCTATTATTTTCAAGTAAATAGATTGAAGACTTTAAGATATAGGTATGGAGAAGATTGGAGAGGATTGATTGGGTGAATGAAATGAAAAATGAAATTTCAGTGAGAGTAGATGAAAAGAGAAGACTGATTCCAGAGATTATAGCCATTCATTAATGAATAGGCTAGAGTATATATAAAACTTTATGATAGTGTGATGGAAATATAGTTGGTTTGTCATGCTTATGACCTAATTTTCAATCTCAAATAATATTAAGAATCTTTTTAAAAGCTTTCAAATTTTTTCCAGATGGACTGGCTATAGCCAATTCTAATTATCTTACATTGATCAATAAATGGGTAATTAGCTATAAAGCAAGAATGTAAAATCACCCAGTAATTAGCAAGTCTGTTGAGCACAGCCTTTTCCTTTACTGATCTTTTATATTACTATGGAATAGCTTTTGCCTTGAAGCAGGTCAATTAAAGCTATTTTATCTTTTACATGTGTATGTGTATATATATGATAAAATTAAACTTCTGTTATTATTATTATTAATAATGAATGACCAATAAGAATTATTAATATACTTTTACATTGCATATATATATATATATATGATAGATTAAACTTCTGCCGTTATTATGATTTTAATAGAATAAATACTTAATGTTTATTTAAAATATACCTTCAAAATACTATGTTTTTAAAATATTAAAGTATATCATTCAAAGTGTTATTAGTTTTTCAAGTTGTTAGAAATAAATAAATTTGTCTATCATGCGATGCTTTATTACTGTTTATCACAATGGCTTATTTTTTAGATTATGAAAATATTTCATATTAAAGCACTGGTTGTTTATATACATATAAAATTATGAATACTACATCAAGTGCTCAAAAAATGAGAATTATTTTAGTCAATGTGATTCTCTATATTTTCTAACTTTTAGGTGTTTCTTCCAATAATTTTACTGCCATACCATTGCAGGGAAGTGGAACGTTTGCAGTTGAAGCTGTTCTCATTACTGCTACTTCCAAGCAAAATGGCCGAGTGAGTTTTAGTAATTTATTTACATTTTATTTATCAAAACAAGCAAATCTCTCTATACATATTGCCACTCAGTGCAAGCCAGAGTAATCAATGGATAATCCAGAAAGCTTGTGCATAAAATCCCCATCTTGTGCCTACTCATCCAATATTCCCAAACTAGCTTCTGGCTTGTGGCCTTCGTCAGTGAGGAGTCTTGGATCTGAGTGCACTGCAACTAGATCTTAGGATCTAATGCAACCTTTCAGCAACTAGTCTGGGGATATTGAATGAGTAGGCATTAGATGGGGATTTTATGTACAAGCCTTCTGGCTTGCACTGAATAGCAATATGATTAGAGAGTTTTTCCTGTTTTAATAACAATTAAGAGCAAGCATAAGAAATGGTGATCATATGATGTTTATTTTATTTATTAATTATATTAAAAATAAATTTAATACTTGATATTTTATTGTTATCTGCTGGATTGCATTTAAAATTATAAACAATTTTTTTTTGCCTGACAGATAGAAATAACTTTCCAACAATTATCATAAAGATCTATTGTAAGCTCTTAGTATTATAGAACAGTGGTGCATAACCTTTTTACACTTGCAACCCCCATACTCAGATTGAAATTTTACATGATCCATTATATATTATCATCCTATTATAAGCATATAAGGATAGTAATAATAAGAATTGTTTTACTACAACAAATATTTATCTTTTTCCTTATTACAAATATATCTTTTTCCTTGCTATTATCTTTATCATTTTCTGAATGTTTGGAAATTTATTTATTAAATATTTTAATTTCTACCATGTACCTAAAAATGAGAAACAAGGTTTAAAAAATATTTAATTGTAACTGACATAAATCTTAACACTATGATTCTGGCAGTATTTTGCCAAAATCTGGTTCATTGCAATTAATTAGTTTATGTTTATTAATTTATATCTTTTCATCTGAACTCAAAATCAGTGAATGCTGTAATTCTTGGTTCTTAATAAATCTGTTGATTTGTAGCAATTATAACTTTTTTTAGCCTGTTTATGAAAATGTGTATATTCAAGAATGTAGTAGTACTTCATATCAACTTTAGGAGGATACTAACATGAACAATAAAACTTGAAAGTGACTAAGATAAATGAGAGTAATATACGTGAACTGCTGTTATGATGTGCAAATTGGAATGTAAAGAAGGAAGAACTTAAACGCAAAAGTGGTCAGACACAGAGTAATGAATTGAGCAGTTTTCATGTATTTTTTAATAGTGTTTTTTGTTTTTTCAATTAAAAATTTATTATCCAACGTGAGAATTTCTTAAAATTTTCATGACCCCCAACAATTTTTCTGCAACCGTTTGACGGATCACAACCCACAGATTGTGCATTACTGTTATAAAATATTTAGTGATTGATTACTGTATAGTTTTCATGTCAATAGTGATTTTTGATCACATTTAAATTTGCAGCCAATGTAGACATTTAAATTTGCAACCATTTACAATTTAGATGATTATAATACAACAATTTCAACAAATTAAGTTTATTTAGGTGAAATAATACTTGTAAATAAATTTATTTAAATTTAAATCTCGATTTTAAACATCAGTATGTTTACAAAAATTAAAAAGAAAAATAATAATTATTAAAATAGTAGCTTTTTAGTTTTATCAATTTTGAAAATAATATATTTATTATTAAGAATAATTGATCACATATATTTCATGTATGATATAGTGATGTGGTAGAATAGCAGACCTCGGAGAGCCTTTGGGTCTTAATTCCTACTCTCTCATTTTTGATGCCTGAATTTCTTCTGAATTCCTGACCAATAAATTATTCGATTATTTATTATTTAATCATATATGATACTTTATTATAAAATTTTAAAATGTCATAACAATTAAATTTTTTAAAAAAAGTATACAGATTCAAAAAATATTTTTCAAATTTTTTTATTTTATCAACTGAGAAATGTTTCAAATTTTTTTTTTTTTTTCAAAAAGAAACATTTTTTTAGAATTTTTTTTTTTTGCCACAAATAATTACAATCGAATACTATTGGGTTACAAATCATGTTTTATTTTTAGCAGATTGCTCTATCTCTATTCAATTCAAATCTTTTGTAATCATTGCTTGTCAATTAAGGATAATTAGATACTTCTTTTCTAATCACTGTTGATTGATTAAACTGGATTGACTTTGGACCACCTATCTAAAAAAAATCCTACTTTGGGAAATTCTCAGTTACATGAAAAAAATTCTATTTAATATTCATCCAGATTTAAATCTTAGATCATAGGGAATGCAAGAAATTGAAAGAATTAATCATCAAATCTTTAAAGGAATGTTTTATTCAAATCTGTCATTGAGACTAAATGTAGAAGTTCAAGAGATTTTCTACTAGAAAATAAAGGGAAACTACAGTAGATTATCACAATAATATAGAAATACAGCAAGAGAAGTGAAAATTATTATTACACTGCCTCCAGCACTGAAAATAATTTACAATCAAGAGATGGTAACTTATATAGTATGATCTATTTCTTTTTTTAGTTGCCTGATCTTTATCTAGCTATAATCAGCAATTAATTGAAGACATTAAGATAAGATCTTGTGTATCCCCAGAAAGTATTTGTTTGCTGCAAATATATTTTTACCAATGATTGTGACAGGTCTTTTCTTTATTAAAATGAAATGATTTTTGTATTGCTGCATTTTGATATATCAGTGATAAGATATAACTAATAAGTATATATATATTGAAACATTATATTCCTATCCTTATATACGTTTCACCTATTTTTCCTCATAGCTCTATCTGTGCCAGCTTTAAACTCTTCATGAGTACATATATAAGTATGCTAACATAGCTATATATGTATAACCACATATATGTATGTGTATAAATGTTTATAATATCATAGATATATTGCAGTGGGTAATTTAATTTAAATTTGTTAAATTAAAAATTTTCTTTTAAAAGTCAATTTCTTATTTTAATTATTAAAATTGTATGTATATGCGCATAGTCCACGTACTACAATGATATATATATATATAGTGTAATGTTATTTAAACATTTCTTGAGATTCTTAAATTTAACTTGAATCATGCCACACATACCTGTGTTGGCATAATGTGAGATAAAAATCTAAAATTGCAAATTTAGCAATATTTGTCCAAAATGTCATCATCATCATCATCAACCATTATCAATCCACTGCAGGATGAAGGTCTCTCCAAGTTTAATCCATCTTCTCCGATCTTTAGCTTCTCTTCTCCACAACACCCCTGCACATTTTCTTATTTCATCCATCCATCTCACATGTGGTCTCTTTCTGGGTCTTTTACAATCTCTTGGAATCCAGTTTAAAATTTCAATTGTCCATCTATTATCATCTCTTCTAGCAATATGTCCAGCCCAACTCCATTTCAATCTTTTAATTTTTTCAATAAGGTCAGTAACACCTGATTGTTGTCTTACTCATACATTGCATTTTCAATCTCTTCTTGTTACTCCCAACATACATCTCTCCATACTCCTTTGAGTGGTCTGAAATCTCTGTATTGCTCTTCTATTAAGTGTCCAAGTCTCAGATCCATAAGTAAGAACTAGTAAAACACATTTGTTAAAAAACATCCTTTTCAAACACATAGGCATATTTCCTTTTAGTATCAAGTTATTTCTACCAAAAGCACTCCAACCAAGTTTAATTCTATGATTAATTTCCTCCAAAATGTATTTAGTTGTAAAAATGTCTACTGAACTGGAACTATTTCCAGATCTTTAGGGAATTGAGATGCTCAAATTGAGTTGTAAATATGTTAAAATTTAAACAAAAGGTTTAAATAAATTTAGTAAATTAAATTTTAAGATAGAAAATAGGTGTTAATTGATTCTCTGGATGAAAATAATCTTGTTGACAGAGTCATCACTGATCTTGGGATCACATAAATAGGCTGTATTTCATATTCTAAAAAACTTTTATTTTTCAAGAAGTGTTGCCGCCAGTCTCCACGCCAATTAAAACTTTAACATGCCAGAGTAGGAGGGCGTAGATTTGTCATTTTCCTGTGGAAATATGGCAATCTCTAGTCCCATCCTATATGCCAACTGGTGTGGTATCTTCATCATCACCATTGGGGTGGGAAACATTCCTGCCAATGGCCTGCTGAGGAAGATCACAAATAGGTCAAACTGCCTATCCAGATATTGAGTGCTATTTCATCTGCTGTCTTATATGCCCAAAGGAACAAACTGTGAAAAGATAGGTAATCATCCAACACCACAGAGTTCTGAATTAATTTTTAAATCTATTAAAACTAGCTTATGTAATGTAAACTGAACATACAAGATTTAACTCTCAAAATTCTGTTAAAGTAATATAAATATAAACTTGTACTAATCTTGCCTGAATTCACCTCTGTAAATTTTAATTTTGCTTCTTTAAATTATAATAACTGTAACCAGTTATCTAAATCTCTTTATTACTGCAGTTTTGTTCTAATTATTTATTTAAAAAAATTTTCATATATATTATAATATGCCAAATACTTTGAAACAGCAAGCGCCTTTAAATTTAGTAAACTTTAATGGAGATATGATTATTGATATCTTCATTTTTAATATATTTAAATAATGCTGTTTAGCTTGCTAGCATGATGTTTCAAAATCCTATTATGTCAGATAATAAATGATCGATACACACTCATTTAGATTTACATTATATTAATATCTACTATAGATTGCATAGTCAGAGTTATGAATTATTATTAATATCTACTTATTAGAATTAATAGACTAGCTAAAGATAATATAAGGGTATATTTACTAAAATAATGTTGTTAAGGCCATTAAATATACTTTCTCCTCCTTAATTTATGATTAAAGATGCACATTAAGTATACTAAACTAGATTATAATATAGTTTTATTTTGTTAAGTTAGTATCCTAAGAACTAAACTAGATTATAATATAGTTTTATTTTGTTAAGTTAGTATCCTAAGAACTGGGTTCTATTAGCTATACAGATGGAAGCTGTCTGTTTTAGGCACATTTAATTTAATTATACATATTGTATTTTACTTTGTGCATTGCAGGTACTTTTACAAAGTACACTTGTACATTATGTCTTGCTGCATCTTTTTTATGGGCTCATGGTGAGGCCACTCCCATACACTAATTTTGGATAAGAGCACCGAGCATGTTACTGGGGTAAGGGCCCAGGATTCTTGAGTAGCCTATCTGAGTTCCCCGAATTATAAATGTTCATATAATAATTGTAGCAAGCCATATGGTCCTAGGGTACTATGCATTTTGGTGCAAAATCCCATGAATAATTACCTAGGTACCTGCACATAAAGTTATTTTTTACTATTTTAATATGTGCCATAATAAAATATATATGGATCTAAAGTGACCAATTCTTTCCTCCTGTAATTAAGGTTTATTCAACATTGGTCTGAAACCGAATCTCAGTTATTAGATTAAATCTGCATCACTCTTGAGCTTGATTGTATGCTCACACAGATATATATAAGCAGCAGCCACTTTAGTGTTGTAACTTGTATATCTGTCTTAGGCTAGCATATTCACTTATAAAGTTAGCCAACCAGGGTATGAATGTAGGATCTTGGCATATCAATGAATATAGATATGACTTTAGTCACTGCACACACCTATTAAAATATGTTAAGATGAAATATGCTGTAACATTTAGTCCCATCCACTATGTAACTCCTGCATACATTGGTTCCCACATATTTATCTATAATTATTGTTTCTCTTTTATTTATTGATTAATTTTGAATTATTAATGAACATATTAAAATTTAACTAGTTTCTTATCTTTGCTTGCCATCCACTTCCAATTCTAATCCATTTATTATATTTGATATTTTATATGCATTATAGTTTATTTGAAGTTTAAGTGTTAAATTTACCTTAAGTTTACATGTCTTGGTCTATTTTAACCCTTTTAAACAGTTATTATTTAGTTAGTTTTTGGGTCTCACATCTCGCCCTGTTCGAAGCTGGCTCATAGATTAAATTAAGAACTATGTGTAACCTCAGAAATTCCATTCATAGAGGTGTTAAGCCATAGAGCACTGATAACTAGGTTGAAGCTTGGTCAGACTGGGGATCTAACCATCCCATTTCAATTGGCTTTAGTGTATTTGCCTGGACTCTAGATTTTGTTACATGAATGTACAAATCTAACCATTACCCTATATAAATATATCATACTATGGATTTTTTACATTGATAATTGTTACATTTTTATTAATCTTAAACATTTGACCGAGTTATTTATTTTATAGGCATTCTATGTCTGTTCATGCATTCAATATGTATGTGATTGTCAAGGCAATAGAGTTATGGTAACATGTTCTTAGCTAGTTATTTATTTTATAGGCATTCTATGTCTGTTCATGCATTTAATATGTATGTGATTGTCAAAGCAATAGAGTTATGGTAACATGTTCTTAGCTATTGACACTATGCACCCAGGATTGTAATTATTAAATTGAGATTCATGATGCTAAATCTCCTTTTGATATCAGTTCATTTTGGAGAAGAGATAGTGACTATCTTGGAGTAACTGTGTTCATTCCAGAAACAAAATTTAAGCAATTATCACAAAGATATTCTAAGGAAATGCATTATTGATTGTTTCCATTGGGAAAATATGGTAAAAAGAAGCATTAGACATATTGAACTATTTCAGAAAGAAAAGTTTCTGCTGAAGAAATTAAAAGGCCATGCCAAAAAATATCACATAAACAGAAAAATGGACTTGCATGTTGTATATGTGGACATATTTGTGGTTCATATATTCGTTTATATAGTCATAGCAAACTCATCTTCAGAACAATCCTGGAGGGACCCAGGCTGCCATTTGATGATGACTTTTTATTTAGGTACTTACAACTGCAGATCACTTTCAAGTGAAGGAAGATTGCAAGAATTAGAAGAAGAACTCTCTTATATTAAATGGGATATTATTGGACTTTGTGAAGTTAGAAGAAAAGGTGAAGAGACAATTGATTTAAAAAGTGGACATATGCTCTATTATAAAGGCACAAATATTGGAAATACAAGTGGAGTAGGATTCATTATAAATAAAAAGTGGAAGAACAATATTGTGGAGATTGATGGTGTATCAGACAGAGTGGCAAGATTAGTTATACAACTTAATAGCAGATATCAAATGCAGATAATTCAGGTTTATGCCCCAACAAGTTCTCACAGTGATGAAGTAGTAGAAGATTTTTATATGGATGTACAAAAGGCTTTTGATCAGAGTAAACAACATTTTAAAATTGTTATGGGAGATTTTAATGCTAGAATTGGTAAACAAATGAAAGATGAAAGTGTTGTAGGTAATTTTGGTTATGGTAATAGAAATGAGAGAGGACATAGACTTGTGAAGTTTGCAGAGAAGGAAAAACTTTATATTATGAATTCTTTTTTTGAGAAAAATGTTAGAAGGAAATGGACATGGAAGCATCCAAATGAAGGTACAGCAGAATTGGATTATATTTTGACTAACAGGAAATACATATTTCAAGATTGTAATGTTCTTAATAAATTTAACACAGGAAGTGATCATCGATTAGTAAGGGGTAAGATACATGTTAATGTAAAACTAGAGAGACAAAAATTATTAAGAAAAACTATATTTACAGTTGATATTCCTAATCTTCAGAAACATTCTAATGAATTTAAATTAGAACTTACAAATCGGTTTCAAGTATTAGTAGATTTTGAACATGATTCAGATTTGAATGAAATTAATATGAAAATAACTGATACACTTTTAAAAACTGCAACAAAGATAGCTGGTAGAAAAAAGCAGCAATTGACTAATAAAATTTCTACTGAGTCTAGAGAACTTATGAAGAAAAGAAGGAATATGAAGATATACAAGAATGATGCATTAAAAAGAATTGAATATCTCGAATTTTGTAAAATGGTGCGGAAAAGAGTTGAAAATGATATAAGAAAATATAACTGTGAACTAGCAAGAAAAGCTGTAGAAGAAAATAAAAGTCTTAAGAATGTAAAACAACATTTTGGTATTGGTAGGAAATTTATATCTGCAATAAGGAAAAAAGATGGAATTATTACTAAAAAGAGGGATGACATTATGAAATTGGTAGAAGATTTTTATCAAGAATTATATAGTAATAAAGAACAAGTACCTCTTACATCTATTACATCTTCCGAATTGCCCAGAATTTTAAATGAAGAAGTGAGAAATGCAATTAAATGTATGAAAAAAGAAAAGGCTCCAGGTAATGATGGAATTATAATTGATATATTAAAAGAAGCAGGTGAAGAAACAGAAAAAATATTAGCAAAGTTATATACCAAATGTCTAAATGATAAAGATGTACCAGATGATTGGAAGAATGCAGTAATAATATTAATATTTAAAAAAGGTGATAAAGAAGATATTAGAAATTACAGACCTATCAGCCTTTTATCAGTTTTATATAAAATTTTTACCAAGATAATTACAACTCGTCTACAGAGAACCTTGGATTTTCACCAACCAAGAGAACAAGCTGGATTTAAAAGTGGTTTTAGTACAGTAGATCATATTCAAGTATTGAGAGAAGTTATAGAAAGGACAAATGAATATGAGTTGTCATTATGTTTTGGATTTGTAGATTATGAAAAGGCATTTGATTCTATAAACATTTCTTCAGTGATTAAAGCATTGGATCATCAAGGTATAGATCCAGGATATTGTCATATTTTAAAAAATATTTATAAAAATGCAACAGCAACAATTAGATTACATAATGATACTGGGAAAGTCAACATTGAGAAAGGTGTAAGACAAGGTGACTCCATATCTCCAAAACTTTTTACAGCAGTGCTGCAAGAAGTATTTTGTGAATTAAAATGGGAAACTAAAGGAGTGAAAGTAAATGGAGATTATTTAAGTCATTTAGATTTCGCAGATGATGTAGTTGTTTTTGCAAATAATGCTTCGGAGCTGCAGGAAATGTTGCAGGAGTTATCAGATGAAAGTAGGAAAGTAGGACTAAAGATAAATGTTAAAAAGACTAAAGTAATGTTTAATCAATTTGCTCAAAATATGAAAATAAAGATTGATTATGATGAATTAGAAGAAGTTAAGAGTTACAAATACCTTGGTCAGATTATTAATACAGATGGAAACATAATGGAGGAAATTAATCATAGAATTAAACTTGGTTGGAGTGCTTTTGGTAGAAATAACTTGATATTAAAAGGAAATATGCCTATGTGTTTGAAAAGAAAGGTTTTTAACAAATGTGTTTTACCAGTTCTTACTTATGGATCTGAGACTTGGACACTTAATAGAAGATCAATACAGAGACTTCAGACCACTCAAAGAAGTATGGAGAGATGTATGTTGGGAGTAACAAGAAGAGATCGAAAACGCAATGTATGGGTAAGAGAACAAACAGGTGTTACTGACCTCATTGAAAAAATTAAAAGATTGAAGTGGAGTTGGGCTGGACATATTGCTAGAAGAGATGATAATAGATGGACAATTGAAATTTTAAGCTGGATTCCAAGAGATTGTAAAAGACCCAGAAGGAGACCACATGTAAGATGGATGGATGAAATAAGAAAATGTGTAGGGGTGATGTGGAGAAGAGAAGCTAAAGATCGGAGAAGATGGATTAAACTTGGAGAGACCTTCATCCTGCAGTGGATTGATAATGGTTGATAATGATGATGATGAATATTGATTTAAGAAGGAAAAGGTATTTATAGACGAATTTTTAATTAATCTAGTTTTGTTTTACATATTATAGTGGATTAGAATTATTTAAACAATCACGTCTTCCTTTTGTGTATAATCTATCAAAAATTAATATATTAAATTCGTATTTCACATACACATTTAATTAAAACACAAATGTATGCATGCTTAAACTACACAACATTAAAACATCTGTAATATTAAATAACAAAGGAAAAAAATATTTGATACTAGAATAAGCAATAAGCATTCATTACATACTTTTTTTAATGAGGAAATATACTGTGATCATTTAATAATTGTTGATATAAAATTGATCTGGCTGTTCCTTGATTAATGAATGTAAGCATAAGGGGCTTGAACACAAACTTTCTAGATTCCTTCAGCTATCCACTCTATCTGATACATGTGACCACTCACATGTAAAAAATATAAATGATCTCCAATACAGATATTTTGTGCTGAACCAGCACTAATCATTTGGTCCAAATCATCATCTCTCATACATATAATCAATGTTCACATTATATTAAGATAGCAAATCTTCAAACTTTAATGGACAGTCTTCAATCTATTTCACCCTCTAACTCCTCAGCCATATATACCATTGAAACTGATGATGGAACATCCAAATTCCTAATTAATGCTAATATTAGACCCCTCATGTATATGACCTTGTTCATTTAAATACACATAAGGGGGATGGACAGATTTTCGATGATATGGAAAGATGAAGTAGATTGAAGTCTGTTCATTAAATTTTGAAGATTTGTTATCTTAATATAAACTGAGCACTGATTATATATATGTATGTGGGAGATGATATGGACCAATTGATTATAGTGCTGGTTTAGCATGAAATACCTATTTTCCACATGTGGGTAGTCATGTGTGATTGTATGAGATAAGAGCAGAGAACTGAAGGAATTGAAAGTCTGTATTCAAATCTCTTATGATGAGTTACAAGTATATAAATCATAATTGTATTCAATCAAATGATTAATGAATGAAAAATCTGTTCTTGGGTCATTGATTTTCTCTCAAGCATTGCATTTTATAATTTAAACATGTCATAAGTGATCAGTTCATTTGAATGGTAGCAACGAATGTTAGATGCTCTGCTTACAATTTAAAAGAAATATATAGGGTATATAAGCACAGACTTTCACGCGACCCACTACTCTGCACACTATCTCATAACATTGATACACTTGAACAGATATATGTTGAAAAGATAAATAATCACCAAATATGTATTTCATGCTAAACAGCATGTTCTGTACATGAAGGGTCAGATTGATCTTAGGTCAACATGTTTGTGACAAGAATCTCAGCCTCAGGGTGGCCTTTGAGCATTCCATCATCAGATTTTCAATTGGATCGATGGTTGAAGAGCTGGAGTGTAGAGTAGATTGAAGCCTGTCCATTAAAGTATGAGAATTGGCTATCTTAATATATATATCTGAGCACTTATGGCATGTATGTGTAGAGATGGTAATCTGGACCAACTGATGATTACTGGTTTAGCATGAAATACGCATATTGGTGATTATTTATCTTTTCAACAAATATGTGTTCAAGTGTTTCATCAGTATTATGAGATAGTGTGGAGAGTGGTGGGTCATGTGAAAGTCTGTGCTTATATACTCTTACATATATAGACACAGGTATATAATAAGCCCATGTGTTTCAGTTAATTCAAAAGAAAGGAAATTAATATTTAATGATTTTAACACATTTTTGTAACATCTATATATATACTGAGTTTAATATTTTTAGTGCTTATATATATATATATATAATTAGAGAGTATTTGAACTCAGACTTTCAAGCACATTTTAGTCATCACTCCATTTCCTACAACCTATGCAAATGACCACATACATGTGAAAAAGATAAATGATCTCCAATACATGTATTTCATGCTGAACCAGCACTCATCAGTTGATCCAGATCATCATCTCCCAAACATATATATATATAATCAAAACTACCCCAAATCTAAAATTAAACCAGACCAGAATAAAAATAATATTAAAACACAACCTAAGGTTTCACTGCTACAAGCAGACTTCTCAAGTGTAAAGAAATAATAAAAAAAAAAACACAACTTATATATACTATTAAAAACTACCCACAAATCCATTCACTTCCCATCCACCCTTAATATTAATAGTATATATAAGTTGTGTTTTTTTTTTTTTATTATTTCTTTACACTTGAGAAGTCTGCTTGTAGCAGTGAAACCTTAGGTTGTGTTTTAATATTATTTTTATTCTGGTCTGGTTTAATTTTAGATTTGGGGTAGTTTTGATTTTATATTGACTAGTTTAGCTTTATGCTTGTAATGTATATATATATAATCAGTGCTCAATTTATATCAAGATAATGATAGCAAATTTTCAAAATTTAATGGATAAGCTTCAATCTTCTCCACTCACCAACTCTTTAGTCATCCATATCATTGAAAATATGATGATGACATATTCATATCCCTTGTTTGCCAGTTTTTTATTTGTCATACCCTGTGTATTTAAGTGGGCTTAAGATCCTACATATGGGGAATTAGAATGACTTACGCTCAACATGGGTATGACAATAAAAAAACTGGCAAACAAGGAATATGAATATGTCATCATCATATTTTCAATGATGTGGATTGATAAAGAGTTGGTGAGTGGAGAAGATTGAAGCATGTCTACTAAAGATTGGAGATTTGCTATCTTAATATAAACTGAGCACTGATTTTATATATATATGGGAGATGATAATCCGGACCAACTGATGAATGCTGATTCAGCATGAAATACATATATTGAAACTCATTTATTTTTTTCCACATGTGGTCAAGGTATCAGTTACATGAGATGGAGTGGATGATTAAAGGGAACTTGAAAGTTTGAGTTCAAATATCCTCTAATTACATCTGCCTTAAGTATATGTACCATACTTATATTTAAATATATATATGTAAAATACAGTACCCGTTATAGCACTACAAAAGAATTTAAACTAATATTGTATTTACTGTTAAAATTTATTTATTTATTTTATATATATATATATCAAGAAATATTGATGCATGCCTCTTTATAATGTTATGCCTCATGACATGATCACCATTTCTTATGCTTGCTTATAACTGTTATTAAAACTGGCAAAACTCTTTATATGTATTGCCACTCAGTGCAAGCCAGAGTAATCAATGGATTCCAGAAGGCTTGTGCATAAAATCCTAAGATCTAGGTGCAGTGCTCTCAGATCCAAGGCTCCTCACTGACAAAGACCACAAGCCAGAAACTAGTATGGGGATATTGGATGAGTAAGCACTAGATGGGGATTTTATACACAAACCTTCTGGCATCCATTGATTACTCTGGCTTGCACTGAGCGGCAATACGCATAGAGAGTTTTGCCTGTTTTAATAATAATTGTGCCTCATGATTGTCAACTAATTGATGATGATTATTTTCAAATTTTATGTATTTAAATCTAATTGCAGATTATCACTGTTGATTATATTTGCCATTATTAATTGATTTTTTGACATATTAGAAATAGCTGATAATCTTATTAATTATTGTAATTTATTATTTATATATCAATTATATCATATCACTACAACAATGCTTATTTAAAACAATAAAGTGTCAGCAGTCTGGTGACAAGGCAATCTATTAACAGTTTCTAAAATCTTAGTTAGACAATTAATGAAAACGAATGGCTGAAATAGATTGCGATTTGACCAAGATAATCATTTGAAGGTAGATTAACAATATTTTTAAATATAATAAACTATGAGTGTCAACAGCTAATTCATTATTATATGTAAATCATTATAGTCATCACTTAAATAAATTAATAAAATAGTATTCTGTTCTTAAGGCAATACTCAGATAATAAATGAAAACCACTTATCAGAATCTAAAATAGACAATGAGTACAAGCAAATGACTGAAATAGGATGAAAGTAAAACTACCTTGAAGTTTAGTAATAAAGTCCATTAAAGGCCATGATAAATTATTTGACGATAATTTATGATCATTAATACAAATTATTTGAAGATAGATTAAAAAATAATCATTTTTATAATTTTTCAAACTTCTATTTATTACTTTAAATATAATTAACCATAAATGCCAAAAAGCTAACTGATTATAAGCAATTGCAATCAATGCTTAAATAAAACAATAATATTAACAAACTGTTGTTAAAAGAACATTTATTTTAAATAATAAATGGTACCATTTATCAGATTTTAAGATCTGAAATAGACAGTGAAAGAAAGCAATGACTGAAACAAATATAAGATTAAAACTACTTTGAAGTTTTAAAGTAAGTCCATTCAAGAAAGTATTCAGTACTTTAGATATAATAAACCATAAATTGCAATTAGCTAACTGATTTCCAAATGTAGTAATTGACAGCATAACAGCCAAAGTTTAATAAATCGATAAAATATCCACAGTCTGTAATCAAGTCAACCTCTATAGATAAAAAAATGTATGCACTTTTTATCCTGATGTAAAATCTTTAAAGAGTGAAAACAAATTGCTCTAACAGAGTGGATATATATAATCTATTTAATAGTTTTAAATAAATCTCAATCCACAGGCAATAATAAACTATTTGGAGATTGATTAATAAATAATCATTTATACAATCTTTTACATTTCTACTTTGGGTACAGTAAGTTATAAATATCTAAAAAAAATGTTCATATGTAATTCAGTTATCCAATTAAGCAAAAATGAAAAAAAAAAAAATCAAAATATTCTAACGGGTTGCTCCATTGCAGCATGTCATACGTTGCATCAGCTGATTTGTTGAAATTTTGTTTTCTTTTTTTAAATTGTGTGAAAACTTTGTTGAAATTTTGTTTTCTTTTTTAAATTGTGTGAAAACTATAAGCATGATGTCAACAGAAATACCAACATTCATTGCTGCTTGAAAATCTCTTTGAAATGGCATATCTTGAGTTGAAATCGGATAAAATTTGAATTTTTTATTAATATTTTTAGTAATAGGTTCATTTAATTTTTTTTTCTCTGCTGAGTTTACTAGTTTGCATGGAAAAGATAAAGGCAGATTTTTTAAATCGGCTAAAGTCAGTAATAAAATAGCTTAAAAATATGCAATAATTCACAGTTCAAGGCTTTCAACATGATAAAGATGTAATCGCGAATATCGGTCGTAAGTATTCAATTTTAATTTTTTAATTATTTGAGTAATACTTTTAATTTTTTTTAATTATTTGATAAATAGTATGTTAATGTGTTTGAATTTGTATTGGTGTGTCTGTATATTATATAAATTATATAATATTAAATCATTTATGCTCTTTATTATACAGTATATAAATTTGTATTCAAATATAACAAAAGTGGTTTATTTACAATGCAATTTTGAGTCTCTGATCCAAGTTTGGGGCAATATTATTTTATAGACATAATGATTCTCAAAAGAGTTAATTATTTATTAATGTGCTTATATTTGTATTACTGTGTTTGTGTGTGCACTTGTATGTTTATGTTTGTATAACAAGTAATGATTTACATATATAGAGCAGTGCAATGTAAATTTAAAAACTAATTATCAGATGTACAGAAAGATTGCAGTAAAGCAATCACAATATTTACTGGGCATAGTATCATGTGAAAATATAAACACTTAAAACCAATAAAGGGAGATTTCAAATGGTGTGGGTATGATAATAGCCACAATGGTTATGTACATACCACATGGAATTGTATGCAGGCAAAGAATCAATTCTAATTCTTGGCTATGCCTTGATACTTATGCTGTGGAGTCAGTAGTTTTGTCACATCTTGCATCATATTATTTTCAAGTCCTTAACTAGCAAATGAGCTATATGCAAATAAATTATATCTCTGTGGGACAATAAATATAACAAGATAGCATCACTGGTGTGCATAAAGAATATAAACATCACTGATGTACATAAAAAATGTAAAATGAAGAGATGAAACTTATTTTATTATTGATACAGACAGTAGCCTACATTTTCAGTTTTAGATAGACAAGACACCAATTGCTATAATGACAAATTCATATCCATCTCTGGAAATGATTTGTTTTGTATCTTTTATTAGGATGAATCTTTTTCTTATAGATGCCTATGAGATTTGTTAACTTTTGAGGTACAAGATAAAAATGAAGAATTTTTATGTGAATAGTTTTGGAGATTCTGAAGCTATTTATTATCTAAGATAAGAAGTATTATATATGGTTTGAAAGATAATTTTGTGAAGAATACAAAGAAATCAATAAAGATGTAATTTAAACTTAATGATAAATTAGAAATTATGAACAAACAATAAAGTAATAATTATGTTGGAATTTCTTTTTTCCTTAGTTTTTAAATGGTAATCACTATTTGTCTTATTCTTATTGTTTTCCTTAGTTTTTCTTTAGTTTCTATCAATGTAAAGTTTTTTTGCTCTAACATTATTAAAGCTGAAGTTATTGTGAAAATTGTGTCTCAAGTCAGTTTTTTTAAAAAATTCAATATGGCACCTGGGTGAAGCTGCTAAAATTGTATGTTTTGAATTTATACAAAATAGAAGGTATGAAAAGTTACAAGTATTCAAAACAATGCATTGTACTTGAAATTAACAAGGTAATTAAAAGTGTAAAGAAATTTAACCAGGTGAAAGATTAGAAATGTTTTTGAAAAAATATCCTATATTGATAAAAAGACTAACTTCTGAATTTTGGAATTCATGTTTTTTAGTTAAAATGTGGATAATATAAAAAGAAAACAGTTTAATTGGGATATCTTAAATTATTCTTCAATTTAATTTCTTAAGAGTACTAACTCATTGAATATTTATATATTAAACCACTAAACATCACATGATCACTATTTCTTATGCTATCACATAACTGTTATTAAAACAAGCAAAAACTCTCCATACAGTAGTGCCACTCAGTGCCAACCAGAGTAATCAATGGATGCCAGAAGGCTTGTGCATAAAATCCCCATCTAATGCCTATTCATCCAATATCCCCAGACTAGTTTTTATTACTCTGGTTGGCCCTGAGTGGCACTACTGTATGGAGAGTTTTGCCTGTTTTAATAACAGTTATGTGCTAGTATAAGAAATAGTGATCATGTGATGTTTAGTGGTTTAACACCAATCCTGCATATTAGGATAGTGGTGGCTATGGTTATTAAAGATCCAAAGATACCAAAATGTATGGGTACTGAGTTAGGTTCAGATCCATATGACTTTATAAGCTACTGAGCTTAGATTGAAAATATTGTGTTTTCATTCTCATAGTTTTTATAGTTAATTAAAGATAAAAGGTGGCTGCTGGAGGGTTGCATTAGATCCTAAGATCTAGGTGCAGTGCTCTCAGATCCAAAGCTCCTCACTGATGAAGGCCACAAGCCAGAAACTAGTCTGGGGATATTGGATGAGTAGGCACTAGATGGTGATTTTATGCACAAGCCTTCTGGCATCTATTGATTACTCTGGTTGGAACTGAGTGGCACTACTGTATGGAGAGTTTTGCCTGTTTTAATAATATTTCTATATACATATTTGCAGCAGAAAGTAACTTTGACCTAATAGAAAGAGATAAACTTTCATTAGCAGGTTCTGCTAATAAATCCCATATACATCAATAGGAAAAACCCTATTATTCAGTTGAAAAAAATAGATCAATTCTGGACATGATTAATATATACCTAGGTACCTTGACAAGTCATTTACTAATTCCTGGGCACTACATAGTTTGAAAAGCAATAGGCAGATGCATATATAATGGTATAGACATTCAAAAAAAATTATACATACAATAGTGAATTATTATCATTGCACTTGAGGAATATACACATGTACAATATGTATAAGAATGCTTTTCAATATATTCCTCAACTGTAATGATAAGAATTCACTATTATATGTATAACTTTCTTGGAATATCTAAGCCATTATATATTCATCTGACTATTGATTTTTTAGCCAGGGAGTAGTAAATGACTTGCCAAGGTGCCTAGGTATATGTTAATCATGTCCAGAATTGATCTGCTTTGATGTTGTAGTGTATACATACCATAACTAAAATATGAAACCAACTTAAAATTATATTGACAAATAACTCAGATATGCATCTATAAATAACCATGTTAAAATTGTCATATTTAAAATCAAAAGTAATTTTTTGATTTTAGAAAAGAATTGAATTTGCAAAAGAGCTATGAGATTATTAATGTTATACATAGTACTTTAATTAAAACATTACTAGTAACAAATTTCATTATTTCAATCAAAACAAGCCTAATTGTAAAGTGCATATAATTTGTAATTACAGTATATATAGAAATTATTCATTTATTTTAAGTTTTATAAATTTTCTTCTTTTTATATATATATATTTTGGAGACTTTGGGGAAGGAAGTGTTCTCACTATTTTCTGCAAAAAGAAAAAAGATTTTAAGATATTTTTTTATACATTAGCATTTACATTGTAGTACAGAATATATGAAATAATTGTATTATATGTCAAGGTCCATAATTCATTGATTAATAAATTTCAGAATATTGATAGACTATAAAGGGAAAATAGAAAAACGGAATTATTGATTATCTAAAAAATAACTATGTATCTGACTAATACACGTTTTCCAGCCTCCTATAATTTTATCTATATAAGTATGATATATTTGTATTGATTTTTTTGTTTTCTTATTATTAATAAATTTGTTAATGAATTATTAATTAAGTCTCTTATTAATTTATTAATATTCTCATATATATTCTTTTTTTTAATAATATATAGTTAAGTAGTTAAAAATTCTTTAATGTGTATGCTCATCATTTTTAACATTTGCTTTACACTATCTAGAACTCTGAAGGCAACAACAGGGAATAATTAATTAAAATTTGAGGGATCAAACATAATGTCTGTAGAATAATGCTTTACTCATGAAAGTGATGTCCTGTATAATATTCTTTACCAATGTTATATATACGAAGATTATCTTTCTTGCCAACCATTTAGACATAGGTGACATATCTAGAAATCTTTGCAGGGAAGTTATCATAGAATAATTGCAAACCGAATCAAGTATGAGGTTTGATCATTGTCATCAGTTTAGAGTTTTGCTTTAATCTTATTTCAATGTCAAAGTGAGATATGCAAATGAAATTAGTTATCCATAAGTCATATTATATTATAAAATATATTTCAGTTCATTTCAAGGATCAGTAACTACATATCATTCACTTCTATTACAAATAATCTAACATGGAGCTCAATAAAGATCAGATTCTTGATGTTCTTGATACAAAATGATGTAGAAGTGAGGATTGATCACATATAGACCATGAAATTAAAATATTGATGATTATATCTGAAAATAATTGTAATAAAAAAGAGTTAAATTGTATAGGCTAAACAAAATAAAATTAGAATAGGGTATGCTAAAAGCAAAATGAGCATTGGTCATCAAACATTTCTAAAAAGGTTTTATGATGAAGAATGTTTCATAAATAAATAAATAAAGAACAAAAAAAAAGTAGAAGTAATTTATAATAAGATACATGATCACTAGAATTAGAATAAAGATACAAGATGAGGGAATGAAAATTGAGGAGGTCCAAAAGACAGAGGAGACAGAAAATTTAGGATCCATAATATTAACAAATAATAATATTCTGAAAATTCAGTCAAAGAGAGACTAGAATCTTCAATGACAAAAGATAATTAACCATTTATTATTATGATAATGATGAAAATGTTTGAGAAAATTGATGAATTATTGGATATAAAAAAAGAAGAAATAAAAGAGGAAGGGTTCACATAAATAAAATATACTTTAATCAAATGGATAATTAATTCAAATAAAAGATAGCCAGAATCAAATAGATATGATGTTTCAAATAAATTTAAATATCCAAAAACAAATGGATGACATTTCTACATAAATGCAAAACAGCCAGAATCAAATAGATAATATGTGCAAACAAATAGAAGACAATTAGAAACAAATGGATAACAAATAATAAATCAGCTTAAATTAATTGGATAACATATCCAAGAAATTCAAGGACAGCCATAATTAAATAAAAGAATTGTCAAAAGAAGATTGATGACAATATAGAAAGTGTAACAAAAGGAATAATGGAAGAATTGAAAGAATTAGACCAGAAAATCAAAGTTAATTTAAGAAGTAAACAAAATAAATTAAAAAAAAAAAATGAAAAACATTAAATTACAGATTCAAGAACATCAAAAACTTCAAAGAAAAAAATCTGAAAATTCTAGAAAAGTGCAAGAGGAAGTAAGTAAAATAATTCAGTACTTTGAAGAAATGGAAAACAAAGAAAAGAAAAAGTTAGAGGCATTGATGTAAGATTGTCAGGTTGGAGAAAAGAGAGAAGGTAATAATAAGCAAGCATTTGAAAGAAGCTCAGAAGGAAATGATGGCTAATGGCTAATATAAACAAAATCAAGACTGATCAAAGAGAGAGTGAACAAATGAAAAGTTCATCTGCAATTGTTCTTAAATTCAAATAAATAATATGCTGGGGAATTGGAAAGAAGAAAGACTGAGTTCAGATCCCAAAATTTATAACCATATGTCTAATGATATTAACCCATTCATAAAAATAAGAACCTTTGCAAGCCATGATGGAGAGGTTTCTAATGAATAGTCTAGATCTTTAATTTGAAATCAAATGTATGAAGAAAACAAATTAGTTGTAGCCTAGTCATTTGTAGAGTACATCTCAGGAATAGTGGGATTCATCATTTAGTAGGCCAAACAAGTTTCAAGAAATTAAAGAAGCCATTCTTTTTTACATATAATATTGGAAATTATTATAAATAATTGAATTAGTAAGTAGTATTTTTCCATATTTATATTTCATGCAATACATATATTACATAGACTATTTTAAATACATTTCAATACCATTATTAATTAATAATACTCAGTAAAGATTATAAAACTACCACATCATTGTATTGCAAATTTTTTCTTATTAAGATACAATTTAAATACAATTGTATTGTGTTTTATCCATATTAGCAATAACTTTGTAAATATATGTTAATATACCTGGCAGAGTGGTTATTTTTTTTATCAGTGCTGAGCACGATAATCATAACTATGGTTATGGTGCTCGGCACTGAAAATGCACTATGATGAAAGAAAATTCAAACATTTTTCTAGGCATATTAAGATGTGTATGCAAAGTTATTATAATATAACAATCAACCCATAAACTTTCAAAAATCTCAACCTGTAGTCAAGGCAACCTTCTTTAACTACAGGTTGAGATTGTTGGTAGATTAAGGATTGATTGTTATCATCTACATTTATAAACCTATTAAAGCCTTTCAGTAATTGGATTTATTGTCTTAATAAAGTCTTAGCAAAGTTATTACAAATAAACAATGAAGTGAAAATAATATTATACATATTATTATATACACAGCCATAAAATGCTTGATGCTTTGAATGATTGTCTTACAGAATAGCAGTAAATTTACTAGGGAACCCATGTAAAATATGTAATAGTTTTAAATTATAATAATGGTAAAAATAAACAGTGGTAATATATAATTTATATAGAAATACTTTGGTTTACTTATACTGTAATCTTTATCAATTGAATTTATGTAGATATTATAAGTAATCAAAAGTACTTCTGCACAAATGGTATAATATTACTATTTATTTTTACCTTCAACCATAATTTAAAACCAGTACATATAGTACATTTTTAATGGTTAATTTATTAATTTATATATATGTAAACAAATAAAATACAATAGTTTGTTAAACAAAATAATGAATTCTATAAAATATTAATAGCCAAGTGCATTTTCAGTGTAGCATTAAACTCATTAAAGATATTTAGCTATCAAAATTCCAAAGCATGTTCATTTGTACACTATTAAATCTCTGATTCAAAACATTATTAAAATCAGTAATCCTTCAGGCCTCCTTAATTTTTATTTTTTTATCATCTGATTTGCAATATTAATTTTCTGAGAACTATCATATCTAGAACTTTTCTCATGACAAAAGCAAACAGAATTAAATTGAAAAGTTCTGAGCACGATTGTTATCCTCAAAAAATTAGTATTTTACATTATAAATTAACTAATAAAAAAAGAAAGCTTGGTACATTACTAATTCTAATAACATTTTGAATCAAAGATTTAATAGTCTGCAACTAAGCATGCTTGGAATTTTGAGTGTTAAATGGGGGGGGGGGTTTCTCCCCCAATAATTGATTACCATGTGTCTTGGTAAGCATGCTCAACCATTAATATTTTCTAGGATAATTATTTTATCACATTGTTGACTGCTGTTTATTATTTACAGTTTATAGCAGAATTTAATTTATATGTATGTCACAAAGATGAATAGAATGTGGCTTGGCAAATATATGCAAACCATCACATTAGCCACATTTATTTTGTCAGGACTATATTTATGTGAGAAGATTTAGGTGCTTTTTTACTTTTGTTTAATCTTTAATTTTTATCTGCATTTTGATGATATTCTGAAAAGTCATTTATGTTTGTATTGATACATTATTTTAATATCAAAATTAAATTGTATTTATACATTGCTATATAAATTTATTAGGTAATTTAAATATGCTACATTTACGGTATGCATAATGCATGTGTGATGCATCTGTATATGAATTAGTTAAATGAAAACCATATAAACTTCAACATAGTATTTATAAAATAAGTGTGAATGAAAAGTTTGCATTATGTAAGTATGTCTTTCAATATAGTGCTTGATATTTCCTCATTATATTTATTATACAGAGAAGCTAACAGTAGTGCCACTCAATGCAAGACAGAATAATCAATGGATGCAAGAAGATTTGTAAATTAAATCCTTATCTAGTTGCCACTCATTCAATATCTCCAAACAAGTTTTTAGCTTATGGCTTTTATCAGTGAAGAGCCTTACATCTGACTTGCACTTAGTGGCTTACTATATGGAGAGTTTAGCCTCTGTGTAAACAGCTTGTCTAAACATAAAGAATGGTGATCATGCGATGTTTAGTGATTATATTTATTATAGCTTCACCAGTGCAAATCTAATATTAAATTTAATTTATCTATATTATAGAAAACTATTAAATAAAATGTATAACCATATAATATTTTTGTAAATATTTAATACAATATTTATATACATATATAAATATTGTTTTATAATAAAGGTAATTTAATTTGGAGGGATTGGTAATTAATGAAGAAAGTTTACAAGTTTTTAGTATTTATTATTAATTAATGTTAATAAATTCTTGCATAATTTCTGTGTATCTTTCTTTGTTAATATCAGGCTATAAAATTTGAATATATTTAAATATTATTCCAGCATTAAAATGTTTATCCATTCACAAGTTAAAATAACTTATAATCCAATAATTTTTACTAAGTTTGAAAATAGTAGCCAAAAAGGTTATAGTCTTAAAATAAATTATTTTACATAACTGATTTAGTCTGGATCTATATATGTAATTATGAATACTACAGAAGCAAAGTTATAAGATTAAGGAGATTTATATTATATGTTTTCCACAAAAATTTTTAATCAATTATTATTACTCTCTATCTCATTGTAATCTTATACTCTATAATTTTGTCACATCTATGCATATATGTTATACAAAAATTATATTTCATCTATTTTTAGGTATTGATTTTAGAAAATGGTGCTTATGGTAAAAGAATGAAAAAAATTTGTGAATTGGCAAAACTTCGTCATGAATGTATTAGTTTTAATGAAGATGAACAAGTAGATATTAACAAAGTTGAAGCCATTTTGAAGCATGATAGCAATTTCACTGTAGTTGGTATTATTCATTGCGAGACTAGTTCTGGGATCATCAATCCAATAGAAAAAATTGGTCAGCTAATAAAAAAATATACCCGTAAGTTAATTATTTATATTAAATAACATTTAATTTTAAATAAATAATTAGTTTAAATAAATATCTTGTTAAAATATTAATCTTTAAAATTATCAATTAAATATGTATGATATATATTACAATTTTTTTCATAATTCAGATATCATATGCAAACCACTAGAGATTATAAATAATTGCTTAATATTTTAAAGAATATTATTAAAAAAATTAAAAGCTAGTAATTACTATGTAAATTTTTAATTCATTAAAATCATTGATACTTTTTGGTTATTGTTATAAAAATATATTATTTTAATGCCTTATTGGCATAAATATCAGACAAAATTATCCATACAGTAGTGCTACTCAATGCCTGTTTTAACAGCTTGAGCAAGCATAAGAAATAATGATCATGTGATGTTTAGTGACATAAATATCAACATATTTTTTAAATTTTATTTCTATTATCTGTTTTTATTAGTCACTTATGAATAATACAAGTCATTTTCATTAAATCTTCATAAATTCAAACAAATATCACTTTTTTCACAATTGTCTTATTTACGTAAATAATAGGATTGTTATTTCTATGTTACAGAACACATACACATAACAATAACAATCTCTATCAGATAAAAAAATGCATTATTCAAATTAATAATTTAACATTGGAGAATATTTCCTAATATGATGAATGATCATGAATAATTTTTAATAATTATTTAGCAAATTATCCATAATATATAATATATCATCATCACTATCATTTTTAATCATTATAAATCCACTGCAGGATCAAAGATCTCTCTAATTCTTACATTCTCTTCTCCACATAACATCAACAAGCTTCCTTATTTCTTACATGTATTTCACTTTTTTTAATGTCTTTTACAATCTCTTGGGATTTTATTTAAAACTTCAACTATTCATTTATTATGACTTCTTCTAATATGTCAAACCTAGGTCCATTTCAATCTCTTAATCGTTCAGTGTATCCAGTAATACACATTTGTTCTCTCAGTAATTTATACATCTCTCCAGACTTGACTGAATGGTCTGATCTATGTATTACTCTTAAGTTAAGTGTCCAACTCTCATGTCCATAAGTAAGAACTGGTAAACATATTTAGTAAAAACTTTTTTTTTCAAACACATAAGAGATATTTGCTTTCAATACTAATATTTTTAATAAATGTATTTCATCCAAATTTAATTCTATAATTAATTGCATCCATTATATTTTCATCTGTATTAATAAACTAGCCAAAGTATTTGTATTTGTTAATTTCTTCTAATTCATGATTATCATTTTTCTTTTTCTGAGAAAATCCATTAATCTTAACTTTAATCTTTTTAAGATTTATCTTTAGCACTATTTTCTTACATCTATCTGATAATTCTAGCAACATTTCTTGAATTTCTGAAGTATTATTTGCAATTAACAATCACATCATCTGTAACATCTAGATAACTTTATTCCATTTATTTTTATTTTCCTAGCTTCCAACTTTAATTCATAAAATATAAAATTGCTTTTTTCATTATTTTGGTAGTGTGGAATCATTTGTTTTACACCCTTCTTAATGTTAATCTTCTTAGTATTATCATGAAATCTAATCATTGATGTTGCATTTTGATAAACATTCTTTAGAATATAACAATGTCCTGGATCTATATATTTATGATCTAAATCTCTAATCAGAATGGTAATGCTTTATAATAATCTACAAATCCAAACCATAATGGTAACTCCTATTCATTGTCCTTTTTATAACTTCTCGATGTACTTGGATGTGATCCATTGTGCTAAAATCATTTTTAAATTCGACATATTCTTTTGCTTGGTTAGAGTCTAAAGTTTGCTATACGTGAAATTGTAATTATTTTGACAAAGATTTTGTATTGAACTGACTGATTTCTATTTTCTAATAGTTGTTTTATTACCTTTCTTAAATATCAATATTACTATTATTATTTTTCCAATAATTTGGTACATTTTTATCCTTTTGATATTTATTATATAGCTTTGCCAATAATTTTCTGTTTCTTTGCATGTTTTTTTTTTTGAAATATTAATAATAATTTCATTATTTCCTGAAAGAGGTCTGTAAAGAATGATATAGTAATAAAGAATAATAATAAAAAAAAATCCCCTAACAATTGCTACATAAAGCATGTATAATCATTTATATAATTTTCTGTATCTTATAAAATGAATCATATCATTTAAAAACATTCCAATGATATCATTGTGAAATAAGATATTATATGATATATATTAGCAAATATCTGAATTATAAACCATAGTAATACAAGGCTCTCTCAAGATTGATTTCAGAGAAACTTTGAAGATTCTAACTATTTTTATATATAGTTAATGATGATTAAAGATTTGGTGTAAATAAGATTCTTCTGAAACTGTTTTGTGAGCTTCTAGTGCAATTTTTTACAATTCAATGGTTGATTACTATTTTTTTTATCTAGCATTTTATTCATATTGATCATGCTTTAATGCTCTGATTTAAATATATATATGTATTGTAATAATATGAAAAATGAGGTGATCATGGGATGGGTATAATAAGAGTTATAAAAAACATCATCATTCTAAGCAAATAGTCATTAATAAAAGCATATCTGTTTTATTGAAACGTAGAAAATGAATACAGCATTTGAAGATGAGCAAAAAATCATGTGGCATTATAAACAATAATATGAGTGATAAATATAGCATCACCAACAATAATCATCAAAAGTCTGCAATCACCCATTGTGACTGGATTTAAAAGAGATACATTATATAAAATTTTATGCTAATCATCTCTAGCTAATGCCAAACTTAGACGTATGATTAAAACATTTCATCTGCAAGCATATACTTCAATAATAAATTACAATAGTAAACATATCAAAAATGCTGTGATCATTATATCATTACTGATCATCATTAATGTTCTTGGCCACCTGGTGCTTCTAGTGTACTTGTCAGCAATAAAAATAATTGTAAAATATACAAAGTGAATGTATTTTAAAAATGATGTTTATTACCTTAGCACTATCCAATAATTGTCTAAAAAGAATTATAATAGATGTCCAAACACATTTGTATACACACTTGTTATTTTCCAAATTAGCTTCGGGATTGCAAGGATTCTAAACAATGCGACCGTCTTCAAGAGAATATATATATGTAAAACTCAATCCATTCTAGCATTAAATAACATCTCTAGAATGATCTACAAATCCATTAAAACACTATTCTATGATGAAATCAGTCACACACACTATCAATATACAGAACAGATAACTAGAAAATTAAAGACATAAACAAAAACAATTTCAGAGATTATTATTACTTTTTTTAAACAATTGTTTGATAAAATTAGCTAATAAATAAAAGAATAAAAAATTTCGAAAATGATAATGTGACAATCCAGTTTTACACATAATTTTATATTATAGTGTATATATGATTTCATGTAATATTTATAATTATTCCCATCTTATTCTTTTTAAGTAATTAATATTTAATGTAAGGACTTATTCCCTTTACAATAAAAACCCCTTCCCCAAAATATTTCACAAGAAAGAAAGAAAAAATAAATTCAATTAGAACTTTTCTCCCCCTTTTTTTGGAAAATGAGAATGCTTAATTTTTAACCCAAGTAATAAAATTTTTTTTTTTTTTTTAAAGACAAAAACAACTAAAATAAAATTATTAGTTAATTTTTATTATTTTATTTATGACGTAACATTTATAAATGAAAATGTGTACATATCTATATCTTAAATGACCATGAATTTTTATTTGTTTAGATTTTTTAAACAATTGTTTAATAAAAAGTTAGCTAATAAAAAAGTAATTAAAAATTTACAAAATGCCTAATGTCAAACCAAAGTTTTACACTTAATTTTATACAATAAGTATGATTTCTTATAATACATATAAATATTATTCCCATCTTATTCTTTTTAAGTAATTAATATTTAATCTAAATGAGTTATTCCTTTACAAATATCAAACCCCAAAAAATATTTCACAAGAAAGAAAGAAAAAATAAATGATTTCTAACCTTTCTCTTCTTCTTTTGGAAAACGAGGATGGCACATGGTGTTTTAATCCAGATTTAATATATATATATTTTAACAAAAACAACTAAAAATTATTCACTAGTTTTAATTTTTATTTTATTTATGAAATAATATTTTTAAATGAAGATATGTACTCATCAACAATACTTTATATTACCATGGATTTTTATTTGCTTAGTTCTTGTATAGCTGATTAGTTAAGGATTTCATCTGGTAAATCTCACAGTACTATTTTAATCAATATTTTGGCTTCAGTTTTTTTTTTTTATGTTTTTTTCAATGATTATTTTCATCCACTTTGTTTTTTCTTTTTCATTTTTAGCTCTAGGTTTCCAGTTTAACAATTATTTTCATTTCAAATTAGTTTTACTTATAGCTCCAGATTTCTAGTTTAACAGTTATTTTCATTCAGGTTAATTTTTTTTTCTATTGTTCGTTAAAAGTTAATCTTTTTACTTTTTTGTGGCTTCAGGTTTTCAGTTCAATAATTATTTCATTCTGAGTTAACACAGGATTAAGACAGTCATGATTTTGTATGGGTCAATGCTTAAGGATAGTTATTAGTTTCTGTTAGAGGATTTTTCATCTATATTCTTTTTAATCAAATAGGTTACATAGTTATTTTTGTAATGATCAATTTTTAGTAAGAGTTTAGTGCATAATTCTTCTAAGTTCTATACTATTATATTGCTTTTTAAATATCATTTTTTGAAATAACTAAGAATGAAATCAATTTAGCATCAGATTTCCAAGCTGAGCTTCTGTTTGCCGAATTCTACTGCCACATTATCTTTTGTTTTAAAAAAAACAACCATGATTCTAATCTTTCATCCAATCACATGACAATCTCATAAATTAATGCATTAAGCCTTGAGCATTCAATTTTCTTTTTAAAAGAAAGATGATCCTTTTTCTCTTTTTTTAAAACAATTCTATTTATACCTGATTGTGAAACAAATTTCATTTTTTCAAAGATAAATATCACAATCCCTTGTTGTTTTTATAAATTAATTGATAAACAATTTTTAACAATCTTAATTAACCGATAACAGCCTTTTAAAGATTATAATCTCATTTTGGTTTTTTATGCTTTTGTGATAGTTGCATATTAAAGCATAAATACTAATCTAAAAGAGAGTAAAATTACTACCTGATTATTAAGTTCTCCTCTTATCACTTAATGTAAATATATTACTTGTCCGGCATTGAAAGTATATTGAGGCAGAAGACACAGGCAATGGATTTTATATTTTATTTATAGGAAAGTAGTGGAAGCAGTGTAAGTGTTAAATCTGAAAAGAAGCTGTTTCTTGCCAAGTTCAGAGCTTATTGGTGTAAGAAAGTTATTATTGATGTTTAAAAAAACTGAAAATATTTGAAATGAAAATGGTGTTGAACAGGAATGCTTACTATCTGTAGGTTTGTTTTTCTTTTTTTTTTTGTCGGTAGCCTGTGAAACAATATAATCATGGTTTTGTGAAGCAGGCATTAAATTGATATATAAATTTGAACTGATTAGAAGCAAAAACTTTATATACTAATACCACTGATTCAAATTATTATTTATAAAATGTTTTGATATTTGAATGCATTCAATAAAAACTTTGCTTTAGCAAATGTTATTCAAAAAACTCAGATGATTAATCAGGCAGTAAATTAAAATTAATATTTTAGTAACTTTTTAGGCAGGTAGATGGATTTGGATATTGAATGCAATATTCAACTGCTATTTGTATATGTCTAAAAGTTAGAGTATTACATAATTGTTTCACCTATGTTAGTTAGTTGTATGGATCACAGTTTTTCAATCAAATTTATTATATGGATTTAAGACATGAACTTCCTATTAATATAATACAAGGATAACGGGAAAATTTATTTAAGAATACGTCTTAATATTCTCAAAATGTGATGGTTAGGGTTTTTTGTGTTCTTCAGCTTGTAGATATGATGATATTGAATTTTCTATTGCATCACCACATTGTTATTAGATTGGACATGTGAAGCAAAGTAATAGTTGCATGCTTATTAAAACAATTATTTTTGGGAAAATTTGAGCATAAAATTTTATGGAAGAGACATCTCATTATATTACAATAATTACTTTAGAGACTCCTCTGTATCTGTCTACAAAAAATAACAGTGAACAGTCTGCACTAAATATAATTAATAAACAGTTAGCTTGTAAATTCAAGTTTTGGTCCCAGAACCAAAATATTTTGACTTTCTAATAAATTAAATTTACATACATTACCACCTTTGAATTTTTATAAATACAAAAAGCACTGTGCAAAAGTAGATTCCCAATGTGGGCTTTGAAATAGAACACAGAGACTGAATGACACTTATTTTTTGATTGTCAAATATGCACACCAATTCCAAGTCTATTGCAAAGACCTAATACCAACATGCTATTTCATATATTTTCAATGGGAGTATTCCCTAAGATTAGGGGCCACATACTTTCTATATGCATTGAAAACATTTGAAATAGCATGTTGCTATTAAGACTTTGGAATTGGTGTGTGTATTTGACAATCAAAAAATAAGTGTGATGTGTCCCTATGACAAAGTCCACATTGGGAATCTACTTTTGCACAGTGCTTTTTGTATTTATAAAAATTTAAGGGTGGTAATATGTGTAAATTTAATATTATTAGAAAGTCAAAATATTTTGGTTCAGGGACCAATACTTGAATTTACAAGTTAACTGTTTATTATTTATGTTTAGCACAGCTTGTTCACTGTTGTTTTTTTTTTTAGACAGATGTAGAAGAGAGTTCATATTTCAATAGTGATATTTATTCTCTCAGGTTAACAAAAGATTACATTATCAATAGCTAATAATGAGCAAAAGAGAAATTTTCAGTAACCTTCGATAGGTGGTAATCTGTCTGTAGGCATTATCTTAAATACAATTTCCACATATGAGAAAAATTTGAAACACGATGTCTTTAAATGTAGACTCAAACCATTTTGTAATATATATTTTTTAGTTGTTTAATTAAGACAGAACCTATTGTTCTTGCCTCAAAGTAATTTCCTACACATGGTATAGACATATGTTGAAAAAGCTTTTGCACATATCTAATTATTGGCATTGAGTATATTATTCTTGTCGTTATTGGCAGATATAATATAATAATAATGTTTTTGCCTACGAAGAGAGAGAATGATTTTCTAAAAGAATTGATCAGATGTTCAATGTTTCCTTTCAGCTTTTCTTGTATTGCTGATCACATGCCTGAGTTATTGAGATAAAAAAAGGAAAATCTAAAAAATGATTAGGTATTTCTTCAAAATATTGTTTGTAGCATTTTCCTGTATATATATTCTAACCTTGGTCTTGTGCATCTTCACTTCCAGATAATATATGATATGAAATAAAATGGGTTCTAACTCAGTTAATAATTAATAAATAAAATATTCAGCATTAAAATTAAAATGTTTCACTAGCTCAAATTTAAAATACGAATAAGGTTCAGTTTATAAAATAAATTAAATAAATATTTTAATATTTTTATGAGACTTGAAGTGAAAATACAGGTGACAAGATAGATTACATTGAGCCAATATCCCACAGGATACTACCTCAATGGCATAAGAACACTATCCCCCTTATTACTATTTTAAATAACAAACTCATAGTATTCTTACGACTTTAATAACTTCTACTCACTAAGACTAAACTAATAATTAAATCTTAATCTTCTATTTAATAATAATCTAGCTCAAATAAAATAATCTCAGGTTCATAAAGTTTATTCTAAGTCAATAAAAATACTGTAGCAAAATATGAGAAGGGATTTTATGTCATAATCTACTACACTGAAACTAATAATAAAAAATAATAATAATAATATTCTTCATTGTTTAACTACTACTGGATATCTTTTCTTTTCGTTATATTTTTATTACCATAATAAAATAATTTTATATAATTTTTTACCTTCATGTAATAATATAATAAATACATGGTAGCATATGATAATCTGGTAAACAAAGGATGTGTGGCAACTGATAGCATATAATTCAGTATATTATTGTGATAACTGATTTATGATCAATAAAACAATGTAAAATTATAATTATTTAATTAAAAGAATACCAATAAAATATTTAAATTCTTAAATATAACTCTATTTATCTTTTTGTGCAAAATTATATTTTTGTTTCAATTGTTATGAATATATCGTGATTTCATGCAGTGAAGTGGAGAAATAAACAATCAAGACACAAAAATTTTAAAAAACAAATTTTAACAAAGTTTATTAACAACAACAAATAAAATAAACAATTTATGTACACTATTTACAATGGATATCCTTATTTTATTCTTACATTTTTATCTACTAGGTTATAAAAAAAAATAGTTTATAGTTTAGTTATATCTTTATTTATACTTAAGACAAAATAATAAAAAATGTTACCATTTGGTTTCTCATTATGGTTAACTTATTATAAATATATTTACTTATTAGCAGAATATTTCATCCTTAATATTATTAAACTATCTTATTTTTTTAAAAAAAAAAATTCATAGGAAAACATTCTACAGAAAAAACAAAATTAACTTTATAATGAGTATGGATTTCTCAAAATATTAAAAAAAATTTTCATCTTGCAAAGTCAAAGATGTTACATAAAATATTCATCCAAAATTCAGTACTAGATTTTAGTGTTTTATCACACGATGTTTACTAATCATAATACATTCTTATTTAGCCTTACTTTAGTATGATATAAGTGTAATAATCAATATATTCCTGTTATTCAATAAACAAAAAATATACTATGCATATTCCCTACATTTATTGTATATTATTGTATTTTAAAAATATGCAATACTTATTTTTCTCCCAAAATAACAATCAAGCATTCAATAATAATTAACATTTTAAAGAAAATGTCTTTGTTTAGATACTCTATTTTAAAAATTTATATTTCATTTCCGAAATAAATTCAAAAATATATTCTATGATTCTTTTCTTTCCCTTAGGATTCATTGGACCTTCAATTTTAAGTTATAAAATTCTGTTCCTTATAAGCAAATAAAACAATCTTATACAAAACGATAGCATAACCTAAGTTCTAAATTATTTATCATTTCTTTTCAAAATATCTTACTGAACGATGCAGTTACGTGAAATAAAGATAGCGAAATAGATGTATAGGATTTAAGGAAGAAAGCTAGAGTATTACTCATAATATATCTCAAAAAATCATGGCATAGTGCAAAGAGGTATGACCTTTACCTGTCTAATAACCTTTAATACATGAACGATGTTAAAGCTACTTCTTCAGCTTTATTTAAAACTTCAAATATTTAAAGACATATAAAACACTGTCCAAATAAAATGTGTATCAGTCATAGGGCTTTGTTAACTATGCTGATAACCACATAAAGACTAAATATTATTTCTATTCCTTATCATATCCTTTTTTTTTAAAAAAATACATCATCTTGATTTCTTGCTAACTATAGTACTTCCAAGCCACTATCTCAACATTATTTCTCAAGATTTTTCTACATCTTACATCGATAAATAACTATCTGCATTTACAAAACAATAAATAAAATTCATTGATAGTTTAAAACAATTTCACTGTTCCATAAGAAAAGTTTGCTTACTTCATTATTCTATATGTTTAATCATATACAATCTACTTAGACAATATTTGAATATCCAATAACATGAAAATTTTAAAAGAATCACATAATTATTTGTTATTATATTGGATTATATCACTAATATATAAAAAAAAAAATAATCGTCGTATGCATATTTTCAAATCAGTCCTATCTCATAATGTTTTTTTAAAATGTTGTATGAAAATGCGTTACATATAATTAAAACTTTTACACTTCATTCTTAGATTCATAGATGATCTAAAGAAAACAAAAAAATATACATTATAAATTATTAATAATTATTACTATTACCAAAATAACCCTTTTTATCTGGTCATCATTTTTAGTAGGCTTCTTCCATCCACTGGATATAGAAAAACATTGCATACATAAATGAAGACACATCCATACGTTTTATTTAAAAATATTCTTATCTAAATTATTAGATTATATTATAAATTTTATGTTATTAACAAATTAATGTTTTATGTTTTCCTAATCTTATAAAAAAAATTTAGATTTAAACTAGGTTAATAAAATAAAAATTTAAAACTATAATTACGTCTTCACTTGACCATAGTTCATGATAAAATCCAAAAATGTTATCCATTTTCTCTAGAGTTTTAAAATGTTCTCCTCCAAGCGCGTTAAAGTTTAAAAATAAAAATAATTATTAATCCATTTAGTAAAATTTATAGAAAATAATCCTGGGTCTTTACTGTTCAGAATGAAAATTATTAAACTGTAATATTAAAGAATTATTCCCACGAAGTTTATTCAATATTCTCTGATGCATCACTCTGTTCAATTTAACTTAAGTTATCCGGTAAACTTTTACACAATATTTGTATTTTCATGGATCCATCCTTTATTTATCTACTATATGTTCATTTTTTTTAATATAGGTTTTATTTCTTAATAAGTTCTTTTTAATTCTTGTAAAATATATATTTAAAAAAAATGTTTCCTTCAAAAAGGACTAAACATTCTATTTCTTTCATTATATTTTATGATAACTCATACGATATAAATATCTTATTCTTTTTTAAAAAAAAAACTCCTGGATAAGCTTATAAATAATACGTCACAAATTTTTTTAGACGGCAAATAGTTTTCTGTTTAAGCTTCCAGCATAATGCCCGAATTATTTTTATATGAGTTAGAATAATCCTCCGGTTGAGCATAAATAAAGCTGTATTATAATTTAAACATATTTTATTTCGTAGTATATCCATCTCTATTGCGTAGTCTAGGCTAAACTTCAGATAAAATACTCCTGGCAAGTAACTTTTAAAAAACTAGAAAATCATTTCCACAAAGTTTCTAAATATATATATATTTAAACTCTCTTTTGCAAAATACTTTAAAATTATCAATTAGTTTTTTGCAGATAAAGTTATAAGAAAGTACTAAAAAATTGACTAAAATAAAAATTTAAAATACTATCTCTTTGATAGCTAATAATATACCTTTCTCTGGTTTCAATCCATTATTAATCTCCTCTTATACCCCCGTGCAATTCATATTTATAGTCTGTAAGAATACCTCATTTGATTGGTTGATTCTTACTTTAGCTTGAGAACAAATTTACATATATTTTTAGTTTTACAGAATTATATTTGAAAATAAAAATTTATGATGTAATAACTCAAAATATTATTTAAAATATTACTTTCAGATTGATTATTACTTTATCAAAATTATTTAAACATTTAAAATAACTTTTAAAATAATTTTAATAACCTATTCCATTTATCTATTTTTATTTAAACAAAATATTTAATTTTTTTACTAACTGTATTCGTCTTTATTACATTATTTAAAACATTACATACAATAGTTAACTTAATATTTAATATTTACTTTATGCTAAGTGATAATTCCATCCAATTCTATAATATAACTTTTCAAATATTTTAAACTTTGTTATTAATTCAAACAAGCGTGTGTGAAAGTATGTAATATACAAGTCACATGATCAATAACTTTGACAGACGATTTTCAATCTATTTCTCTGCCTAGACTAATAAAATTGATACACTTATCACATTTAATAATATAATTATAAAATTTGGAAGAACAATTTAGAAAATATAGAACTAGATATAACTCTCACCATCACAAAACTAATTTTTAAAATATACGATATTAATTTTGACTATTAAATATGATTATAAATTTAAACACTATTTATTATCTTATCAGTTGTAAACTATTAAAATCGAATTTATTAAATATACTTTTAATATTTATAGCTGTGTTATTTAATATGGCCAGCTTTTACAACCATATGAAACAATATTTTAAGCTTTACATAACTATTTTTTAAATGATTCGCTATAATTTTATATACTACGTATTTTCTTTAGCTTCAAATTGTACTTTATATTATAATTAATAAACTATAATTAACATATTAAAATAATATATTCTAAAATTTAAAATTTTTAGTAATTGACTGAAAAGGGCACAATATATATATATATATATATAAACCAAGTGCATGATTTTGCCATGTTAAATTGTAATTTATGATTGTTTGTATATTTATTAAAGAAGGCTATCAAGGTGGGAATTTGTTTTTTGAATCTAAAAAAAAACTGAAGTCATCCTTATAGGCTATACATTGAATATTTTCTTTCCTCTCTGGTATATATATCGTAGCCCTTGGATTTGTCCAAGACTCCAGTTTTTGAGTTAAATAAGCAAAATAGGGTTCAATAAAAATTTTCCTCATAATGTATGTATTTTTTTTGCTTTAATGAGCAAAATTTTAGCCAAGACTAAGTTCGAACCCATATTTATAAGGATTGTGTACGTTTGACTTAGTAAGCAATATGAAAATTTATTATTAAGATATTTCTAACCAAAAGATTATTTATTTTAATTTATGGGTCAAGTTAATATTAAAAACATATTTAGAAAAGCAAGATTTATACATTAGTTAATAGGTCGACTGAGAAGAGGGAGGAGATGTGTGACTCTTAAAACTACGTTAGATAATGAAAATGAAGAGTCATTATTTTATACTAAGTTAGAAATAAATAGTTCATGAGAGTAAATGAAAAAACAAAAAAAATAGTTGTAATAAATAAAGATTAAAGTATGAAATCAGTTAATTAAAGAAATGTATACATGCAACACGTGTGTGTATTTAATCTGATTATAGATTTTGATTGTAAAGTGCACAATTAACAATCATTCCTTATCATTTTGTAAGGAAATCTAAAAAAAAAAAAGAAATTAAAGCATTTTAATGTTTATTATTCACAGCCAAAATTTAATTCAAAGTCCGGGTTTGAAATTGGGTTGCAATATATATTTTGTCTCATTATTTAATGGAAAAATAAAAAGGGGAAAGATAGCTGTTCTGTTATTTACTTTTAATGTGGGTTTCATGGGTGTTATATTACTCAATCAATTATTAGAGCCTTTGAATGATATAAATTTCACCAAGGAATTTATGTGTACAATTAATGATGATGGTCTGTTGAATTTAAAATTAATTGGCAATTATATTTGTTGAAGGTACAATTAATTGTTAATCATCCGATAAAATGCAGACGTGAATTTGGCATGTTTTTTTCTAGAAGAGCAAAAGGTTAAAAATTAACCAGAGAAAAGGGAACAAGTCAATCAAATAAGAAAAGAGAATGACCAGATGGCATTCTCTATAAAAGTCTGTTGTTTAGTGGAGAGGGGCTATTCTATTTTGAAACTTTCTGTTTGCAAGTTTTTCTTTCATTGACTTAAGAGAGAAACTGTGCTATAAAATTTAAAATTGTTTATTGTTATTTTTTTTTGTCTCTTAAGAATAACTTTGCTAAATTTAACATTGTATTAAGAAAAGACAATGTGTATTGTATAAATTTTAAGCGAGTACACATTTTTAATCTCCAAAAGTTAACCAGTGGTCATGATTATATCAGCAAATAGTAAAATTTAAAACCCAGAAGTTTGATATCGTATATATAAATCAATTTAAATATAAAATGAATTCAAAGATGGAAAAAGATAATCAGAAATGGACTTATATCTTGAAAAAGTTAAACGACTGCTGTTTAACTGTAATCTGCACATAATTAAAAAGTTTAACTGTAATCTGCATAAAATTAAAAAATTTAACTGTAATCTGCATAGAATTGGAAATGAGGAATGCAGTTCAGCAAAATAAAAATTGTATATCTGATGTCAGAGGAATCAAACCCCATCAAAAGAACTTTTTGATACATGGACTCATGTGCTCTTATAAACCGATTAAGGAGGAATGAAAAAAGGAAAAATGGAAACCAGGAACTTAGAGGACACTTGCCAAAGAACTCTATATAAGTATAATCTTTTGTTTATTATTTCCTATTTATGTAGGACATTTAATATAAAAAAAGAGAATTTCTTTCTTTATGTTTGAGTATGTATATCCATTTTAAAATTAATTCAGGGTGTAATTATAATAGTGTTATTTTGGGGATAGGTGATATTGATATTAGATAATTTTGAATATGTTTATTTTAAATGCTTTTTCTATTTTTGTCATTTTGGGGGTAGGTGAAATTGATATCATGTCGTTTTGATGTGCCTTATTTAAAATGCTTTACAAACAATTTTTAAAAAAAAAACACTTAGAGATATTATTATTAGTATCAGAAGTTATTGTCAAATGCTTAGACTTATAAAATTGTTTAACTATTGAGCTAAAACATCATCATTTTCGTAGAAAAGTGCATGGAAATAGTTTTAAAATTTTAATACGCATTTCTTATTGTTTATTATTATTGTTATCATAGATTTAAGGCCAGAAACAAGCTGATTAATGCTTGGAAAATTTATGAGCTCATATTCCAGTGCACTAATTCACAAGAATATTAAAGACATGAAAGTTTTACTTGTAGAATTTGATATTTCGACCTGTATGTATGTGGATAGACAAAAGTCTCCACAAAGCCACCTAGTGGAAGAGTTTTCCCACTTGATTATTTTCTACACTGTAAGAAGGTTTCTTATTTTGATGGCCAGAGGCAATAGGTATACCTATGTTCTTTTGTATGACTAGCGATAAAAATCCTAGCATATATCAACCTTAGTGAAAAGGTTCTCTTATTTGGGTAACTGCCTGCCTCGTATTAATGTTTGATATTCCTTATGAGTGTATGAAAGATAGCCATGATAGCATTATTTATAAGTGTCAGATACAAGGTCGCAAACTCAATTTAATGTCAGGATGAATGCAGATAATGTGTGTGCGATTGGTGTACTTGAATGTTGTTTTGTTGATTTAATTTTATCAATTCGAGCCAAAAGTAATAAAGGTAATAAAATGTGAAATTAAGGGTTAAATAAAACCTATGAATGTTTAGGCGTAAGCAATGCATATATGAAATTATTTGATAAATGTTTCCACAGCCAATTGAGAACTTCGCTGGAAAGGTAATATTGTTAAAATATTATTATGTCATAAGAACATGAATATAGAGTGCGTGCACTATGATGATGATTGATCTTGATGCTGAGTTGTTTGCATTGACTTAGTCTCACTATTCATAGAATATCTCTAGTGTAAAGATTAGGGCAAAAGAAGGTTCGATCAGGATGACAGAATAAGATTAAGAAATTTGCGAAGGAGTATTAATTGTAAAAAAAAAAAAAAATTGTTAAATAAAATTATTAAATTTAATTAGGGGAGAAATTAGCTCTAAAACAAATCAGTAATAAAAGAGAAAGCATTGAACATGGGAAGAAATTGGTATTCACTGTATCTAAGATAAAATGAAAGCATAAATATAATGTATATGTTTATGTATGGAATTGTAGTTTGTCAAATAAAATTTATTTGTTTTAAATAAAATTTGCGTATATCTCAATGTTTTTGTGGGTTATTATTATCTAGATATCTCAATCCAATCATGCATCAATATATTATTATTAATATTTGAATTATCATGTATGTAAATAATATCCGGTAAAATTATTTAAAATGGATAATTTCAGATACTTAGAATTACCGAATAAATTAATATATTTGAAATATAAACTGTGAATAGAGATAGTTAGTGAGTGATAGTGAGTGCAGAGGTGGGCATAAAATCCTTTCTCCATCCGTTGTATTCAAACCCTCTCTAGACCCACTTCTTTTTAATTTTGTCACAAATGTGACTATGTTTATGATGGTTGATAAAAAATTTAATAAGCTTTAATTATTCTGAGTTTTAATGTAAATAGACATTAACTGCATTAAAGACAACTGAGATCACCTTGGAGGCGATCAGGAGAGGAGTGTTGATCACCAATAATCTATCGCAGCTTATTCAATTTCCACACCTAATTATTCTAGAAACCTTGAGAAGATATTATAAGGGGAAATGAGCTAGCAAAAATGTAAATTTTAATAGTCAAATAAATAATAGTGTAATAGAAATATGGATGTGAAGTTGATGGAGTGGTGGATCAGGAAGGTGGAGATGGATATAGAATCTTGTAATTAGAATAAAATTTTAATTGTAGCTTTAATGATGGTGAATGGGGAGTGTGCTGAGAGAGATATTAATATTATCGATTTTAATGCATTCTCTGAATCGATTGATTATTTATTAACCCATTCATTAAATATTACTGAAAATTATTGAAGTGAGATTTAACCTTTATATTTTATTAAAGTTGCAATTTGGCGCCCTGGAAATTAAGCTTATAGATGTTCTATACCATCATCATCATCCCAGTAGGCTTCAGAAATAGTGTCAGCTGGGAATGATGAAGCATCCATCAATCCATCCTTAAAATGTTACAATTGGCATGCAACTGAACTGCAAGTGTTTAAATGCCATATAGATTTAAATATAGTACAATCAATCTATATCGTGGATGTGCAACCATTTGAATAAAAAATTTTCATTGGTTAGAATAAAGTTATAATTAGCTTAAACTATCCAATAATCTATGTGATATTTGTAAGCTCTCCCAATCATTTTAGTTCTATTTGAAATCCAATGTGGATGACCGATCGAGAGATTGCAAAATGCGTTTTATGTCAATTTGATAAGTTTTTATAAAATTAACCAACTAAAGCATAACTTTTCATTTGTTAGAATTGACTTTTATTTAGTTACAATTGGTTTGTAACATGGTCACATGAAGAAGATTATACATTATCCTTAGAAACTATTTAATTTATACAATGATAATTCCGATAGTTAGAAATTTGGATAGTTAGAAATTCTATTTGTTAGATTTGGTTACAATGTAGATGCTATAAAATAAGTTATAGCTGGAACATCAATCCACTATTGAATGAGTAAATAATCTATTAGTTAGATTTGGCTACAACATGGATGCTATAAAATAAGTTATAGCTGGAACATCAATCCACTATTGAACGAGTAAATAAATCTATTAGTTAGAAATCAAGTCAGATGTCACATGACCTAATTATAAGCTTGCATTTACAAATGTTGTATATAAAGTCCGTAAAATAAGCTCTTAACAAGCTTTGCAGAATATCCTCAACCCCAGACCAGTTTCTGCTTCTGGCATCATCAGTGAGGTTATTTTGCAAGCTCTATATATAATATTTGTAAGTACAAGCTTATAATTAGTTCATGTGGCATCTGATTTGATTTTTTTATATAATTTTATTTTTTCTATTAAGGCTTTGGTGATTTTATATTGCTAAATCTATTAATATAGGGTGTATCTGAACTTAGTTCAGTCCCTATGGTAATTAAGTTATATAGCTGGATTGGAAGACATATGGAGGTTTGAAAATTTCAGATTTTCTAAGTTATACTTTAGAGAAAGTTCTGGGCTTGTCCTGGTATTTTTAATCTAATGCTTGAATATCCTGGCACCTCACTGATTATGCCAGAAACAGAAACTGGTCTGGGGTTGAGGATATTCTGCAAATCTTGTTAAGAGATTATTTTGTGAGCTGCATATATAACATTTGTAAATATAAGCTTATAATTAGGTCATGTGGCATCTGACTTGATTTTTTTTTTGTAATTTTATTTTTTGCTTTGGCAAATTTATATTACTAAAGTTATTAATATATGGTGTATCTGAACTTAGTTCAGTCCCATATGGCTATTTAAGTTAGATAGCTGAATTGGAAGACATATGAATGTCTGAAAATTTCAGATTTTCTACTTAATAGTTATATATTAGATAAAGTGCTGAGCTTGTCCTGGTATTTTTAATCTAATGCTTGAATATCCTGGCACCTCACTGATAACGCCAGAAGCAGAAACTGGTCTGGGGTTGAGGATATTCTGCAAAGCTTTTTAAGAGCCTATTTTTCAAGCTCTATATAGAATATATATATATTCCCAGGAATTCATTTTCGATGTTTCTTGCCGTATGCTGTGAAAAATAAAATACTAAAAGGAGAGACCTGAGATAATGAGGCTTAAAAATAGTTGAATATTAAACCTATATATAATATATTTTACAATTTTTTATTGTAATTTTAATTATATCTGTAAATAAAATTACATTTAATTTAAGAATTTTATCATAAGGTTTCACCAATTTAATCTTTTTATATATAGAGGACAAACCAATCATATAAGTTCTTGTATTTTAGTTTTCTTGTTTTGAATTATTTTAGATTTTTGATGAAGATTGCAGATTTAAATAGTTAGAAAAAGTAGAAAAAAAAAGTGTATTACATTAAATTGAGCAATAAAGAGATAGTGAAGATATTTTAAAATACTGAAAGACTATTGTTGTGGAGTAGTCAGTTTACAATATAATAATATCTTTGATGCATTAATTCCTGCACAACTTTAAGCAAATATTAAAGATTCTTTTAACAATTGATACATAGGACGATTCATTATTTTTAAGATACTTCTACATTAATGTCAATTATTCTTTTTGAAAAAGTCTCTATTTTAAAGTGTAGGTAGTACACTTTTTAAAAAAAGATAGTAAAATATAAATTACTTTTATTTTTGGCTTCATCCCTTATAGTTTTTTTCACAGCATCTATCATAGTTTATTTATCTTTAAAATACAGCAAATTTTTTATAGAAATAATGATTTAAATATATATAACCTTTTCATCTGAATTTATCTAATTTTATATTTTTATTTTATTTTGTAAATATTTTATTTTTTTCAGAAGCAGTATATTTTGTTGACGCAATGAGTAGTTTTGGAGCAATACCAATTAACATGGAAGACTGCAATATTGATTATCTTGTCAGTTCTGCAAATAAGTGTATTCAGGGAGTGCCAGGATTTGCATATGCTATTGCTCCCTTAGATCATTTAATAAGCTGTAAAGGTATAGTGAAGTTTGTTTTTTATTATTTTATCAATGTTTATTGTTTTCTTTTCAATATAAAGGATTTTTCTAAGTTTACAATGTAGTTTTAAAAAAATATTGAGATGTTAAGAGTAAATTGTGTTAAGAGTATCGCTTGCAATAGCAAATAACTACTAGCATTGAGCAATTATTATAGTTCAGTTATACATTTGAATATATAAAATTAACATTGATATGTAATTAAAAGGTAATACAGCTTTTAAATAACATAGTACAAGACAGAATCTTAATTGACTTTCTCCAATGCAGAAAAAAAAAAGATTTTGCATGCCAGCAAGCTAGGTGAGTTTTTCCCCACTTGTTTTATTCTAGATGAGAATGGTTAAATATCTGTTTAAATTTTAATAATTGGATATCTACCATGGTTGTTATGGATCAGCTTTTTAAAAGAAAAATTCTAAGCTTGCTTATAATTTGAAAAAGTTTTGAGTTTTAGAACTGAAATATTATATATATATATATTATCCACATTTATTAAAAAAAACATATCTCTGTATTTTTTTCTATCATTCTTATTTCTTCATAGGTATCTATCCAGCTTTATCATTTTCAATAAAATATTACATTCATTATTTCATAGTACTAAAATTCACTAATGATTTATTCATACAATTGTTGAATCTACACAGCCAAAACAAATTTTGCATCTTAATTCAATGCACAAAATTCTTAATTCATTATTTTTATCTGAATAAAACCAATCAGAATAATATGAACTATATATTTAATTCATAGGAAATACAATCACACAAGAGATAAGATGTTTAAAAAGGAGAAGAATGGGACTGAAAATTAATCCATTGACTTTTATCTCTTGATTTCTGTTCTCGATTTGTTGTAAACTACATAGGACATTGTTTTACTGTGAATGGCTGATAGTTCTCACTGCAAGCCATTACTGTATTAGTATAAGACTATTTTCAATACCTAATATCTTAAACCATTTCTTCATAATAGCTTATTTTCAGTCATTTCAATATTTTAAAAATGATGTGCAAAAACACATTTATTTGATTCCTTAGTGTTATAGTGTATATTAATTCAACTGGTAGTATTATCACAAAACACATTTTAATGGTTTTTAATTTTTTAAGAAAGTAGTCTCTCTTTACTTATTTATACATCATCATCATCTGATTTATTAAGCATGTAACATTATATTAGTTACAATCCAATTATAGGACAACTTTTACAAACTAAGTATTAGTTTACATTTATATAAAAAATTGTAATAATTCAAATTGAAAATATCAAAATTTGAAAGTAAGTTATTATACAACATAGGTATTTTAATTATAGCTGTGTTTTTATGATTTTATTTTTAATATAAATTATTGTTTCTTTTTATTTTGGAGATCTATGAATTATGTTATGAATGGCACTCATACTTATGACAATCCAACAAAATGTTACCAGGCTATTACATTTTCTTTAATATTTTAACAAATAAACAATACACAGACAACTCTTTAAAATTACATTATTTTATTATTTTTTAAACTAATTTTATAGATTTTCAATTAATAAGCAATTTTTTTTTTTTTTGTTTTTATAATAAATGTTCCTTTATTTTAGCTTTTTTTTTAAAAATAACCAACATTTCTTTATTTTGTAAGAAATGTTCATTTAAGTTAGGTTTTTATTTTTTTTGGAAAGTAATTGAATATATTTGCAAGATGTTCATTTGTCAAGTTTTTTTTTTCACTAACATTCATTGATTTGATTTACTTCAATCATAGTTTTATTTTTTTTAAATAGGCAAAACTCTCCATACAGCAGTGCCAGCCAGAGTAATCAATGGATGCCAGAAGGCTTGTGGATAAAATCCCCATCTAGTACCTATTCACCCATATTCACCCAATATCACCAGACTAGTGCTCTCAGATCCAAGGCTCCTCACTGACGAAGGCCACAAGCCAGAAACTACCCATCCAATATTCCCAGACTAGTGCTATCAGATCCAAGGTTCCTCACTGACAAAGGCCACAAGCCAGAAACTAGTCTGGGGATATTGGGTGAGTAGGCACTAGATGGGTATTTTATGCACAAGCCTTCTGGCATCCATTGATTACTCTGGCTGGCACTGAGTGGCAATAATATATGGAGAGTTTTGCCTGTTTTAATAACAGTTATGTGCAAGCATAAGAAATGGAGATCATGTGAGTTTTATTTTTTGTTGATAAACAACACCTCAATAACCAATTTATTTTTGTTTGGTAATAAATATTCCTTTATTTTATCTTTCTTATTTTCACTACTTAGATAATGAATTAATCACTGTCCTCTTTCTCTTTTCTCTTACAATGACATTATGTAATATGATTATATATGTGTAATTTTAACATATATATTTCGCTTGTGTTACAATAAAACAGTTTGTTTGAAACTTTTGATTAACAATTCAAGCTTACAATAGCAAATCAGTAAAATAAAGGCACATTCTGCATCAGCTTTAACAGACTACCAGTAAATCTCTTCATTTTATTCTACCTCTTTTTTAAACAAAATATCTAAGTTCTGGTTTTAATCAAATATTTTAAAATCTGATAGTATTCAGATTAATTTTGAAATAAGAATTCCCATTGATCTATCTGTTCTGATTTATATTTATAAGATTTACGTAAATATTATTTATTAAGTGCAAGCAGTTTGTAATTAAAGTGAAAGGCTGAAAACTCTCGCATATGCTTTTGGAATGCTTATATGATGGCCAATCAGATGTAATGATGACTGTATAGGGAGCTCTTAAGTCACAACACAAGACAGAGATTTTATAAGAAAATGGTGGTTCCACCTTTCTCTTTACTTAAATTTCTATATATATATATATATAAGCCAGTCTGAAGCATTTTGACTTAAGAGCATGAAGCTTTAAATATCTTCACATTTAACTCACTGTCTATTATTTATAAATCAACAACATGAAATCTTTTGATTTACTACGATTTACTATGAATTGACAGTAATATACATAAATATTATTTATTAAGCACAAGCGGTTTGTAATTAAAGTGAAAGGCTGAAACCCTCTCGCATGCACTTTTGGAATGCTTATATGACAGCCAATATAATGTAATGATGACTGTATAGATTTACATAAATATTATTTTTTAATAATGTAAGTAATGATTAGGAAGATCTGCAAGAGCCAAATTATTCTGATTAAATATTTTTTAAAAAAAATAAACAATTAGCTGTGGAGTTTAGTCCTCATAAATTGCTCACTCTCTCTCTTTTTAACTATCAAAGCTCCCATTATAATAATATAATCTAAAGTCTTAATTATAATTTACATAACATAAATAACTAATAATATAATTCTATAGGTAAAACATTAAGAATTTAAATCAAATTCATGAAATATCTATACATTAAAATAACTTTCATATAGCTTATATCAGACCAATCTTTATGTGGCAATCAGCAAAGTTAATCAGCAATAATAAAATATTTATTGCTTTTACATACATTTTTTTAAAATTTACAATAGCTCTGTATAAAAGAGTAGTAATTCATTTATTGAGTGCACAGAGAGTATATGTAAATAGTTTAAACAGGCTTTAGCCTGTACTCAATGCACTTTAAAATTCACAATAATCAAGCATATTTTGCACATAGAGGGAACCTTTCAAACCATGACACAAGATAGTGACTTTTATAAAGATAAGAGTGATGTCTTATCTTTAACCTAAATGTCCACTTATATAGGTGAATCTGAAGCATCTTGATTTGGAAGCATGAAGTAGTTGTTTTCTCCACTGTTTAAGTCCACTATTTTCTTTACAAATTAATTTACACGAAATCTTGCGATTTACAGTGAGTTAATATTATGATCTTAATGTTGGAAATTCTATAAACTATTGAAGAGTAGTAATTAATTTATTGAGTGCACAGAAGGCATATGTAAATTTAGGTTAAAAATAAGATGCCACTCTTATCTTTATAAAAGTCGCTATCTTGTGTCGTGATTTGGAAGATTCCCTCTATCGACAAAATATACTTGATTGTTGCAAATTTTAAAGCGCATTGAGAACAAGCTAAAACCTGTTTAAAATAGTTCTGTATGAAATTACAAGTTGAAATTGGTGTTACCGGATCTTGTGTTTTCCTTGGTTGATTTTTTTTTTATAAAAATATTCAGTTACTATCAGATTTATACATGTTTTTGAATTATTTCCTGATCATAATTGGTTATCCATGTATTTGAAATGTAAATCATTGATAACTGTAGGTTTTGTTTGTTTGGCACATGGTTGATTTTATTTAGCTACTTCAAGGACCAGAGCATTCCATGCACATAGGAAGGAATTTCTAAATGTAAATTGACAATGCATAGAAAATTTTCTTGTTGTCTGGGATTCTTGTAATTACACATTAATTGGAAGATAAGTCCTATTGACAATCTGTATAATGATACAAGACCAAGATAAAAGACTGACAAGAAAAGAAGATAAACTGATTTCTGAACATGCTATTTATAGTATAGTTTTTTCTAAAAAAAATTTAATCTTATTGTTGTATTCGTTTGGTGAGAAATAAACAGTGAGTTTATTAGAGACAATTTACTCCAGAAGTTTTCGCTTATTTTAGTTGAAAGTAAAAATAATTATAATTGAAAACGAGCTGTGGGGATTTATTTTTAATTGAAAATAAAAATAACTAATTATAATGGAAATAATTATAATTAAAAACAAGTTGTGGGGATTATTTTTATCAGAAATAAAAATAACTAATTAAAGTTAAGATCAATCAAAACAGAATTGGAAAACACGCGATTAAGATTTCGGAATGTAGCAGATAAGACTTAACAAAACAACTCAGAGGGATATATAAACTGCTAGAGGAAAACATCACTCACTTGTTATAGTCTTGTTAATAGAAGTTGGATACATAAAGCTGTTAAGAGCTATTTGTGGCACAACTGTTTTTAAAAGTTGTTCATATTTTAGTTATAATTCTTTGTACTCCTTTATGGTATCGATCGGATTGTAAGTGTTTTTCTATTCCTCTGAAAAACTTAGAGCGAAGACTTTACACTTATAATTAAAAACAGATTTATTATAAAATAGTTATACTTTTAACCAAACTAAACATTTTAAGACAAGGAAATACAGGATACATCTAGGATAAAAGATTATTTTTGGAATAATTAATTTTGATAACATTACAATACAATACAAATTTTTACTTCTGATTTCAATTGATTAATGTTTAATAATTTTTTTCTTTTTACTTGGATATTGTTAATTAAATCTTTTTATCTCAGTGAAGAATTAAACGTATAAAAAGACAACTTTTCTATTTTCTGTCTAAAATTAAACTAACAACATTTTTATTTAAAATTAAAATAATATTTTTATTTAAACACATACCTAATGTGTGTGTGCATCTATCTATGGCAAATTTAAAATGTAACATATCATGTAATATTTATTTGGCTCTACTATTTCATTAATATGTAATTTAATATTTGAACCTTAAATTACTCTTCCTATAGCCAACCATCTATCTAAACTTGAAATGGATATTTCCATTTCAGTACATAATTCAAGACTACTTTTCAATATTTATGTTTAATATTCACATATCTGCCCATATATTAAATAAAATATTTTTATAACTGATAGAATTCTTTTTTTTTATTAATAAAAATTTAATCTTTGAGTTTTTCTCCACAAATGTGTTTAATTATTTTTTAATTAAGAGATATTTTATCAGTATAAAATCAAACCACTGCTAACTAGGTGGCACATCCATTGAATATATGTCTTACATATCAGATATATGAAACAATTAAAAATCAACACTTTCAATCTGTATCTAAAAAGAAGTGAAAATTATAATTTAAATTTTCGGAAATACATTATATTTTCAATTTAAAATAGTAATTTAAAGTTTCCCTCAGAATTTGTTATAATGTCTCTAAATAATATTAAAGTTTTTAGCAAATAAAAACTATGCAAAAGAACCTCCCGCCCTTGGGTAAGAAACCACTTGAATTTCTAGTGAAAAATAATAAAACATTATTTAAAACAGTAACAAATACTCCAGTATTTAGAATAACTATTATTAAATATTTGAAAACCAGGCACTCTTCACAAACCTGGGAGCTTAATTGTAAGTATAGAGGATTTGAACTCAGATTTTCAAGCACCATTCAACTATCCATACTATCTCATACAACTGATACACATGACCACACACATGTAGAAAAGATTAATAATCACCAATATACATATTTCATGCTAAACCAGCACTCATCAGTTGGTCCAGACTATCATCTCTCACACATATATATAATCAATGCTCAGTTTATATTAAGATAGCAAATCTTCATACTTTAATGGACAGCCTTCAATCCACTGCAACCTTCAACTTTTCAGCCATCCATATCATTGAAAATCTGATGATGAAAACTCATACATGAGGGGTCAGAGTGACTTCAGGTCAACATGGGCATGGCAATAATATTAGTATCAGCATGGGCTTTGAGTTTTCATCATCAGATTTTCAATGATATGGATGGCTGAAAAGTTGGAGGTTGCAGTGGATTGAAGCCTGTCCATTAAAGTATGAAGATTTGCTATCTTAATATAAACTGAGCATTGATTATATATATGTGTGAGAGATGATAGTCTGAACCAACTGATGAGTGCTGGTTTAGCATGAAATATGTATATTGGTGATTATTAATCTTTTCTACATGTGTGTGGTCATGTGTATCAGTTGTATGAGATAGTGTGGATAGTTGAATGGTGCTTGAAAATCTGAGTTCAAATCCTCTATACTTACAATAACTATTATTAGTAATATTAATAAAATCTCTTCTTTCATGCACTTTATATAATACAACAATTTATTTTTCACATTTACAAATAGTTTACAGTTTTGACTGTTCAACAGTTTTCCTCACAGCATTTGCAAGTGTGAAAACTAAATTGTTACATTATATAAAGTGCATAAGGAAAGTAATTTTATAATTTATATTAGTATCCTGTGTTGTTTATTGCAGTAGTAGAGTTTCAGACTCTTGAACAGAAGATCCTCAGATTGATTCGAGTTCTGATATTTCCAACACAGTTCTTAGCAATTTCTGAGTAATGAAGCCATTAAATTATTTATTTTATTTATTCATGTTATTAATAATGTAGTTAGTGTCGAGTTGATGAAAGCAAAGGAGAATGAAGAATAATATCTGGCAGTGATGGCATAAAGGAACTTCAACTATATGAAGAACAAATAGAAATTATTAATGTTAATACTGAGATTAAACCTATTATGTCTGAAAATTATTAAAATATTGTAAATTATATTAGCACTACAATTGTTGAACTACAGATCAAAATTTATCATTATATACAAGATTTATATGAAATATTCACTAATTCTGATTGATTTGTTATTGAAGACTTTAATAAACTTATATAGCCTTTTGAAGAATAAAAAAAAAATTCACTACAGTATGATTAAAGATGTTCCTACATAAAGTATTTCTAATATTATTTTTGTTAAAATATTATTTATGAAAGGACTGATTGAGAATGAAATACCTATAGTAGTCACTCATCAAAACTATATCTTGTGTATTTACATAAAGGGGCTAAGCTATGATGTTCTTATTGCAGGATTAGAGATTATTTAACCAAAAAAATGTAATATAACCCAATATACATTCAATAGTCTTATGGTCGCAATCATATTTTCATAAATGTTATTAATATTATTAATAGATAAAAACCATGGGTGATATACAGCCTGAACATATACAAATAAATACCAAAGTAAGATTTACAATTGCCTTAGTGGGAAAATAATATCATAAAAAAGGTGAACTTGTCCAAATCTTGCATCATCTAAGAATAATAAAACTCAGTCAGAGTCATCTTTAAATAATTTAGAGCATGAACATCTTACTTCTGAACAATATCAAATTTTTCCTAACTTTAGTGAAGAAATATCATGAAGTAATATGACAAATCTGAATATCATAATATGGACTTAATTATTCAAATTGACTTGAGCTATTGTAAGATCAGTACAGTGCATATATTAAAGATGGAAATCATTTCTCTTTAATTACATATGATCTCTGTGCTTAGTAAATAAATTTGAATATTAAATAGAAATATCATATGCATCCAAAAGGACTGTCATTCTAAGAAAAAGCTTAGAAAACATAAGAAAAACTTATTAATATTGAAAATGCTTCTTGTATCATGTTTTAAACCTAACTGCCATTATAATCACTATAGATGCAAGTAATGCTGAAAGATTTATAATAAGAGGGAGGCAATACTGTTGAAAAATTAGGTAAATGTTGCATATGGAACTGACTTTCAAAACAACATCGACCTTGGCTTCTCTTAATGTGAATTCTTAGATAGTTTGTAGATGAGAGACAAAATTGTATATTATCATTATTTTTTGGTGTGAAGAATTTCTTGCCCTCTACTCCAGGAACTGAATCTTATTTCCACTGCTATCATAAACTCAAGGCTTTCCAATAAAATGAAGCATACTTTTGGAAAATTAATCTGATAATACTTAGTAAATAAAACTGTCTCTTTAATTAAAGCTGTGATCCTTCAAATGGTTGTATGAATATCAAGGGGTTAAACACTAAACAAAAAATTATAAATTACTTAATTGTGCTCAGACAATCAAATTCCTTATTTTGGAACTATTGATAATAAAAATATGCTATAACATAGAGGTAGACCAGGGGTCCCCAACCCTATGCCCGTGGGCACCATGGTGCCCGCAGACCATTTTATGTGTGCCCGCCACTATCCGAACACAATAAAATTATTTATCTGATACAAATAAATTTAATTTTTAAAATTTCTTATAAATTATTGTATTATATTGTAATCAAATTGTAGGGCATACTATACTTTTACAGCGTAAAAATATAAACGTTAATTATATGTTAAAATTTTATTTTTGAAATAAATATTTTTTTGTACATTATATGTATTATTAACAATATCCAACTATAAATTTACGTTGAAAAAATAAATGATGCCCGTCATCTGGTTGAAAAAAATAAATGGTGCCCGCCACCTGGCCGGTATTATAGAATATGCTCTTAAGTGCAAAAAGGTTGGGGACCCCTGAGGTAGACTATACGCTCAAAAATATATTTACTTTCTTTGATGGAATTGGAAACCTTTTATTTAATCACACATCCTTTTATTCTTTTAAAATACTAAGCATGGATAATATAAGTGTAATTCTAACCAATTAATTAGAGAATAGGTTCTTGAAATTACTATCTTAATCACATGAATTATCTTATTAATAATTGTTATAATTGGAGACAACATGCAAAAATCTGGTGTGAACTCCAATGTCAAATGATGTAATAAAATAACCATTTTTTTTTTCTCTCAACATGCTAGATTTTACTGAAGATGAGAACCTCAAAATCATTTTTTTTTAAACATATATGCTTTTATTTAAAATAAGAGATCTTTATTTAGATCTAATTGCAGCTTAGAATATACTTTTTAATATCATGTGTGATACATGCTAAGAAATTGTCTCCTCCACCAACACAAGTTTTATCACGAATAAATCAGTTGTGTAAGGAAAAACTGTAATCTCATGACTCCAGTTCACATAGCACAATAGTCTGCCTATATATAAATATGATTCAGCATAATATGGAGCATCTGTAATTTTCATTTTAAGCTGAAATATGGTTATTTATTCAGAAAGATTTTCAATACATATTGTACTGTATTTTTGTTATTTTTTGCTGTATTTTATGTTTTTTTTTTGGAAAAAGAGACTAAATGTGCATTATAAAAATTATTTCAGTGACTTTTTAAATCAGTACATTAAAGGAGTATGACATATCTAATTAGACAAGATGACAAATATTTTTTTAGAAAGAAATGTTACTTATAAAAAGACTAAAAAGACAGGCTGTCAAGCATTGATATATGTAAACATTTTTTATTCCAAAGATTGTCTTGCATAGTTATCACAAAATTCATATTTTATTTATTTTTGTCTTTTTATTATTTTTTTTGCTGGAGGTAGAATAGGCATACCTATTTATGAGAACTGATAAATAAAATTAAAGACAAATACATTTAAATAAATACTTATAAATTAACACGCTTAATTGATTTGAATATTGTTTCTAATTTGTTTGGATCAAACTAAGTAGTTAAAAATGTTGCAAAGTGAGAATTTGAAGATTTGTACATAAATTAGCTGACATGAAGTTTACAGATTTTAAAAATAGATTTTATTTTGTTAAAAAAGAAATTAATCAGTATTTTTTTATTTAAAAGTAAGTATATAAATTGTAAAAATCTATAGTAAGATATTATCTTTAAAAAAATTAGAAATGAACAACTTTCTAATGAATTTATGTGAAAAAACTGGGGCAATATTTTAATTTAAAGCATTACTTGCTTAGTTTGGTTGACTGTATGTTTTTATAATTATTAATTCATTATTATAATTTACAGCAAACTAGAAAACACTGATTGCTGTAATAATCTTGAGCTAATCTTTTTTCTGATTTATGAAAAACTTGTTGAAAGGAATAAAAAAAAGATTTAAAAAAAGTGTATCTATGATTGTTTAAAAGGATTAAAAGATAAAAGAATGGATAAAATATTATGGAATGATCACTAAACATCACATGATCACCATCTCTTATACTAGCACGTTATTAAACAAGGCAAAACTCTCCATACAGTAGTGCCACCCTGTGCCAATCAGAGTAATCAATGGATGCCAAAAGGCTTGTGCATAAAATCCCTATCTAGTGCCTACTCATCCAATATCCCCAGACTAGTTTCTGGCGTGTGGCCTTCATCAGTGATTAGTTTCTGATTTGGATCTGAGAGCACTGCACCTAAATCTTAGGGTCTAATGCAACCCTCCAGCAGCCACCTTTTATCTCTACTTAACTACAAAACTATGAGAATGAAATTGAAAACACAATATTTTCAATCTAAGCTCAATAGCTTATATAGTCATATGTGTCTGAACTCAGTTCAGCACCCATACATTTTGGTTTCTATGGCTCTTTAACAACTATAGCCCAAGCCAAAAACTAGTCACTGATGAAGGCCACAAGCCAGAAACTAGTCTGGGGATATTGGATGAGTAGACACACTAGATAGGGATTTTATGCACAAGCCTTCTAGCATCCATTGATTACTCTGGTTGGCACAGGGTGGCACTACTGTGTGGAGAGTTTTGCCTTGTTTAATAACAATTATATACTAGTATAAAAGATGGTGATCATGTGTGTTTAGTAATTTAACACCAATCCTTCCTAACAGGATAGTGGTGTCTATGGTTGTTGTGTCATAGACACAAACAGCTATGGGTGCTGAACTGAGTTCAGGCCCATATGACTATATAAGCTATTGAGCTTAGATTGAAAATATTGTTCTCAATTTCATTCTCATAGTTTCGTAATTAAGTAGAGATAAAAGGTGGCTGCTGGAGGGTTGCATTAGATCCTAAGATCTAGATGCAGTGCTCTCAGATCCAAGCCAAAAACTAGTCACTGATGAAGGTCACAAGCCAGAAACTAGTCTGGGGATATTGGATGAGTAGGCACTAGATAGGAATTTTATGCACAAGCCTTCTTGCATCCATTGATTACTCTGGTTGGCACAGGGTGGCGTTACTGTATGGAGAGTTTTGCCTTGTTTACTTATGGAATGATGTAAGAACTTTTCTATTGGTAAGTAACTGACAATGATAATATGTATTAGTAATTTACAGGATTCAAATTATGTGTTACTTTCTAAAAATTTTATTCAACAACAATCAAGTTAATTGCATTATTCTACTTTTGAATGGAATGATAGATTATTTCTGTGCTGCTATTATTATTGTATTTGTGATTCCACTCCTATTATTATAGTAAACTTATATTATTTTAGTTAATACTCAATCTTCTAAATTTCTATAATGAGGAATAAAAGATTTGCAACAAAATAGTCATAGTTTTTTAATATTATTTGTTAAAACTAAAAACATTTGTTAGTAGCAATTATCTATAATATATTGTTAATTTATAAAAAATAAGCAAACTATAGGTTTTTTTTTTAAATAATAATTTTAGGAAATTGTCACAGTTTAAGCCTTGACTTGGTTGATCAGCATGAGGGCTTAGAGAAAAATGGGCAATTCCGATTCACTCCTCCAACTCATTCAATGCTGGCATTTAAGCAGGCATTAACAGAATTTTATGAAGAAGGTGGTGTTCATGGGAGAGCAGAAAGGTAAATAATAATAATGCCAACTCAGAGCTTATTATGTTATAATGTATATATTAAAAAAAATAGCTTGTCCATTTGTATATATAAGTTTATATACGTATTAATGTGGGTTGAATTAAATTAGATAAGTTTTGAAAATTTTAAGTTTTTTAATCTTATATTTAGATAACTGATTTATAGGCTACTAATTCTAATATTAACCAATAAGTGAATATGTGGCTATTGCTAACTAGAAGTTAAACAGTGATAGAAAACTGTTAGTAATAATCAGCTCAGGCAATAAATATCCTATTTTTCACTATTCTTTTATAGGAAAGAGGGTGGGTATTGAAGAGGTGATGCAATGAGATATTTAATGACTGTTTTACCTTTGCCTATTAATGATGCACATTGCTTCATCTTATTTGCTGTTAAAATATAGAAAAGATAAATTATCTTTAAACAGCTTCTTGGGAGAGGGCGAATGTTAATATTATTCAATCTAATAGTCAGTGAGAATATAAGTGATTTTTTCATTTTTGTTTCATCCTCTAGCTAAGAATAACTAAATATTTAGGCTAGCTTTAGGCTAACTGAAAACACTTTTATCCATTTCCTGAATTTTACTTATATCATATATATTTTTTAATTGTGTTTTGTTTGAATACGAATTCTTCTCAAAAATATAACAATATATCAATAAAGATGCAATCAAAAATATTTTTATTTATATTAAGTGCCTATGAATAAATATAACAATTCTATTTCAACACTAACAAACTCTTCATACAATAGTGCCACCCAGTGCAATCCTTAGTAATCTATGGATGCAAGAAGGTTTGTGCATAAAATTATCTAGTACCTACTCATCCAATATCCCAACCTAGTTTCTAGTTTGTGGCTTTCATCAGTGAGGGTTTTTCTCAAACCTTCTTGCATCTATTGATTACTAATGTTTGCACTGGTTGGCACTATTATATGGAAAATTTGTTATTGTTTAACAGTAACCAACATTAATATGAAATTTTTAATACAATTTTTTTCTGTCACTTTTAATAATTTATATTCACATGCATTATTATTTTTTAATTATGTTTAGATTAATCTCACAAAAGTGCATTTTGAAATTATTATTTTTGATTACAAATGTATCCTTTCATACTATTTATGTTTATTAATATGTTTTTATCTTTGCTTAATGATATACTGTCATATTCAATGACAACACATTTGTCTCCACAATCACATATTTATAAATGTTGATAATATCACTTGCCATGTTGGATTATTATCAGCAATGTAAATGGAATTTAGAAATTTTAAAAGTTAGCTGAGGATTTTCAGGCAAGCTTTGGTATCTAACTATTATTAATTAAAAGGTAAGCCCAAAGACAAAATTAGTGTAAAAATCAAGTATTGACTAACTTAATAAGTAATATCTTCTTCATTGTTTTTTTTTTTTTGTCAAGAGATACTGGAAAAATATTTATTCTGAAGTATGTTATTTGGTGCTATTTACTTATATTGATGAGTGTGTTCATTCAAATAGTGTTCTTTGAATTATATATATATAAATTCTATAAAAATTACTTATATTATTCCTTGCTTTAAATTTAACCTTTCATTCCCGGCATTTTTGATAGCTTACAGCTAATTTATTATGAATATCTAGATATTGAAATAGTATATTCCTTTGGAATATATTTTATAATTGTATAAATTAAGAAAATGTATAGATAAAAATTTTATTAATTTAGAAGTGTGACATCATTAATATTTTAAAAAATTGAGTTGTTATTACTATAATTTTAAGACATTATATACACTTTTTATAAATAAAAATTGATATTATTAAATGATAATTTAAAAAGAAAGTCAATTGTTTAATTGAAAAATATTAATTTTAAAGAATTGAGAATTATTTGTTTTAAATGTACTTTTAAATAGACAGTAGATTTATTTACTATTCTATTGGCCAAGTAGCCAAGAATGATTTCTTCTCAATAAAACTGTTTTGATCACATGAACAGAATCATTGGTTATTGAATTAAAAAGAAAACATTGGATTTAAACATTTTCAAAATGAACTTGTAAATAAATAGTTTTATCCTAAGAATTTAGGAATCAGGACTCAAATGGATAATCTACTTCTTCATATTTTTATCTATCATAAATAGGATTACTTCATAATCATCAATTGCTGCAAAATCTTGATTTTTCTACAACTTTGTTTAGGCCTATCTTCTATATTTCAAATGAAGCACCATTATGAAAGAAGGATCTTTGCTATATCTTAAATTTGGAGACTGTTAACATTTTCTACTGGTAAATGAGTTAAAATTACAAAACATCTTATAAATCTTTATTAAATGTTTTTTAAATTTATAATAAATTGTTTTTACATAAATATTATACCAATGTCAATTATTTTAAATTCTCAATTCTTAAATACTGTGTTGATCACTATGTGTGTAATTATCAAAGCTATATGCATATTTTCAAAACGTTTTAAATATAATGTTTAAAAGTAATACAGATGTAAGAAATGAGTTTATTTTATTTTATAGATGTCATATTTCAGTACAGATTATGAAATATATTATCTGTAATATTTAATAATATTTATAATTTTAAATAATGATTGTTTAAATGGTGATAAATATTTATTATATATATATATATGGGATTTGACTAATACTTTATGTATTGGCAACTGAGATATTTGATATGTTTAGTTTGATATTTATTGATTAGTTCCAGTTATAAATTTCTTATGACTTCATTTTATAATGACTTTGTTTTTGTAGTGAATATTTCTTCTTAAGCATGGGTAATGCTTTTATCTTTATAAATAATATGGCTATAATGATAAATTAATATTTAAATATTTTATATATGAAGTTTTAAAAGTAGTTGTTGTTTCTATGCCATTATTTAGAATATTATAGTAGAGAGTTAAGTTTATATATAGCAGACATTTCACTCCTTGCTTAATTTTTCAGTGTATAGATTACTGTGTTACTAGCTATGGAAATCAAGGATGGCTTGGTTTGTTTTGGCAATTCTCAGATTGTTAATCATACATGCATTTGTTGATTTTGATGTATTAATTTAGATGTTGGTAGTTAAGTATGATTATTTTCTTTTATAATAAAATATTGATACACCAAATTAATAGATGAATGGAACTCATGCTGGGAAAACTTGTCTTTTAGATTTATTATTAATTAGAAGAGTTTCATTTTATAATTTATAGCTTCCCAATATTTTTGTGTGCGACTTTGTTAGTAAACTTAACTTTTGTCTTTAGTATTTTCTTATGTTAATTCTCAATATTAAATTACAATTTGATTAGGAAAGAAGTCTAGATTTATTATCTAGTGCCACCTTTTAGTAAAATTATGTATCCATTAAATATATTTTAAAGATCTTGATTCAAGTATAAATTTTATTGTATATTTTACTCTTAATAATAATTGTTTATATATATATATAAATCACAGTAAGCTATAAGTTTAATAAACATTAAATAATAAAATTTCTGAAACACTTTCAGTTACTATTATGTATTTATTATCAATTACTTTTACATGACAGTAATTTAATTCAGTATAAATAATACATACAACATCTATACTAAGAAAAGCTTGTTTAATACTTTAAAATAAAAATGTAAAATATATACGCATATTATTCTGAGCATGCTTTTGACTAATTGGCAGTCAAACTCATAGCTACGGTTATCCAAGAGGATTAGAAGATTTATAGAAGAATCACAAAAGTGGTGATTTACATAAAATTTGATTAAAAAATATAAATGAATTTATTTAAATAAGTTACTTTTTTGAGAGGTGGGTGCAGAATTCTTTCTTGTTGCTTGTATGTATATTGTGGCAATATGCCAGGCTGCTTTAACTTTGCATTTAACATCATTTCTTTCAGAACAAACAATACTTCTGGATGTAGGTTCAAAGTTGCGATGGTGTTTAGACTCCTGATTGAAAAAAAATAATTTAATATCTGTATTAGCTTTAACTCAATTGTATTAATATTTGTGCTACACGATTGTTGTAGAAAGATTGGCATGAGATTCACCAAAATAAATTGTTGCAGTTTGTGTTGTTGCATATAATTTACCCACAATTTGGGAAACCTACCCTGGGAGGCTGATTATCTTTCATATTATGAATCAACTGATTCATGGTGAAAGGAGTACAAAAAATAAATGTGTTTTAGCACAGATTTTCTTTATACTGAGGGTTTCCCCCAGAATGTATGGATGTGATATCCAGGGTTTTTCATTAGCTTGAATATCTCTGCACCTAATTTTAGCATAGAATGTTTTAATGATGTGAATAAGAGCTGAATCTTTGTATCCGATATTATATAAATCATTGATGTATGTTTCAATTTTAATTTTTCGATCGGATTGGAATTTAATAAAGATTATAATTTCTATGTAAAAACACTTTTGAGGCCTGCAAACTTATGAGCATTAGGTGTTATTGACTCAGGGCATATAACCCCTCATACTTGGATTGGTTTAACTAAAATTTTGTAATTTGAGTACTTTCATGCTGAATATATAAATCTAAAAACTTTATGCCTTTAAGGTTATCTTAAATTTTTTATAGTCCATTTTAATGAAGACTTATATATAATATGATGTTGTATTTTCTTAATTTACCTCTGGGGCACAAATAATGACCTCATCCATCTATTGCATGTATAACAGGGATGGGGTTTGATTTGAGTATTTAGGAATAGTCATCTTCAAATTTATTTAATACAATATTAGACATTATGCTCTCATAAGAAGACTCATAGGCCATCTCTTTTTTATTTTATATTCACCTTTAGAGAGAACTATAATATCTTCCTTACTTTAATTCAAGCATTCAATAATAAATTCAATTTTTTCAGAATTGTATTCAGATTTAACTAGTGTTGTATGTATTATTTCTACTGAATTATATTTTTCCGAGAAAAGTTTAAAAAGATTGGAATTACATGACAATAACTTCTATAATTTGATTTATTATTTTAATGCTTTTTAAAACTTAAAGCTTAGCACGATTTATTCATTTACTACATATATTGATTATGGATTATATTGTTTATATATATTATACATTAGTATAATTTTTAAATTTAATTTATTTATAACTAACATGTATAATTGTTTTTAATAGACTAATCATTTTTGTTATGTTATATTTAAGTAAACTTTATTTTTTTGGAGATTGGAAAACAATAAAAATTATTTTAGAATTTATTTATATTGATTTTCTCTGACTTGCAAATTTGGTAATTAATTGATATATTATTTAGTTGCATTTTAAAGTTTAATAAATAACCTTAATAGTACCATGAAATAAACAAAACATTTGAAGTAACTGTTCTTTGTTTTTTTTTTTTTGCTTTGATTTATGTAATGATGTTTTTAACTGTAAATATATTCCTAGGTATGTTATATGTGTGTAAGAAATAACATTTAATGATTTTTATTTTATACATATGTTAACTCTAATTCCAGGTATGAAGAAAATCGGGGAATTCTACGTGAAGGAATGAAAAAAATGGGTTTCAAAGAATTTTTAGATGAATCCCATCAAGGATATATCATTACATCTTATAACTTTCCCAAAGATAGCAATTTCAAGTTTGAGCAATTCTATAATCTTCTAAATGAAATGGGTAGGTATTCTATTAGAAAAAGTTTACATATTGAAACAGTACAAAATAAATCAGTTATATAAATGATATAATGGAGCCTAATGGTTGTCGCTATAGTAATGAAAGTCATACTCGACTTAATCAGATAGTGTTATAAAATATGTGGACTTATTTAGCAACAAGTCCAAAGAGAATTATATAGAATTCATAGTCATCCATCAAATTCCGTTATTGTTTGATGCTAATTCCCTGGGTAGGAAGAGATTCTATCACATAGTTTTACAAGAGTATAAGATCGATAAATACTTAATTTTGTAATTAAATAAATTTATTATAATTTAAAAACTTGATTAATAATTTTTTAATTAATAATAATAAAGAAAAAAGATGATTCTCAAAACAAATATCACATAGATATTGAGTATTAAATAAGTAGAAAAATAATAAATGTAGCAATGCTGAGTCTGATAGATTTAGCATATTTATGTACACACATGCATCATCATTTTCAATTATTTTTGATTCACTGCAGGATGAAAGTCACTAGTCTTTTCTGCAACACATCAGCAAACTTATTTTATCCATTCATCTCATAATAGTCTCTTTTAAGGTATTTTACATTTTCTTGGGATTCATTTTAAGATTTCAACTGATCCTATATTATCATCTCTTCTAGAAATCTGTTTAGCCCAGCTTCATTTGTTTTTTTTAAATTCTTTTAATGATGTAACTGATATCTATTTGATCTCTTATGGATATCTCTGTATTACTCTTCTTTTAAGAAACCCAAATCTCTGATCATTTCTATTAAAATCTCTTTCAAACACAAGCATATTTTCTTTTAATATTATTCCTACCAAAAGCATTCCATTCAAGTTTAATTTTACAATTAATTTCACTCATTATGTTTCTATTTGTATTAATAATCTGAGCAAGGTATTTGTTATTGTTAACTTCTAATTAATGGTTATCAATCTTTCTTTTCTTCTGATAAAATCCATTGAACAGTAATCCTTTTTAGTATTTATTCTTGGTACTGCTTTTTTAGTTTTATCTGATAACCCTCATAATATTTCCTGAAGCTTTGTAGGATTTTTTTTTTTTTTAAAAAAAAAAAACTCCTCCTCACATCATCTATAAAATTTAGATGACTTAAATAATCTCGATTTACTTATTCCCTTAGCTCCTTATTTCAATTCACAAAACACTTATTGTAAAACTTCTATAAAAAGTTTTGGATATATGAAATTGTCCTGTTATACACTTCTCTTAATATTGATATTCTTAGGAGCCCTATGTGCTATTGTGTTCTGATAAATATTCTTCAAAATATGACAACATATTTGGCCTATATGTTGATGATCCTACATTTTAATCACTAGAAATGTTAATAGAATCAAATTTGTTTTCATAATCTACAAATCCAAAGGATACTAGCAAACTAATATTTATTGGTCCTTTTTATAATTTCTCTCAATACTTAGTTGTGATCCACTGTGCTAAAACTACTTTTAAATGTAGCTTATTCTTTTGGTTGATTAAAAGCCTATATGTTGATGATCCTACATTTTAATCACTAGAAATGTTAATAGAATCAAATTTGTTTTCATAATCTACAAATCCAAAGGATACTAGCAAACTAATCTTTATTGGTCCTTTTTATAATTTCTCTCAATACTTAATTGTGATCCACTGTGCTAAAACTACTTTTAAATGTAGCTTATTCTTTTGGTTGATTAAAACCTAAAATTGCTTTAGACGAGTTATAATTATCTTGGTAAAAAATTTGTATAGAATTGATAAAAGACTGATAGATGTATAATTTGTAATATTTTCTTTATCACTTTTCTTAAATATCAATATTATTATTATTACATTCTTCCAAATATCTGATATATCTTTATCATTTAGAGATTTAGTATATAATTTTGACATTATTTTTTCTATTCTTCATCTGCTTCTTTATAAGTACAATATCAATTATAATTTTATTATTTCCTGGAACTTTTTCTTTTTTATAAATTTAATTGCATGTCTCACTTCATTTAAAGTGCCGTGCAATTCAGAAAATATAACAATTGTAGGGGATATCTTTATTTTTTAGTACTACATAGTTTTTTTTATAGAACTCTTCCACACACTTTGTGATGACATCTCACTTTTTAGTAATAGTTATATCTCAATTTCTTATTGCAAAAATAATTTTTCATTTAATACCAAGATATTGTTTTACACTTTTGAGACTTTTATTCTCTTCTGTAGTTTTTCTTGCCATTCACAATTATATTTCTTACTAACTCTTTGTCATATCATTTTATAAAACTTTAGATATTCAATTCTTATTAAAGTATTATTTAAAAAAGTTTTCATATTTCTTCATACATTCTCTTGTAATTTATTAATAAAATGCTGCATTTTTATACCAGCTATTTTTCTTGTAATTCTTAAGTGTCATTTATTTTCTTATTGATTTTAGACAAGTCTAAACCAATCTTCAAAAGCTGTTTATATTTTTTAAAACGATTTGCAAGTTCCAATTTAAATTCATTGGAGTGTGTTTTATCTGGTGGGGGGGGGGGTCTACCATCAGCTGAGTATGCATTTATATTGTGTTTGAATAAACAGTAAACTCAGAAAATAAATTTAATAATCAAAATTTATTAACTCTAAATATATATAATAATAAGTATACTATTTAAATATTGCAATTAGCTGCTTTCTGATTGTCATAATAAAGCCTTTTTGTGCATATAAAGTTCGCAAATTCTTTACAATTTTTTCACTGCTCCAACTGCATTCTACAATGACTATTCCTAAGATTTTTTTTCCTGCCCACTAAGCTGCAGTTCATATGATCAGCATTATAAATCTAAATTTGCATAAATTTCAAATTAGAATAGTTTTATATTTGGCATAATTGCAATTTTCTATCGTCATTTTTTTGAGTTTTTTTTTAACTTCCTGTCTGAATAATATATATACATAAATATAATACATTTATTTACAACACTTTACAAATATATACATCACTTATTATACATCACCTCTCACTCTAGAAAATAGTCCTAAATCTAATTGCTTATATAGTCTTCAAATCTTTTTAGCCTTCTGTGTTCTCTAGCTCAATTAAAAGATAGTACCAGCCATTTTTCCTTGATTTGTCCCACACAGATGGTTATTGGGATGATGATTTACTCTTAAGAATCCTTTTATTTCTCATTTCTGGGCATACTCTTCTATTCGAATTTCTGATGATTTTCTATCATAATCTCTATCTCTTATGTTATCAGTCCCATCAATTATAGGAAAACTCACCCTTCCATTTACCTAATTGAATAAATCACTTAAGCAGCTTCTAAGATGTTTTCTGACTTTCCTACCATAAGCGAACTTTATAGACTTGTACTGATAGTGCAAATATTTTAAATTGTGTGTAAATAAAGTTTTAATGAAATTATGCACATTGCACTGATATTTTTCCCCCTCAGAATGATTACTCTAGAAAAAATATATTATAAAAATAACTTTTTAAAATAAATTATGTAAATTAAAGTAGCTAATAAAAAAGGGTATAAGATTCGTAGCGCAGCAGAAAGCAGTCAAGAGGAGAAAATGGCTGCTGAAAGTAAAACAATGCATTTCTCAATGCCAAACAAAGTTAGTTTTAGTTAATTACTTACTATTAAAGTTCAAGCAGAAGTTCGCATAGATGTTAATTAGATGAATAAACAAATCGTTTGGAGATTAATGAACTGTATAATTATCGGCTGTGCTTGAAATAGATTTTCACACACTAAATATGTACTATATATAAGAATTCCCAAAAGTAAACAGGATAAATTATTGTCAGTAATATAATTTTATTGTACTTATTGTTATTAAATTAATGCCTCAGAAATAGAAATAAATTTGCTAATATATATATTCAAGTTGTGTATTATTCATTTTCATCTTCACGGCTGAGAGTCTCCCTGTTTGCATGGCAGATGACAGATTGATAGTTTTAGACTGATAGTACATTAATTGCTTGCAATATTGCATCGAATAGATCTTCACCATGATGCAATCATCACCACATGAATTCGCCTAAGTATGAATCCAGGTAACGTCGAGCGGTCTCCCTCTCTCGTTTATTATGACATTTTAAGAGCTCCCAAAGTCTTTCTACATTTTGGGCATGGGCCCCAGTAACAGGATCAACAAAATTGTAAGAATGATTCACTTTGAAGTGTTGGAAACCTGCAGCATTCAATACATTGCTTTTGTAGGCCTTCCAGCAGTCAGTATATATGGTGGATCTTGGTGCTACATGTTAATATTGCACTTCCATTGTGCCCTTGCACTCACATAAAGCTTCATTTCATGCATTAATACACACTCTTTGAGAAGGCAGAACACTTTTATTTTGGAGGAATTCCACTGCTTGAAGTCTTTGGTAGATCCCAAAACTTTCATCATTTTGAGTAAAAAACGAATATTACGGAAAAGATGATACTTAAATTTCAGCCGTTACTGGTATTTCAGCGCGGGATTTTGAAATGTTGCTTCAAAGTTTGTGCATATTTAATGTTGTATTCTTCTGCATCAGAAAATAATCCATATTAACCCTGTCAAAAAATAAAAATTATCCCAACAACTAGTATTTCTAGCAGTACAAAATAATTAACACGTCATAATAAAACTAAGCAGGTATTTCAAAAGTATAGTTTGGTTACATTTTGATTAAATTTGTTGGCTTTGGAAATTATATTTTTCATGTAAAATGTCTATTACGTCATATTTCATTTTGAAAGTACAAACAGTGATTTAATATATTATGGTGCGATTATATTTAATTGGTATATGGATTTAATTCAGTATTTTCCCTAATAATCTCCTATAGCATACATATATGATGAAATGTTTAGGATATTATTAACCAGTTTCTAGCTTTTGCAAGAACGTTAAATGGTAATTCTAAAAATAAATTTCGTTTAGAGTCAGCGCCATTTTTCATTTTATTTTGGGAGATAGCTAATAATGGATTTATATGCTGCAAATAATCTTTTTCTATGGCATGTCACACTTTGTATTTTCAAAATGAAATGTGATTTTCACATGAAAAACAATTTCTTGAACCAAAAAAACTGGAAAAATCCAAGTGCTTACTATAAATGAAGGAAGACATCAGTAATTATTTTTTGGGTAAAGGTTTACTTTAGCGACCACAACATAAAAATCATGTTCGCCGTCTAGTTTACAAAATTAGAAGTAAATTATTATTCGAAAATTTTACGTATATGCTACTATATTACAATTACATTAAAATGTAAAAGATAAAAAATATTTACCATTTTAAAAAAGTTGAAATAATTACACTAGATTAATTAAAATAATTAGTTTACATTATTTGAAACTTAAGAATTTAAACTATCGACATTTATAACGTAAGAATTTAAACTATCTAGATTTATAGCAGTTATTACAAAAAAAAAAAAAAACCTCTGGATCAAAAATTCGAATTACACGCACGTGTACAGTTTTATAATTACAGAAAATGGCTGACAGATCTATCACACAATTAGTTCCAGATGACCAAATTTTGAGTGTTGCTGCTATTCTGGCAGAACACTGGAAGATATCCGACTTGTATAATGCCCATCAAACTCCGGAATTGGCCATCAAATGGCTTGCAAGAAGACACCCGAAGAATTACGCCACATGCCAACAGTGACAATATTCGTTGTTCGCTGGTAATATATTCTAAAGGCATAGATGAGTGTAGATGGCATTGCAGAATATGTTGCCGGCGCAGCACAATCAGAAAGGGGTCTTTCTTTTCCAAAAGTCATCTGTCTCTGGGAACAATTGTAAATATAGTGTATTTTTGGTCGCATAATTTGCCCCAAGAATACATTGTGCATGAGACCGGACCGAGACATACATACCCAGAATATTGAGAATATGTGGATGAGAGCGAAGCTTAAGCTGAAATTTTAATCTGGTACCAGCAGAGCTTTGTTTTCATCGTACCTCCAAGAATTTGCTTTCGGGAGTAGATATAGCTTTGCCGCCTTTTTCTCCAACTTCCTAATATGCATAGGGCATAATTATGCTTAAGAATGTAAATGATTTTTTTTTATTATCTTTTACATTTTAATTAATAAATATTTACTGTAATTGTAATATAGGAGCATATACGTAAGATTTTAGAATATTTTAGTTCTAATTTTAAAAACTAGAGGGCGAATATCTTTTTTTTTTTAAGTATTTAGTATATTTTTTGAAAATCTACGCAGACTTAATTTGTCAATTAAAACTATTTTGGGGGGAGGGGCGAATTTACGTAGGTAATTAGACATCTCACATTAAAAAATATAGATGCATTTGCAACTTTGTTTAAATAAAACATAATTAAATATGCATCTTATATATATTTACTATGCAATAATATAGTACTAAAATATATTTTAAAGAAAATATTTTCTCTTTGGCAAAATGCTGAACAATCATTTATTATTTGAAATTGCATTGGTATATTATATACGTGTGTGTGTAACTTTCTTTAAATAATTCAGCTAGTGTTTGTAGATATCTTCTGTTATGTTCTTGGCCGTAATATCTAAATTAAAATACTTACACACAGTTTAGATAACTATCAACTTTCATTAACTACTCACGTTCTCAAAACATAAGAGCGATGTTGCGCGCTCGCTAATTTTGGTTGTCAGCGCTAGGCGTCAGTCCGTAATTATAGTATTAACCATATTCTGTGGTGTAGGTGGAGATATCTTATAATCATGAATCCTTAAGTGAAAAAGATTTTAAGTTTCCTGTGTTGTCGATACACATCTTTAAAAAACCACACGTAAATATTATATATATAATTACTGTTATTTTTTATACATAATGTTTTTAATATAATCAAAATTTATCATGAAATCTTATTATCTTTAGTGCGTTTTAAATAACCTTATTTATTAAGAAATACTCAACATTAATTTGGCTATTATCTAAATTAATAAAATCTAAAACCATAGCGCATTTAGATTCAAAAGTTAGTGCCACAACGGTAAAATTTTTATATAAATCTATAATTATTAATACTTAGAATTAAATAAATGGAGATCAATATATACATTTAAATATTAAGCTTTCAATTGCATTGCAATTCTAGAAAATAAAGCCGAAAATTCTTATACAATTAGATATGTATGATTGTCTTTAAAATAAAGTTTTATAGTTTTTTTTAAAATTCCAACTTAATTTGTTATCTTACATCAATATATGCGTACTAAAGAAATATGAATATTTGAACTCAAAAAGAAAAAAAAAAACAGGTCATTAGAAAGTTACAAGTGATTTTTCAATTAATAATAGAAACTAATCTATGATTTTACAATATATCTACACTCATTATTGCTATTTTAAAACTGTATATTTAACATTTTCCACTCTATTTTCCAATTAAAATAAAATCAGAAATCTTTAAGGAGTCCTTAAATTAATATTTATCACATAAATAAGCGTTTTCAATCCTATTTTTTAATTAAATAAACAATATTAGACATATTTAAAGAATCATTAAATTAATCTTTATCACACATATGAGGGTTATTTTTTCTTTAAAAAAAGATTACCAGGTGCCACTTATAGACGAAACACTCTTCAGTTCATACTCCTAAAAAACCAAAATATTACCAGTTTTCTAGAGGGAGTTGTGAGGAAAAGGAGTCAACAGTATAAGGTACAGTCATATTTTGTTTTAGTATCTTTTAAAATATGAGTAATCATTTTGAGCATATAAATAAAAAAAAACAGAAGAATTACAAGAACCAAATGAAACAAAGATGGAATCCAAGCTTAAAACACAGAAAAAAAGTAAAGTCACTAAGAGCAATCAAACAAAGTTGACAACTAATCAAAATGAAGAAAAATCAATAAAAATTGCTCTCCAAGATCAAAATTCCAATAAAACTGAAAATTCAATTGAAAATTTCCACTCCCAAGAAGATTATAACGATAACACCGTTAGAAAAGAGGGTGCTGCATTGGAAATAACAAAAATCAATGAATCAAATCTTAAAAATAGTTAAAATAAAAACAAACCAACAAAGATCTCTCTTAAAGAACAAAATTCAAATAACATTAATAATTCCATTGAAAATATTGCCTTTCTCAATAAATATCACATTAATTCCTTTAACACAGAAGGTGCTCTATCAGAAAACAGCAAAGCTACCTTAAGCAAGCCTAAAATTATTCCAAGATTAAGTGAAAATATCAAAAAAGAGAAAACTAATAATATAAATAGTAGCAAAATCATCTCTCACATTGATATAGATAATGATAAGCTTACACTCATTAGAAACAATGGGGAATTGGATGGACAAGAAATTCATAAAAGCTATAATCAAGGCACAACTATTCAAAATCTAAAATTGAGTGTAAAAATGAATTGTAAGGAAATTGGTTTTCCAGATATCTCTCTCACTACTAAAATTACTCCAACCAAGGCCAAGACTAGTTCACCACAAGACAAAGGCATTCACCCTGAAACACCAAACCACACTTCTAAATCCACAATCCCACAAGAACAGAGCAATCTTAGGCTAATATAACTACATAAAATCTAAATAAAAACAACACCTTAACCAAGCAAAAGCAACCAGCATACTTAAACACCATTGACATTGATGAAGACCAAGATTATTTTCCAATAGATGACCACAATGAAGGCAATAATCCCCACCTAAGTCTAACACAAGACAACTATATTTTAAATGATTATGAAAACATTAGTGAACAATTCAATGACAGATTTCAACACAACCTCTGTAAATCCTTTTCTCATTTCCACAACGAGTTCTCACTGATTTTAACTACCACAAATAAAAAATGTCAACTCTTTACTTTTCCAGTAGATGAATTCTTTGCTATGATTAAGGAACAGAACCTTAGTAATGTAATCAATAGAATTCTCCATCACCCAAACAAACACTATTTCATTGTTGAATTTGTGAATCAATTCCAAAGACAAGCTTTTAAAACAACCACCGCACGTTAAATGGAAAATTTACTCATTAACATTGATATGAGCAAGAAATCTAAGCTTATTGTATTGGCAAGAAATTGTCATTCAATTCTCACAACAAAATCTGCAAAGTTTATTAGACAATTTTGGGAAGGTAGAAAATTTCAAATTTCTATGGGAAAAACGATCAGAAATAGAAATTGTATCTAACAATGCTTCTTTTATATTAACCCTTCACAAAAATATATTGTCACTTGATATTCCTTCGGTCCTTTCAGAGAAAGAATGCCCAATTTACTTATCATTCTGTGGCATTCCACCTCAATATTTTCTCTGGGGACAGAAGCCACCTCATTAAACAATGTCCAACATGTATTTGCGAAAAATGCCAAAACATCAAGTGAAAAAATTACAAATGCAACTTATGGAAAGGAGTTGACAAGCCTCCACACCACACTCTGGATGAACAAGTTTTCAAAAGTGATGAACAAATGGAGATTATTGGGGAAAACAATACATTGGATGGTGGGCCCTCTGATGGAAAGGAAACCAGTGAAGTAGAAACAATACAAACAAACTATAATCCAATGAAAGCAAATAATCATTCAATCATCCATGAAATCAAAGCCATAAAAAGGAAAACAATAGACTCAAGTAGTTCTCAAAATGATGATAATAATTCATTGTCTTCAGATACTAGTCATGACCAAATAAACCTACTATTTTAAATCCAAATCTAACAAAACTAAAAATAAAAAAGACAAAAAATGGAAAAATACTTTAACATCAACAGATGAGAGTGATTAACAATCCCCTGACAATCAAGTCCATCCAATGAAGTTTTCTTATTTAAATGAGAACAGCCTACACAACAGGCACTCCTGCACTACAATATAAATACAATCAAATCAATAATGGTAATCTAGACATCAATCCTGGAGGCCAGCTATGGAATTCCACTTGCTATCAGAATGACTAATTACACCTTTGCTTTGGCCATGTTTGATCACTATGCAGTTGTTGATTAAAGGCATTAATGTATGAGGCCTTGGATAGGGTGTTCACGATCAAGGACTGAATTGCCTTCTCACCTCCACATATACTATGTCTGTCCAAGATGAAAATCAGCATCTGGTTACTAAAATGTCAATTAATCTTCAAGAATAATAACTGTGATTTAATCACTACATTTTGTTAGATCAGATAGAAAATTAGCCCCTAAGGGAATATTTAATAATACCTGGGCAATTTATCAGTTGCCTAAAACCTGAATATTCCACCCCCCAAAAAATCAAGAACTCTCAATTATGAACAATCCCTTGCAGCCTCAAGCTCAACCAGATATTGCTAGAGGTTTGAACACAAGATAAATCATATATAGCAATGCTTAATAATCATAAAAATATATTGTTTTCATGTTATATTTCTAATTGACCAATACATTCTAATTTTAAAAAAAATCTATTATCTTAAAAGTTGATTCATAAGTTTAAAATGAAATTGTGATCTTTACAGCAGTAAATTCATTCAAATCATGACCAGAAATCCCTGATTAGAATTATCATCAATACTTTCTTAATCTAACTGAAACCTTTTCACTATTTTTACATTAAAAAATGTAAAGAAGAATGTGTCGTACATTGGACCAATAATGCAAGTAATTGCACTGAAAAAAATATATCTTTATGAAAAGTATTCTATATTATAACTTATTCCATCATAAAGCATTGTAATCTGTGTCACATTTTAATAAAAACAATTGCATATCTACCCAAAAAGCCATGAAGGAATTTTAAATTATGTCATATTCTAAATTGATGGCATTTTTAGCTAGTGTTATTTAATTTTTTTATTCTATTAGAGGGTAACATTAATTAGTAAAATAAAGTATTTATAGCTTGCATTGGAAACTTTTAGTACCTTTTGCAGATTATTCTTTGAATTGGCAAGAATAGAAGAATCATAGGGATAGTTATAAATCAAAAAGTAATAAAAAATAATTTTTTTTCCGAGTCAAAATTAAAAACACACTCCATCAAATATATATCCATCTTGGTGCTTGTTTAATAAAGCTGCCTATAAATTGTTTTAAAAATCATTGTGATAAAAGTAAAAAAAAAAAAACTAAATTGGACCTACAATACTTCACTACTTTTATACTATTTTTATTCTAAATATGTGAGATTTATTATTACCAATTATAATGTTTTTTAATAATCATATACAAATTTTAAATATAAATTAACTTTCATAAACAAATCTTCAAACAGATTTTAAACTTTGTTAAATACTTTTTTTATCACTTAAATCAAATATATTATCTTAGCATGTGTATGTTAAAATACATACACATATATGACTAGAAAAACAATTATAAACAATTGTGTTATATATATATGTTAAAATACATACACATTTAAAGTTAAAAATAAATATAATAAATTTTAATTAAAAAGTAAAATTAAAAATTATCGAATCAGTAGATAAAAGAATTTTAATTATAACCTGAAGAAACGAATAAATTCTTTAAAAAGAGATAAGAATGGGATTCCATCAAAAACTAATTAATAAATAACAATTAAAAAGATTTTACTTATGCAGATGCATTTAGAGATAATAAATAATATTAGCTAATGTCTTGAATATTTAAGTGGCTCAACTAATTAGAACAGGAGTTCTAATAATGAATAGTGAACAAGAGAAACTTGCTATAGTGAAGAATTTGTCTAGGAAAGAACCAAGGGACACTTGCTAGTAGAAACTACATGTGTGCGGATGTACTTGCAATAACAACGGATAACAACGATGCTGGACATCATCGTGTGTTGGCCTTGACATTTAGTATTGCAGAGAGATTTGCCTTTAGAATGTGTCAAAGCAAGTCTAGGGACTTAAACAGATAACTCTGGCCTTTATTATGATTTGAGAATGTCTTTGAGTATATAAGTATTGTATTTATGCTATATATAATTAGTTAATATATATATATTATACCGGTTTGAATCCCTCATTTCTGTCTCCATTGAAGAAAATGACATCACGAGCATGACATGACGTGTACATTTAAAATGAGAGATCGATAACAATCTTCGATAATACCTGGGGTTAAATACAATGAGTATTATGTTACTAATTATTAGAAGAAAGAAATTTGATTTCAATTAAAAGCAAAATCTTTCCCTGTTAAACCATTTATATTTCCACCCCAATATCTAATTTGCCCGGTAGACGTTTTCCCTCGCTCTTCACATACCTTTAAAAGATTGTATTAATTTAACAATCCTTAGCGCCACCCCCAACACAATAAAAGGAAGCAAAAATTAAATAATTTTACCCTCCCTTTCTGTTGAGAGAGTATGCAAAGAGGTTATCGTACATACGTTTAATTTGGATGAAGGAAAACTGGGTGAAAACATTCTAATTTAACTCCCCGATACAATATCCCGATGGCTAGCTCAATTCTAATTCTCTATCCCAGGTACTTTGAATACGTATTGCTATAACTTTTATAGCCGTGGTCAGCAAACATCACAAATAGGTGATTACATTCAATTATTATTAATTTACTTTATAATAGATTACACAATAACAAATAAAGTATGAGAATATATATAATTTATTTAACAAAATTCCCCCCTCCACCACATATATATTTTTAAACATTAGAATATTGAATCTCAAATTAGTTATAGGACTTTCTGTCCAAATTTACGAGTCTACATATAATTATACAAGGTCTAAATCTTTGTGTTTCAAATCTATATAGTTAGATTAAACACACACAAAAAAATCCAATTTTTAACTTTTATCTACATTAACTTAATTGATAAGAATACTAAGGGCTAACTATGGATGCCCATATTGTGAATGGTCTATACTTCCTCTCCAAGCACAAAACAACGAATGTTTATTTTGTAAATTCCCAAAATACTAAAGTAGGTTATACACTGATCTCACCCCCTGAACTTTTCCCATTTGCACATATAAACTCTTAAGATTAGATATGCCTTTACCTTTGAGTACGTAAAATATTAATTTATGTATATGTATATTTTTTTTATACAGCAAAAAAAAATGTATAGGTCGGTTATATATGTCACTCCACGTTGAAACAGTAAGATTCGTATTCGAATCTTAAGTTTCACCTTTTTCTGTCGTCTCTCACTGACCGGTCTATCCTGCCCAAATTTAAACTTTTTGATATCGAATTGTGTGTGTAACAATATTAAAAATGTATAAATATATGTAGAATTCAGCATAAACACGCACACATTTCGATCTCAAATTAAACGCAATAAATAGGGATAAAATAATATAATTTAGATTTCTTTTAGTTATATAATTTTGTATAATTTTAATCATTTATTTTGGATTATAAAGTTCGTATTTATTGCTTTGTTTAAATTTCGTTTAATAATAATTCTAAAAATATCTGATGTAATATTTAATTAAAAGTTAAAATAATCTTATGTTCCCTTTTTGTTTTTGAAATTTAAAAGCATCGGTCAGTGATAGATAATAGATTAATTAAAGAAAAATTCCCCAAAAATGTAATTAGTAAATGTAAAATGTAAACAATAGAATGGCAGCTTTCTTTAATTAAAAAAACCAACTAAATGCATTGATTATCCTCAGGGCAGATTAAATAGAACCTAAAAATATCTTAACAAAAATGTGAAAGATCAAGATAAAAAAAGAGGCCATCTTAGACTTGCTGGAGACATTCACTTAAACTTTAGCTTTGCTCTCGATCCCTGAGAGTCTCCAAAAAAATAAAATAATTTGTTCCTGCCAAGGTATGACCGAGTAAAGCACCTAGATTATTCTCCATCGGGAGATGGCCTATCGGATGCTGAACTTTTCATTGCCCGTCATAAATTCACCATGAAGATCTGCTGCCTGAAATGAATGAGAAAGCTGCTGCTGCCATGAAATTAAATGAATATCTAAATACAAGAAAGAATTGCCACTCGTGAATTTTTTTCTGCTAAACTAATGGAATCAGAAAGCTTCTTATAAAACAGGTACCTGTCTGTGTTCAAACTCTAGAGTACTCTAATAATATGCTATAGCTCTTCTTCATAATACTTATCTAAATTATAAAATGTAAAAACTATCATTTGTATAACTAAAATTGAATAATTAATTTAATGTGTAAATTTCTCTAATAATCTAGCTTACCTCACTCTATCTTTCGTGGGTGCGTATTTCTATAATCAACATGTTTATCTATAGTTATTATTTAATTATTGCATGCTCATAATTGTCTCAATTTTCAAAGTAAATCTATGATCGCTTGAAACAAAGAATGCGTGTCAAATTTTCATTAATATTTACTTTCCTTAATAACTTCACTTTCATATAAATCGACACGCATTCAGTGCATCATTTATTGTAATGCAGGGTCTACTACTTCGCAAATGGCTGGCATATTAGTTGTAATAACTCCCAGTTTATATATATTTTGTATTTATTAAATTTAATGAATAATTCTAGAAAATCCCATTTCTTTGAGAGTTGCCAGGGTTCTTGAGTAAATGTTGGTAATGTAGGGCCAAGTCAGAAATCTATTTAAATCTCATCATAACCGTTTATACAGTATACATGTGTTACGTTTTAGAGACGCGATGACCCATTCCGCTGTGAAATTTCCGGATTCTTCAGGATTGAAATTAACCCCAGTCGTCCTACACAAGCGGGCTTAATGGGTGCTCCCGTAGGATTTGACAACGTCATGCAGCCAGCCGGCAAAACTGCGACACGGACCGCTTGTCCCTGGTTATGCTTATATGACACCTTACTTCGTCGGGTCGAGGCTGAGACCAACCTGACATTCTTATAAACCCATTCGCGGCATTGCAGTTTCGATATACTGCCATTCCATATCGCCTTTCTAAAGCGTACCACGTGTTCCTTTGCTCAATTCTATTATTCTATATATCACTCCGCCTCTGCATTATCTTCGTAATTCACTCTCAAATAAATGTTTGCCCTTAGTCATAAATAAATATTTTAATTAAATAAATATATGTCCGCCGCTACTCTTAAATCTTACTTTAGACTCTTGCATTGCAAAGGTATAAATTCCCCAAGGCATGCATTAGAAATACTTACTCGAGAATTTTTAGGTAGCTAGATTATGCAAACAAATAAGTGAATTTCTTTTGTAAACATTTCAGTATCGGAAATACCGCTACTGAAATCCTCAATATAAAATAATGTCTAAATAAATAAATGTATTCTGTAAAATATAATCATGTCGCAAATTCCGCTACTGAAGCTTTGAATCCCTAAAATCTTATTAGTAAATGATTTTATTAAAATGTATTAATAAATAATTTTAAACTATGTGTCTGCAGTTACGTTTCATTTATTCGATACCCATTCTATATAATATTTCCTCGATTATGTAAATATGAATGTTTAATTAATATTAGTTTGGTTATTGGCTAACTCGAGAATAAAATCATGAGTCTCTTGCATATCCCTGACCACCGTGCCTAAGGAAATATTTACTAATGTCGCATCAGATGCGTTGTTTCGTGGATTGTATTGTGGAACCGATAAACTATGTTCGAACTCAGTACCACGGGTGGCTTCGCTACTCGATGGTGCTGCTGTTCTGTATGGTGGTCGAATTCTGCACTATGTTTACGAGTCACATGTTTTCTGACCGTTACAACATAAGGTGACGCCGCCATGATTAAACATTAAGAAGTAAAGGTGAACTGGGGTAAAAGAACAAGAAATAGTAATAATCTTATATTTAAGGGGTTTGTAATTAGATCTGTGTATAAGCCATATTATTTTATAATATTTCATATAATAATAAAAAAAATTAATATATTTTATAATATGTTAATAACTATTACAATTATCTGGGTTATATACACTTTTAAAAAAAATGCAAATAACAAACTATATTATTTTTTTTTTACTTTACTCATCTTTATCTGCTTGCTCTCTGGGTTCAAACTTCTGGGCGGACCATCTCAAGTTCAATCAGGGTATACTGACATCCATCTTGGTGACTCCACATCTGATCTGGCAGGTGTACTGCTACGGTTTTTCCTACTCCATGTTCTTGTAGGCTATCAGATGAAACTTGTTTGTCATTTTAAACATGGCACTCCAAAATATTTCTTTTCTTCTTGATTTATTGCGGAACAGCATATGCTTATATGATTTTCCACATCATATAATGGGTATTGGCTGCTTCGGTTAATATTTGTGCTTGTGCGATCACCAGGAAAAACCTTCTACAGAAGTTTATGTTCATTCAGAAAATTGAGTGAGTTAAGCTCCTTGAATTAACAAAAATATTCAGCAATCCCAAAAGCATATTTATTGAAAAGAATAAATATCTGATATAATCTCCCATACCGTACAGGTAGATTATGTAGCTCGGTCCGTTCAATAATAATATTTTAAACCACATATAGCTTTCTCAGTTCAATATTAATCATTAATATTTTACACCATGCATGGATTTATGTGGCTTTCTCTGTCCAACACTAATCAAAAACTAAACTTTTTGTTCACCTCCCAGGTAGGTTATTGTATAGCCCTGTCCGCCCACAAGTTTTAATTACTTACATCCCCCTTCGAGCTATTGCATCAGATAATCTTACTTTTTGTACATTCTTTATAAAAATCTTGTTTCAAAATCTTTTTTTAGGAATTTCAAACTCCTTATTGCAGTAATAGACCACCCACATTCTTTAGATGACAAATTTGGAAATAATTTACAAATTAATTAATTAAAAAAAAAAAAACTACTTGATTACATACAAAAAAGTAAAAATAGAAAAACAAAGATTAATCAAATCCACCTTTTAAACGGAAGATTCTTGTCAATCACACAAATAATATTTTTGTATATTTTTAAAATAAAAGAAAAAACATTTTAAAAATTATCAAAAAGAAAAAATATATATGGAAACTTTATACATATATGTATTACATATACGTTTACAAAAAAAACAAATGCGGTACATTTATAGGGTGTTATACATATTAAAACATTTACAATAAATGACACATTTATAGTGGGCTATTATTTCAAAATAAATAATATATGTGTTAGTTGTGTACGCAAGGAGATGGGAATCTAGTATAGACCAACTCTCATTGTTTATTTCTTTTTACTTTATTTAATTTATTCAATAAATTTAGCTGTGCCAAATTGTTGGCTACAGCCATCTTGTGCATGGACGTTTTACGGTCTGGCACAATACCTCCCTCCCCAATGAGATCATTAAAAGAGAATAATTGTTCTTTTTTAATATCTTACTTAACTATTTTTATATCTTATTTAATTATTCACATTTTAAATTAAACATTTATATATTATGAGTTTTAACCTGAAAGTTATGCCAATTTTGAGTTAATCGCTATCTTCCCATAGGGTTTTAAAGACCGAGCATTATATGTGCCCTTAATCCCTTGTTCCGTTCTCACCCAGAAAGCATTATCCCCGCAGCAATCTAAAATTTCAAAAGGACCTTCATAGAGATTACAAAATTTTTTAAATTTGAACTTCCCTGGATCACTAACATGGGGTGTCCTAACCATGACTTTATCCCTTATTTGGAATCTATACTTAGGGGTTCCCTTCTGTTTTTTTACGCCTAGTGCTCATTCGTTGCATTTGGGCCTTAGCTTGTGTTTTATCGAGATCCCGGTCGATCGCTCCCTCTTGGCTCCCTGGAAGATTAGTTTTAAACAGTTTTGGAAGGTGTTCTCCAAAGTGTAATCGCATGGGAGTAAACCCAGTGGATTCATTTAAAGACCAGTTAATATAATTTAGTGTCTGAGGTAATTGTTTAACCCACCCCCTATGGTTTGTTGCAAATAGATATGGAAGAGTCTACCCAATTCCCGCATGACTCGTTCACAGGGGTTACTCTGGGGATTTCGGATTGATGTTAACAGGTTCTTGATACCTCATTTGGAGACCCATCGGTTCCATTCCTCGGACACAAAAGGGGTTCCATGATCTGAGAGTATTGCCTTTGGCTTCCCCCCTTTTGGAAAATGTAAAGCGTCTAATACCTTAGTAACTTCTCGAGTGGTGGTGCGTGACAAAGGGTAAGCGGCCACCCATTTCGAAAACAAATCGTATGTAACAAGTAGGTATTTCTTTTTGTTGAACTGTGGCAAGGGGCCATAAAAATCTATAGCCATAATTTCATTTGGGTCATCAGGTATGATTGATTTCATCGGGCTGACGTATGTTTGATTCTGTGGTTTCGTACGCTGACATACTTCACATTGATTTAGTACAGTGATAATATCCTGGTGCATCCCTGGCCAGTAAAACCAATGTCTTAAGCAATACTCGGTTTTTGGTGTTCCATGATGGCCATACAACCGATGCATGTAACTGATGAGGGACCGTCTCATTTAAATGAGAGGTATCATCGCCTTCCATTCATCCTTGCCTTTTTTGAGTTGATAATATAACCCTCCTCCTTCAACTTTATATCTATTCCTTATCTCTTTTGAATTAGTTGTTCCAGATTTCTCCTGGCATTCTGTCCAAATGCGATTTAGATAGCTGTCTTCTTGTTGCCTCTTAGCTAGTTGGCTTAATTCTTTATCTATATCTTCATCTTTTCCCTTTATCGTGGTACTTGCTATGTATGCTTGCTCCAGACTGAGGTGTTTAGGGGTTTGTGCAGGGATAGGATGATGACTGAGAATATCCGCAACCACATTTTCTGTCCCTTTGCAATATCTCACGGTGTAGTTAAATTCCTGAAGGAACAAACTCCACCGGACCAACCTGCTATTAGTAAGATAGCTGTGGTTTAGAAACTCAAGACCTTTTATGGTCAGTTATCAGCACCACTTGAGAGCCTAACAACATGGAGCGAAACTTCTGGAAAACCCATACAATGGCAAAGGCCTCTTTTTCAGTGACAGTATAATTAAGTTCTGGTCCCTTTAGTAAGCGGCTTATAAAATATAATACCCCTGTTCGTCCATCAGGTTGAATTTGGGACAGAGTGATCCCAAGCCTATATCCACTACTGTCAGTCTGGAGTATAATCATGATAATCCAACACCACCTATTTTTAAAAAACTTTGCTTTACTCGGTTAAAAGCTTCTTCCTGTTCGGTGGTCCATTTCCATCAGACCTCTTTTCTTATCTATCTGAGCAATGGTTCCATTTGGCCAGCAAAATTCTCACAAAATCTTATAAAAGTTACAGAGTCCCAAAAAAGACCATACATGTTTCTTTGTCTTAGGTCTAGGGAACTCTGCAATCACTGTTATTTTATCTGGATGAGGCTTGACTCCTGACTGGCCTACCAAATGACCCAGAAATTCGATTTCATCGGAAGCCACTTTACTCTTCTTTAAATTTATCTTGATATCTTTTTCTTTACATTCTGTAAAAAACTGTTCCAACTGCTGGAGATGCTCTTCCATAGATGCAGATGCTATAACTACATCATCCACATACATGGTAAGAATTTTCTTGATATCAAATGATAGGACACGATCTAAGCACTGAAGCAGCCCAGCACCACTGTTGATTAGTCCAAAGGGCATACGGTTAAACTTATATGAATATCCCCCATACCTGAAGGCAGTATACTGGCGATCATTAGGGTGGAGTTCTATCTGCCAGTAACTGGAAGTTAAATCGAATGTAGAGAATATTCTTTTCCCTTTAAATTTTCCTAGTAACTCTTGTATCGGAGGTGGGATTGTACAGTCCGGTATAGTCACCTTATTGAGCTGACGGGCATCCAAACACAATCTTACTGACCCATCTTTTTTTCTAACCACCATCAAAGGGTTGCAATAAGGAGACTAACATTTACTAATTATGCCCCCATTCAACATCTGCTCTAACTGTTTCTCCACTTTTTTTTAAAATTGATTTGGGACTGGGTATGACCGTGCTTGAAAAGGTTCCCCTGGCTTCAGTTTGATCCTCTGTTGATATCCTCTGATCTTCCCTGGACTGTCCAAAAAAATCTCCTGATACTCTTGGAATATCTCTTGGAGTTTTTTGCTGTCCCCATTAGATGTTGTCTTCACCTCACTTGTTTTTTCTTGCATCAAATCTAAAATAGATTGATTTATACAACAAGTTTCCCCGAAGTTAGGCAACAGAGGTGGCAAGAATTTAATATCACCTCCCTGGTAGTTCATTATTCCCTTTTCATAATTTACAATGCACTTGTTCTTATACAAGAAATCCGACCCTAATATGACCTCATGAATTAGACTACCCATAATTAAGAATACATGATAAACTGTCCTCCCACTTATAAGTAATTCTAACCATATTTGCTTAGGTATAAGGTTTGCTTTTCGGTTATTTGCAAGGGTAATTTGTGTTGCCTTTAAAGGTAAGGTCTCTATTTGTGAGTTTATTGATAAAATTCTCTGGTATAATTCCTCCGATATCACTGATATCTGGCTACCAGAGTCTAACATTGCAATGACCCCCAATTCCCTAAATTTCTAAAGGTATTTTTGGACAACTCTGCGGCGCATATTCTGGTACTTTATCTTCCCAAGAACAGACCAAATTTGAAATTTCCTTTTCGATGAGGTGTTTACGCGGCACACTCTTTACATTCCAATGCTGGGCTGTACCATTACTATTTTCTTGCATCTCTTCTACCACTCCATCTTGCTCTCTCCCATCTATGGTGTCTAGTAAGTAAGCTACTTGTTCAACTGATTTTGCTCCAGTCAGTATTAGCATCTGTGCAACATGAGAAGGCAAATTACGTCGGATAATCCTAATGATTCGGTCCTCCGACATATTACATGCATTTAAAGTCCGCAGTCTTGCTACTTGTCTGGAGAAAAACTGAGAGAAATTTTCATTTATACTATTTTTGTAATTCTCCTGCATGACCTGATACATAATTGTTTCTTGATGCTCTGCGCTCCAAAAATTCCTCAGGACTGCATCTTTATATTCCTGGAAGGTTTGTGGGTATTGGAACAAAGATTCCCATCATGCTTGAGCATCTCCATGCAAGTGATTACACGCAATTGCTAGTTGACTAAACTCATCTATTGGGTTTACATGGAAATATTTTTCCAAACTCCTAATATGCTCAATAGGAGCTTCACCTGCCTGTCCCTCAAATATCTTGATTTTCAAAAACTGATTAATACTTTGCAGAAGTATTTGTTGACTTCTTCCCTCCCTGCTTTTAACTAAACTTTCATCTGGCTCACTTGCTTCTTTGTTCCTCATATTACTATCTTGTCCCTTTGTATAATTTTTAATCACAATATCATCACTATCCTTAACCTGTCTCTTGTTTTGTGTTCTCTTGTACTGACTTAACCAACTGCCCATCTATTTGAGGTTTCTCCTCTCTGCTTTGATTTGGCTCGCTATGTCCCATTTCTAACCTCTCAAATCTTGCATCCATTTCTTGCAATATTTCACTCTTCACCTCTTCTATACTTTTGTCAGTAGCTGCTCTCTGTTCATGCATCTCCTTTCTCCATTCTTCTAGTGGTTTTGGTAGTCTATCCATCTCCTTTTTTACGTAACTTAAAAGATCCTGCATCATTAACTTCAGGTCTTCCTTTTCATTTTTGGGTTCATCTTGTTTGTCCCCCAAGTCTTCTTTTTCTGGCTGTTTTTCCATTTTTTCTTTTTTTTTTTCTAGTCAACCTATTCGTATTAGAAATCCTATAACTTTGTGAATCTTTAATCTGTAATTTCGGGAATATCTATTACGTTATCTTTCTTTTTATTTTGCTCGTATTAAACTATATTAACTTTCGTAACTATCTTAAATCCCAAATATCTAATTTTAATTCGTATTAAAACCACTTAAATAGCATATTTCCCTCTATTTAAAACTACAAATATACAAAAATTTAATCTCGTATTAAAACTACTTCAAATCGCATACTTTTCTCTATTTCAAGCTAAATATATAAAATTTAATCTCGTATTATCCTACGCAGTACACCACGCCTTACGTTCAGTCCCAATCGCCCTATGTTTAAGTCATCTTCCTTCCAGCACATTTCCCTGATTCTACTATAACTTATGATCCGCGCTAAACATATAACGAACAAAAAAAATTTCTAGATACTCTTCTTTTTTGAACCAACTGTTTAAAACGTATATTACTCAACCTACAACTCATCTATACTACATTTTGTAAGTACACAAAAAATATCTATCTTCGTTAATTTCATTTCCACTAATATTACTAATTTTATTTTCTTTCATCACTCTATTTGCAATTTTTATTCGAGATTTTACATGTTGGGGCCAATTCTATACCGGTTCGAATCCCTCATTTCCGTCTCCATTGAAGAAAATGACGTCACGAGCATGACATGACGTGTACATTTAAAATGAGAGATCGATAACAATCTTCGATAATACCCAGGGTTAAATACAATGAGTATTATGTTACTAATTATTAGAAGAAAGAAATTTGATTTCAATTAAAAGCAAAATTTTTCCCTGTTAAACCATTTATATTTCCACCCCAATATCTAATTTGCCCGGTAGACGTTTTCCCTCGCTCTTCACATACCTTTAAAAGATTGTATTAATTTAACAATCCTTAGAGCCACCCCTAACACAATGAAAGAAAGCAAAAATTAAATAATTTTACCCCCCCTTTCTGTTGAGAGAGTACGCAAAGAGGTTATCGTACATACGTTTAATTTGGATGAAGGAAAACTGGGTGAAAATATTCTAATTTAACTCCCCGATACAATATCCCGATGGCTTGCTCAATTCTAATTCTCTATCCCAGGTACTTTGAATAAGTATTTCTATAACTTTTATAGCCATGGTCAGCAAACATCACAAATAGGTGATTACATTCAATTATTATTAATTTACTTTATAATAGATTACACAATAACAAATAAAGTATGAGAATATATATAATTTATTTAACAAAATTCCCCCCTCCACCACATATATATTTTTAAACATTAGAATATTGAATCTCAAATTAGTTATAGGACTTTCTGTCCAAATTTACGATTCTACATATAATTATACAAGGTCTAAATCTTTGTGTTTCAAATCTATATAGTTAGATTAAACACACACAAAAAAAATCCAATTTTTAACTTTTATCTACATTAACTTAATTGATAAGAATACTAAGGGCTAACTATGGATGCCCCCATATTGTGAATGGTCTATACTTCCTCTCCAAGCACAAAACAACAAATGTTTATTTTGTAAATTCCCAAAATACTAAAGTAGGTTATACACTGATCTCACCCCCTGAACTTTTCCCATTTGCACATATAAACTCTTAAGATTAGATATGCCTTTACCTTTGAGTACGTAAAATAATAATTTACGTATATGTATATTTTTTTATACAGCAAAAAAAAAAATGTATAGGCCGGCTATATATGTCACTCCACGTAAGGTGACGCCGCCATGATTAAACATTAATTAAGAAGTAAAGGTGAACTGGGGTAAAAGAACAAGAAATAGTAATAATCTTATATTTAAGGGGTTTGTAATTAGATCTGTGTATAAGCCATATTATTTTATAATATTTCATATAATAATAAAAAATATATATATATTTTATCATATGTTAGTAACTATTACAATTATCTAGGTTATATACACTTTTAAAAAAAATACAAATAAACTATATATATATAAAAAAAATTATGAACTTTTTTTTTTTTTACTTTACATCTTTATCTGCTTGCTCTCCGGGTTCAAACTTCTGGGCGGACCATCTCAAGTTCAATCAGGGTATACTGAGTCTCTGACACATCCATCTTGGCGACTCCATATCTGAACTGGCGGGTGTACTGCTACGGTTCTTCCTACTCCATGTTCTTGTAGGCTATCAGATGAAACTTGTTTGTCATTTTAAACATGGCACTCCAAAATATTTCTTTTCTTCTTGATTTATTGCGGAATGGCGTATGCTTATATGATTTTCCACATCATATAATGGGTATTGGCTGCTTCGGTTAATATTTGTGCTTGTGCGAATACCAGGAAAAACCTTCTACAGAAGTTTATGTTCGTTCAGAAAATTGGGTGAGTTAAGCTCCTTCTTGAATTAACAAAAATATTCAGCAATCCCAAAAGCATATTTATCGAAAAGAATAAATATCTGATATAATCTCCCATACCGTACAGGTAGATTATGTAGCTTGGTCCGTTCAATAATAATATTTTAAACCACATATAGCTTCATCTTGCTTTCTCAGTTCAATATTAATCATTAATATTTTACACCACGCATGGATTTATGTGGCTTTCTCTGTCCAACACTAATCAAAAACTAAACTTTTTGTTCACCTCCCAGGTAGGTTATTGTATAACCCCGTCCGCCCACAAGTTTTAATTATTTACATTCCCCTTCGAGCTATTGCATCAGATAATCTTACTTTTTGTACATTCTTTATAAAAATCTTGTTTCAAAATCTCTTTTTACGAATTTCAAACTCCATATTGCAGTAATAGACCATCCACATTCTTTAGATAACAAATTTGGAAATAATTTACAAATTAATTAATTAAAAAAAAAAAAACTACTTGATTACATACAAAAAAGTAAAAATAGAAAAACAAAGATTAATCAAATCCACCTTTTAAATGGAAGATTCTTGTCAATCACACAAATAATATTTTTGTATATTTTTAAAATAAAAGAAAAAACATTTTAAAAATTATCAAAAAGAAAAAATATATACAGAAAACTTTATACATATATGTATTACATATACGTTTACAAAAAAAAGAAATGCGATACATTGTGTTATACATATTAAAACATTTACAATAAATGACACATTTATAGTGGGCTATTATTTCAAAATAAATAATATGTGTTAGTTGTGTACGCAAGGAGATGGGAATCTAGTTTAGACCAACTCTCATTGTTTATTTCTTTTTACTTTATTTAATTTATTCAATAAATTTAGCTGTGCCAAATTGTTGGCTACAGCCATCTTGTGCATGGATGTTTTACGGTCTGGCACAATATATATATTGTACCTATATTGATATAGGCACGTATAATTTTATCTAAAATTATATTATTAAAATAATCTTTCATAAAAGAAAAACATAAAATTAAATGTTGAAGAGTTTATTGCAGCTTGTTTTCGAAAAGATAAGAATTAAATAGTTTTCTAGCGTTAGTTTTTGAAATAAAAAAGCTACAATTAATTAATCAAAAGGGGGGAGGGGGAGTCTTGGTTTGAGAAATGAAACTAAAGGTTTACAAAAGGAAATAAAGTTTTTATTAGTATTCGTAAAAATATAATTTAAAAGGTTGAAATATACAAATCTCTTTTCATTCAAGTTTAATTAAAGAAAAAATAATGTTAAAACTAAATAGTAAATTGTATTAAAAATATATGTGCGTATATATGTGCGATTTGTAAATAAATAAAATGTATGCGAAATAAAAGAAGACTATCATTAAAAACCACGGCAATGGCTATTAATAAAATAAAACAACACGTTTTATTGCATGGCTATTACTAATTAAGCAATCTTCCAAACACGTTTATCAAATAATTACCATTGGAATTTGACAACAGATCTTTGCCGGAGATATTAGAAGGACAACAAGGCGCAGGTATAAATAGACCTTTTTTTTATCGGACAATTCATTCCACAAATTAATTGAGTGAGATCAGTTCACAAAGTAATTGAGTAGTGCAGTTCAGAAATTAATTGAGCAGTTAACAAACAAAATGCAGTGTTGAGAAGATCTTGGGAACGCACGTTTATCTCCAGCCCAGATGTCCGAGAAAACAGCAGATCTGCCCATGAAATAATGTCAGCTTAACATCTTAGAAAATCTCCGTCAGTATCTATTTGTCTCCGATAGTAATAATCGTGAAAATCAGAAAACTCAGCAAGGAAACATCCCAGCCGGCTGGAAGCATTCATACTGGAAGAAACAACAAACAAGAAGAAAACAAAGTGTTAAATCTACGTTCAAAATCCTAGGTAAAACATTTGCTTATTTTCGTTTATACTGAAATAGCCATTGCATTGCATTAATTCGTACTATTGATGTGTGTGATTAAATTTCAAATGCTAAGTAGTCCTTTATTATCATAATTATGTGTGTGCATGAGTTAATATGTGCGTGATCATTATATCAATGTTTATTAGTTAAATTAGAGTGTTCTGTTATTAAATCTATAGGAATATTTAAACTATTTAGAAATGTTAATTTAAAATATGCGTGTGTTTTATTAGAATGTTTAAATTTAGTAAATAAATGTAAGTTAATAAATTATCTTTAAAATTAAACTTTATTTGTCGGTCAATTCTTTTTATCAATTCTTTTAACAAATTCTTTTATTAATTCTTTTAATCACTAATTAAGTATAATCTATTAGTGATTACAAACAACTGAGCTAGTCGTGGATTTAGGCGTTGAGTTAGTGGCCACTATTCAAAGTGCGTTGTCTATTCTTTTAGTATTCTTTTAGAATAAGCAGCTGGCGCCTGTGTTTATACACAAACAAAAAAGTGCTTTGAACTTGGTGTTGAACTCAACAGTCGAGAAGAAGCTATGTCCTGGAAATGTAACGCTAGTTATATACTTTATAGCTATCGTTTGGGCATACATACTCTCCGAGTATGTTCTTCTCTGCCTAAGAGGCCGGTATTTCGAATGCACATATTCGAACACGGTTCAATATATATATAGCTAATATTCTTATTATGGCTATATTATTAATCTACTAAACTATAATCCCAACTTGCCACAATATAATTATTTTTACCAAGTGAAATTCACATAAACCTATGTTTGGTAGCTTTGTCATCACTCCCAAATATAACAATTGGTGCAGTATTAATTTGAACCTGTGGTGAACCATCACTTTAAATAAGTATTAAAAGATCTGCTAAAATGCAATTGTCAATTGGTAAATTTGACATTAATGATGCCAGTAATTGACATTCATCACATAGAGAAATATCTCTTCATTAATAAAATTTAGGGTGAGAAAATTAAAGTTGCATCACTGCTGTATTTTGCAAGAAAAAAAGTAATAGAGATTGCTAATAAGTTCTGTGAACCAGCTAATGCTGAGGATTATGCTTTGTATCAAATAAAAGATTGTTTTGATGAATTATTTTAAATCACATCCTCTACGCACATTATCAGACTTTATTTCAGAAATCGCTATCAGGGCAGAAATGAAAAAAAAAAATTACAACATAATTGTTTGTGATTTTGCAAAAAATTACATTTATGCCTCATTTCTAGATGAGGCACTCCTTGAACAATTTCTGTGGGGGTGAGTAGTGATAGTTTAAGCAGCTATTATCTGGTAGTGAAATAAAATATAGTGAAGTTATAAAATGTGGAATAGCTCTTGAACTGGCTCTTGAGTAATCAAGAGAATTCATGGAGGCAAAAATCCAAAATAAAATACAAATTTGCATTTGTAAGACATATAAATCTAAACGAAAGATATTTAGAAATTTAAAAAATACCGATATTAATAAATCTATCCTTATTTGCTTTTGTTGCAGAAAAGCTGGCTATAAAGCCAGCAATCATTTTCATAAAAATGAGCATTATAAAATCTGTAACAAAATAGGGCATGTGGAGATAATAAGTAAAACAAAGATAGATTAATCTGATAAAGACAGCAACAGCCATAAAGGGATATTAAATAGAAATTAAAATCAGCTAGCATAAAAATGTGTAAACGCCCTCAGTTAAGCCCATATCTATGGAAATTGATAGTGGAAGTGGCATATCTCTAATTTTGGCATGTGAATGGAGTTCTATAATTACTAATTGTAAAAAGCCACTGATAATTGGAAATTGACTTAAAGGCTTTAGATGTTAATGGTAATGCAATTGAAATCAAAGGAGTAATTAAAACTTCTGTCAGTAAAATGAATGATAAGACTTTTTATTTACCATTGTATATAGTTTATGCTTCAATAAACCTACTAATCAATCATTATTGGTTCAAAACATTGGCCTTAAATTTACATTGGTTAAAAAAATTGACATTGAGAGGAAAATGAGAAATGAACAAAAAATTTCCTAAATTGTTTAATGTGGAACATGCAAAAATAAAATCCATCCCTGTGTCACTAGAGTTATTCCAGAAAGTAGTCCCAATAATTTTCAAACTGAGGAAGATTCTGTTTGCCCAGAAAGTAAACATGGAGAAGGAATTAATAAATTAATTAAGAATGGCATATTAGAGTCTACAGAGAAATCTGATTAGACTATTTTAGTAATAATTACTAACCTAAATGGTCAAATTTGTTTGCAGTGAATACTGCATATCAGTAAATAAAGCTATGAAAAATCGTGCATCCCTGTTCCTAATTCTAGCAAAAATCTAATTTTTTTTTTGCTAAATTAGATCTTAACTCAGCATTCGACATATATTGGTGACAAACAAAGTTTCAGAAATACTAACATTAACCACTCGTGCAGAATTATTCAGATTCAAAAGTCTTTTGTTTTGAATAACTTATACTCCTAGTATTTTGCAGCTGATAATTGAGACTCTCTTAATGGATTTGAGGGCATTATACCATTTGTTGATGACATTCTAATTATTACTATAATGGAGAATGAACTGAGAAGTCATCTATATCACATGTGCAAAAAACTGGATAAATTTGGAGCAAAATCAAACATCTTAAAAATATATCTGGAAACTGAACAAAATTAAATTTTTGGGGCATACAATTTCAAATGAGGGTACATCTCTTTCTGTAAAGTCAAAGCTGTAACTTAAGCCTCGAAGCCAAATAATGTTAAACAATTAATTACAAGCTTTTTTTAGGTCTTGTAATTTAAAAGAATTTTTTGAAGGACAAAGCTCATGTAGAGACCTGTATATGATTTACTAAGAAAGAACCAGAAATGAAACTGGGAATCAACAAAAGAGCAAGTATTTTTGCATACCAAATCATTTCTCACTTAAAATAAATTACTTGTTCATTATAATAGCTATTTGGAATTTCCGTTTACAATGGACACATCTGAATTTGGAATTGGTGCAGTAATAGATCATCGAGCACAGCAGTGGATGATCTATTGCCTTTGCTTCATGCACTCCATCTAAAGCTGAAAAGAATTACAGTCATCTGGACAAGGAAGCTCTTGCTATATTGTTTGGAATTCACAAATTTATTATTGTAACTGATCATAAACCTTTATTGGGAATTTTTGGAAGCAAACAATTTTCTGAACATCTTAATTCTTGCATGTTAAGATGGCTAAACATACTTTCTGACTATGATAACACATCACAATATAGAAAGGGAAAGCAAATTGGACATGTCAACACTCCCCTGTATGCCAGATGAGACTGAGAGCAACATAAAAGAAATTGAAATCAATTATAGATATGCTAAAACTGGTTGAACTGTGAAAGATGAGGGTTACCATTGGATTTTAAGCCAAATCCAAGAGCCTGATTTAATAAACATCCATCATTTCTCTATAAAGAATTATGGAATGTTCATAATAAATTATCAGTATGCAAAGGCTATATTCTGATGGGCAATTCTGTACTAATATCAGGTAATTGTAGAGATTTAATCCACAATTATTACATGAAAATCACCCAGGCATAATCAGAGCAAAAGCTTTAGCCCAAAGCTATGTATGGCGGCCAAACATTGTGATATTGAGAATTTCATCAAAATTGCAGTGAATTGTCAATCATGTGATAGAATGCTGTCTAAAAAATTTGAGACATGGCCAAAAGCATTAAAACTGTGGCAGCACATCCATGTTGACCACATGGCTAATTTGAGGAACATTTATTTTTTGTGGTAGTCGATGTCTACTCAAAATGGGTGGAATACAAATTGATTAAGAGCACTAGTTTCGATGAGACAATTGAAAAATTACATGAAATTTTTTCATATAACGGTCTTACTGAAACTTTAGTTTCTGACACTGGAATTAGTTTCACATCGGACAAGTTCAAAGAGAGTATGAAAGAGTGGGGGATAAAACACATATGACTCCTATCACTCTCAATCTAATGATCATGAAATTTTTTCATATAATGGTCTTACTGAAACTAGTTTCTGACAATGGAATTAGTTTCACATCGGACAAGTTCAAAGAGAGTATGAAAGAGTGGGGGATAAAACACACACGACTCTTACCACTCTCAATCTAATGATTTGGCAGAAAAAATACAAGAAGCAGTTAATATGGCATTCTTCTATCAGCACCTGAGTCCAACTGCTAAAACTAAAAAATAACCTGCAGAATTATATTTAGATCACAAGCTGTGTACAAAATTGTCAAATGTTATACCTAATGAGGATTATATTAAACAAAAACCTACTACACATAAGTTTATGTCAGATGAATGAGTATGGTCAAAAATAGCCTAAATAATTTGTGGACAAAAGCAATAATAAAGTGATATCTATCGAAACAAGTTGTAATGGTTTGTACAAATGGAAGCAAATTAAAACAAAAACACATTAATCAATTTGAGAGTGAAGACTTAATATCCTAGTTATTTAAGAATACTGATTTTGAACCAGAAGATCAATCTGAAGAACCTAAATAAGAACTCGAGCTGCTTAGCCTAATAAGGAAAAGGAAGAATGTGTAACAGAAGAGACTAACACAAAAGAAGCTGATGTAAATGTTAATCTACCATCAGATCAGGTTAAAATAAAATAAAAAAACTTATTTGTCTTTGTGATTTTATCTTGACTTCAGAGAAAATGTAAATCACATTTGGTGGAAGTGGGTAATGTTTATATATGTATTTTAAACAACTATAAACAATTGTGTTTTATATGTGTGTATGCTTGCTGAACTATATAGACTTTTAAAATTGGTGGTCGAGAGATTAGCAACAGCTGCTTTATAAACAGTTGTCCCGGGTTAGCGGGTTCGCTTCCCTGCTGATACTATGACACATGAGAAGAAAAAAAAGTTAAAAATAAACAATAAATTTTAATTAAAAAGTGAAGTTAAAACATCATATTAGTAGATAAAAGAATTGCAATTTTCATTATAACCTGAGGAAACATAATTTTTTTTAAAAAGAGATAAGAAAGGAATTCCATCAAAAACTAATTAATAATTAACAATTAAAAAGATTTTACTTAAGCAGATGTATCTAGAGATAATATTTAATATTAGATAATGTCAGCAGGATGTAAGTGGCTCAACCAATTAAACCGAGTTCTAATAATGAATAGTGAAGAATTGGTCTAGGAAAGAACCAAGGGACACTTGCTAATAGAAGCTACATGTGTGCAGATGTACTTGCAACAACATTGCTAGAGGTCATTGTGTGCTGGGCTTGATAACTAATATTGTGGAGAGATTTACCTCCAAATATGTCAAAGCAAATCTTAGGACTTAAACAGGGCACTCTGGCCTTTATTATAATTTGAGAACCCCTTCAGGTATGTGAGCATTGCATTTATGTGATATATAAATAGTTAATATGTACGTATATGTACTGTACTTAATATTCTTATAATGGTTGTATTATTCATCTATTAAATTATAAATTCAAGTAGCAGTAGTATAATTATTTTTATAAGTGAAATTTACATAAGCCTCTGTTTGGTAGCATAGTGATTGTTCTCAGATATAGCATATATTAAATAAACAGATGATAACAATATATATATTGTAACAGACACTCAATCCAACCTGATCAATGAAGCAAAGAAAAGAAAGGGATTGATCAAGAAATTAAAAGTGTTTTCATATAATAAATATGGTGTAGCTAGAATTATATGGAAAGGAGTTGCAGTATGTTTGTAAAGGGGTAACGGACACTCAATCCAACCTGATCAATGAAGCAAAAAAAGAAAGGGATTGATCAAGAAATTAACAGTTTTCATATAATAAATATGATGTAGCTAGAATTATATGGAAAGGAGTTGCAGTAGCAGTGTTAACATATGGTAATGATGCATTATATGTTAGTAAAGGGTTATTAAATTACTTAGAAAAAGTTCAAAGGGAAGTAGGAAGACATGCATTGGATGCAGATGTATGGACAGCAAGGGAGGCAATTCAAGGAGAAATGGGATTGTCAAGTTTTCATATGAGAGATGCAAAAAGTAAAATGAAAATGTTTGGTAGATTGCAGTTTATGGATAATAAAAGAATATCCAAAATAGTATTTAATTGGGTTATGAATAAAAGGCAGGTAACAAGATGGGTGAGAAAGGTAATGCAGTATGCAAAAGATTTGGATAAAGAATTTATATCAGTATATTTGTACAAAAGATGGGATGATTGTGTTAAGAGGATTGTTGAGTGTTATATTAATAAGGAATGGGATAAAAGAATAGATTTATTAATAAAGAATACGGTGTTAGAGAGATGGAGAACTAATATGGAGAGTAAAAAGAGTTTAAATATATATAGAAATAAACAATGTTAGGTGTGAGTTAATATAAGATAATAGTAAGGAAAGTAGTTTATTGTTCAAGGCTAGAACAGGATCTTTAGCAACAAGAGAATATACATGTAAATGGAAAAATATGGGTGATTTAGTCTATAAATTATGTAAGGAAGGATTAGAAAATATTAGGCATCTGTTATTTGAATGTAAATGTTTGAAAACAGAAAGAGCACATATAATGAAGTTAAGGAAGAATAAAAATGAAAAAAGTGATTATACAGAAAGTGGATTATTGGTTTTTATGCTGAGTTTGGAAAAAGATAAGGGGGATTTAGATATAAAGGCTGTAGAGTTGACAAAGATTATGTTGTGGAAATGGGATGGAGCAGAATATGGGAAAACTTAGACTGGGAAATGTAAAATTAAGTAGCTAACAGATTTCTCTGGGCATAATTGCTGAGAGATTTTTGACTTCGTTTAAGAAGCTACAGTACATCACATCACCATAACATGACAACTCTCTTTTTTTTATTTACAAACATAGTCTTAAATATTGTGGAGGCCTTCTTCGGTTTGATTTTTCTCTCATTTCTGAACGTTAGACTGGTATTCTCCTTATTGCTGTGCCATTATCACTTGATTTTGATGGTGGTGATTTCTCTGTCTCAGATATTGGCAACTGTGTCTCCTCATCCTGTTCTTGTGTCTGAGAGTTGTGAATCTTTCAGCTGTTCCGTAGATGTGTCTTGGTTCAATGAAGAATAGGGCCATCTTCAGTTTTTTTAACATCAACTTGCTTTTGATTACTTTCATTAATGTTGTATCTTTCTAACTCTTGAATTTTATTTTCTAATTCTAACATTTCAGCTTCTATATTAGTGATTTTATGCCATTCCTCTTCCTTTGCTAATTGAAATTTTTGCTGTATTTCTCTCTCCTTTTCAATTAATTGATGGGACTGTTCTTCACCCAATTTCTTTAATATTTCATGTTGTATATCTTCCAATTTTTTTAATTCCTTGTGTAATTGTTCATGTATACTTAGTGGAATTAATCTAGGTGAATGGACAACTGGTTTAAATGTTTGACTACTGTGAGGTGGTGTTCACCTTCATAACAACCCACACCTTGAAAAACATATTTGTATTTCTCATATGTAGACTTGAAGTTTTCATTTTCTTTTACTTTCTGTGTTTTAATACTTTTATTATCTTTTCTACTCTTTGTTATTTTATCTTTATTGTTGTTGGATATATTTTGATCATTTGTACTTTTCTTTTTCATCGTTACTTTTTGTACTGTAATTTTGTTGCATTTAATTAAACCTAATAACTCACAATCACGGCCATTAAGAAGTGTTGGTTTGTCTTCTTTTATTTTTATAAAATGTAAATTATGCAGAACTTTGTTTATTTTGCATTGAAATTTTGCTTTATTGGGGTAAGAAATGGATCCTCCAAAAGCGCGTAATTTCTTCGTTTTGTATATTATTGGTTGTGGATGAATAGTATTAAGCACTTTTTAGACATAATGTTTACATCAGCTCCTGTGTCTATTTTTATTTTTACTTTATTGTTGTCTAATAAAATCTGTTCATGCCAGCCATTAAACAAATGAGTTGAGTCTACATGTCTGACGTATGCAATTGTATTTTCAACATCACTGGTATCTGATGTCGTAGTATCATGTACTTCATTCACATGATGTCCATTTCTATTAATATTTTTATATCTTGTGTTTGAGCGTTTTTGTGTTTTTAAAATTTTATGGTCATAGCTTCACATACGGCAATTATTGGCAAAGTGGTTTAACTTTCCACAATTATAGCATTTTTTACCAAATGCAGGACACTCATGGTTTGGGTGATTATGGTTGCACTTTTGACAATTGCGTATATTTGTTGCATTTTTCGCTATTACATTAATATATAGTTCAGACTTTCCCAGTAATTCATTTTTGAGTCTTCTAGTTTCATGTCCACGTATTATTTCCAGTGCTTTTCTAGTGTAATATTTTCTTTTTCAAATAATCTGTCTTTTAGTCCTTCTTCTTTTTGTACCATTATAATTTTATCTCTGAGGATATTTTGTTTTTGATCCCCGAAGTCAGCTTTTTCAACTATTACTTTTAAGCGAGTAAGAAAGTGATCAATTGATTCTCCCTCGTGTAATTCCATTGTATATGCTTTTATTCTGTCATATAATGTTGTTTTCATGGTGTTGAAATATTTATCCATTTGGTTTAAGACGGGTAGCAATTTTGTTTTATCTTCTGGATTCGTGTGGTCTAATGTTTTTATTACATCTCTCCCTTCTTTTCCAATGAGATGACATAATATTCCTAATTTTACCTTATCTGATTTCATATCGTTTTCTGTTGCTTTTAGGAAATTTAGGAATAATTCTTTCCATTCAGTCCATTTGACTGACATATTTCCTTCTATAGATAACGGTTCGATATTGTAAAAACGATCGAATTGTGACACCATTTTGTATTTCGGCGAATATGATATGGAAAAAAAAAAATTGCTATAAAAACTATTTTTCTCAATATTTAAATACTCACTGTTTTATAGACTTTAGAAATATTTTTTATACTATTATTTCATTAATTCTCTCCCGATACCATGTTATGTTCTTGGCCGTAATATCTAAATTAATATCTATCAACTTTTATTAACTACTCGTGTTCTCAAAGGCGTCCGTAATTATAGTATTAACCATAATATGACATCTTCTGTTAAATTATTTTTTTAATCTGCTGGGAATAACCTTTGATAAAAGTGTTAAGAAATTTACCAATAGGAAGCCAAATTTTGCAGGACATCGTAATGATCAACTCATCATTGTGAAAATGGCGCTGAACCGAATCTGGAACAAAAGTTGGTAATTTTTCCACTTTCTCTTTTAAACTTGCTATAATTATATTTAATTACTTACTATGTATTAATCTGTGTTTTGAGCTATTATTTTATCTGTTACTTAAATAATGCACAAGCATATTTGCAAATAGTCTTTTATTTTTTTAAATATTGATAAGATGTAGTACATTTTAGAAAAGTTACTCGGTAGTTGCCATATTTCGTTATAATTTTTTTAAGGATAATTTACATTTATTTATTTTCGTTAAATCTTAATCTTTTATTCACTGATATTACAAAAAGAAAGATTTATTTGCAAAATGACGAAAATTAAAAACATACTTGGAAATAAAAAATTCATATTTACGATTTGAATTTTTTAATTTTTAGCAAAAACTATTTTTTTAGTATCAGATAACTTCATTCATTCAATTGTTTTTTTTTAATGCAATTTAAGAAAAAAAAGATTTAAATAAATATTTTTAAAACTTAAATTGTAGTTAATATTTATTAATAATTCATATTAGTACTAAGTAATTTTTATATTTTTAAAAAAAAATATGGTATAGATATTTTTTTTTATATTGAGCTAAAAATAAATATTTAAAACTTTTCATTTTTTCTGAAAAATCTTTAAAATATATATGTTGTACTTTCTATTTTAATTTAGAAATATAACAAGAAACATATCACAAACAGTATTTTCCTTTCTGTTGATAATAATTTTTATTAATATGTAAACTGCTGTGTTTATAATCTTGCAGAATAAGATTAATTGTGAATTCCTATAACTAAAGCTGACCCATTTGTCCTAAATATAGATATATGTGTTATTCTAAATTGCCAATAATAATCTCTGCATTAAAAGCCATTCACTATATAATTATATAATCGTTCATATTAAATATTAATTAATCTTATATTGTTTCTTAATATTTCCTTATTAATTACAAATATTAATGCTTATATATTTTCTGAGGATTCATGACAGATATAAATCAGACTGAATTGATGATAGATTGTCTGGAAAATGTGCTATGCTTTGGAATATAATAAGGCTGTTTGATGTTCAAATTGATTCCATCTACAATTTTCAAAGTTATATCAATTCATTTCTATTTGCCATAATTAAAAATAAAGTCATCACTAGTTGACCAGATTATATTTAGGTCTTGTGTTAATAGTTGCTTTTTGTATAGTTCATTGTTTTTTGAGTTGTTCATTTAAATTTATTATCAGCACATGAAATACTGGCTTCAAAACTACATTTTTTTAACAGTATAAAAATTTGTTTTACTCTTTTCACAGAACAAACAGAAAAATTTTAAATTTAGATAATTAATATTTTATTTAGATAATTTTCTTTCCAAAAGTAACTTTATTGCCTATGAATACAAAGAATAAATTGTAGAGCAAATACAAAGTGAAAAATTAAACAAATTGTCTTGAATTATGATGAGCATTTAGACAGTTTGAGGAACATGCACTCTTTTCAACATTCTTGTCCCTTTTCTAAGATTGAGACTTTGGCATCTTTACTTGATAAAACATGAGCAGGGAACCAATATACATTCTCCAGCCTTCCGACCATTATGGGAGGGCTAATCCTTTGACTATCAATTGCCCGAAACAGGCACATCTAATCATGGCCAGAGCCATCTTAGTGGTTTATGTATAGTGACTTTCAGACAAATCATGAAGGAAGCCCCAGCACTGAAGCAAAAACTATTCTGGCAACACCACAAGCTTCCAGATATCATTATAGATTTTTTTGGGCAAGATTAAATGATCCCTTTTCCTGATAGCCCTGATCTTGCACAAAAGTTCATTGTGTAAATTACCATTACTCTTTCCAAATAAGAGATAGCATTTTATTGTCCAGACTACATAGTTCATCATGATTGATAATCTAATTATTCCAAAGACTCCAATTTTTAGGCATTCATTCAGGTTAAAAATACTTTGTTTATAGGATGTATTTATAGTTGTATTTAATAATAATGTTTATAGTCATGATTTAGATGGTAAGAATTTTGTTGGTAAGGATAATGATTATATGTCGTTACCATTTAAGGCTTCAATATATAATTTAGTTTATAAGTATAGTCATTTGTTAGGTGGAAGGAAGGTTGCATGGAAGAAAGATTCTGATTTGAATTCATTACCTTAATGGTTCAAAACAGTCTATTGATAGTAGGTCTATTCCTGGTATTGTTTATAAGATTCCATGTAGTTGTGGTAAGTTTTATGTAGGCCAGAGTAAATTTAGCCTTAATGAAAGGGTTAAGGTTCATATAAGTAGAGTTAAACATAGGTATCTTAATTCAGCTTTATATATTCATGAATTGAGTACAGCTCATAAAATATTGTTTAACAATGCTTCGGTTATTTTTTATGAAAAGAATGAGTTAAAAAGAAGAATAAAGGAGACTTTGATGATAAATCTTCTTGATTCTGAGGCTATCAATCTTATGAAGACTTTTGATATTAAGGGAAGGTGGAGTTTGAAATGAATTATGGGAAGGTTTGTTCTGTGTATATATATTTGTTATTTCCTTTAGTTTGATTTTCACTTGAGAAGGTCTATTTGTAGATGATACCATGGTTGTGTAAGGATTTTGGTAAAATTTTGGATTTAATCTAGTATTGTATTGTTTTATGGTTTTGCATAGTATATATACATATATTGTATAGGGCTGGTGGATTTCACAGGAGATAGGGAGAGTGCATCTTACTATGGTCAGACTTTGAGTCTTCGGATAGGATGCAAGTGATTATGCGATGAAATAGATAACCTATGATTGTGTCTACTTTCAATAGACTAGCTCTACCAATTTTTATTAACCTAGATACAGTTTGGGTCAGTTCATCCAAGCACTCTCTAGCCACGTTATACCACAGTATTCGAACTCAGGGAATAATTGCTTGGACTCTCTTAACAGGGAAGGAGATCACACTAATAGCAGTTATTGCACCTCTATATAGGTGATAATTAATTACCAAAAATCCTATAAGCATATCCAAATACCATAAGATATATAAAAAAAAAATATGTATGTGCGGTATAAGTATATATGTCTTATAGTTATAATAATTGACCTAAATATGTATATGTATTTCCTCTATAATAATAGGATAATATTGATATGTATTAGAATAATTAAGATTATAATGTTTATGACTGGTATGTGAATAATGAAGAGTTATTAAGATGGTGGATATGGAAATAATGATGAGCTAGAGACCAAATTAAAATAACGAATTATATTAACATTTATTGATTAACAAAAATATAAAATATGAATAATAATTCAATCTGGCACATGTAATTTGTTATATCAAGGATGAATTTCTACCATATTGATATGTAATAAAGATATTAATAAAAATAAAGTCCTTACCTCAACCTAATGGTAGAAATTCCTGCATTTAACCAATTATTTACGACGACGAATATGTAACATTATTATATATATGTGATCACGATTCTTTCTGGCTAATTTAAAATATATATTCAAACATAAAAAAAAAATCTTTGTTGTCCAGATAGATCAATGGTTATAGATCATTTATACAAAAGCAATATAAAAGTAAGCTTAACAAATAAATTAATATAAACTCTATCATTATCTAGTGTATTGCTTAAAGTGAGATAATATTGAAATCTCTTACCTCTCATTTCACTTTATGCTGTCAAAAGTCAGTCGGATGGGAGGTCAAAACTAGTGTAATTTTTTATTCCATACAAATGAAGATGATAAAAAAATAGTTAAATTTAATATTTTTTTCCTCCTTACTCTCATAATGATTTTTCCAAAATTATAATACATTGGCTTCCAATTGTAGAAAACTAAAATATACAGAAAATTTACAATAGACAAAAAAAAAAATAATAAAACAAAAATCACAATTTTTATCCCATTATATTAATTAAAGTTTGATGAGTCTGCTGGAAGCTGTTTATTTGCCAAATAAGTTCCTATGAATGAAGATGAAATACTGCTCCTGTGAAGAATGAAAATTTCTTGTCTGGATTAAAAGGCAGTGTTGTTCTCCAATTGCTCTCTCTTGGATTTTGTTTCAAGGCAAAAGATGTTCTTCAGGTTTCTTCTAAATGGGTAGGTGAAATCTTTAAACTTTCATGGCTTTATTGATGACATAGTATTCCGTATGGTATAAACTGTTTAGCAAGCAACCATGGTATAAAGATAATATATATCTATTGATTTATTTACTTTAAAAAATCTTTAGTGGTGATATTTCTATATAACAAAACAGTTAATTATTGTATATTATTGTTATTACATGAATATAACTAAAGTTGCTTAATTAGCAAATAATTGAATCTTCTCTTTTAAATTATTTCTTCCAATTCGTATGGTTGTTTTAAAAGTTTAGCCTTTTATAATTCTGAATACTATTTAAAAAACATATATTTAAATTTGAACATATATATCCATCTTTGTATTCAAATTTCTTTTTGAGCAGGAAAAAAAAGCTCTATCTTCAAATGCAGAAGACAATATAACAATAATACTTTTAGATCGCGCATAGTTTTTTTTAATATATCAACCTTGTCATTTTCCATTGTTGTGCAGACATAATATATATAATGGGGATTAAAACAATAGTTTGTGAACATTTTAAATTTTGTTTCTACAGCTGGTTGCTATGGAATTAGATTTAAATTCAGTCATTATTTTGTGAGGTCTATGTGAAAGTTTTTTGGTATAGTTCTCCCCATAACACATATTTTATACCAGTGTTAGTATACCTATCAGTTTTCCCTAGTGGTTTAATGGTTTTTATTATTTCTTCAAAAATAAAAAAATGTTAATGTAAATATATATGTTGGAAAGAAAAAATGTTAATATGATAAATTGCTTGACAATTTATTCGGTAAGCAAATATGTTTATGTGGCTCCAATTGGCAGAGTGTCTTAAATAATTGGATGGTATGTCAGGTTATAACTCCTCATTACAACATATGTATATAGCTTATAAAATGAAATAAACAATAAGAATATTAAAACAATAAGAATATTAAACATACTTTTATCAAGCATGACATTTTTATATGATATAAAATAGTGTCTTCAACCACCGTTCCGTGGACTGGCACCAAGCCGCAGAAGTTTTCTGCCGGTCCGTACTAGACTGGCAAGAAAGTCTGTAATAACAAAATAATAAGATTTTAAACTTTTAATTAATATAAACAATTTTTATTTATTTTTTCATCGCATTTTTACCCCCCCAAAAAAAAGAAACAGAACAAAAACAAAATCTAATCAATCATACATAAATTAATTTGTTTTTCTATTTATCATAGTTGTTTATGGGGGGGGGATAGAAAAAAGTTTTTTATTATACAAACTCCGGTTGTCTTCTGATAGCCAATCATGGCCGCTTGTCAGCGTTGATAAAACAATAAAATGTAACATGATTTTTTTTGATCTCTTAAATTTTTTCTACTCTCTTTTAATATTTTATTTTTAGTGTTTTTTTTTTTTTTTTGACTATACGGCGGTTTTTTTTTTTTTTGGCTTTAACTTTTATTTTTGAAATCAATTTTTATTATCTTTTTTTAAAAATGAAAACCAAAAAAATAAGTTCTGTCTCTAACTTTTACAAAATATTTCTCAATACACCCCCACCACCCCAAAATAAAGTAAGATCAAAACTTGACTTTTTCAAGTTGCAGGGGTTTTTTTTTTGTTTAAAATACGGCCATTTTTTTTTAGCCTATAAGGCGATATCTTTTTTGCCTTTATTTGTATACCGCTCATATACTAAAACTTTTATTTTTAAAACCAATTTTTATTACTTTTTTAAAAAAAATAAAAACAAACCAAAAATAACTTTTGTCTCAGTGAAGACAAAGTATTTCTCACTCCCCCCCTCCCCAAATTAAAATAAGATCTTTTTTAGCTTTAACTTTTATTTTTGAAATGAATTTTTATCACCAATTTTTTAAAAAGAAAAACAACCAAAAAATTTCTGTCTCTAACTCTTACAAAGTATTTCTCAATCGACACCCCCACCCCCAAATTAAAATAAGATCAAAACTTTTGACTTTTTCTAGTTTCGTTTTTTTTTTTTGTTTAAAAATACGCCCATTTTTTTTTGGTCTATAAGGGGATATTTTGGGGGGCTTTATTTGTATACTGCTAAAATACTAAAACTTATATTTTTAAAACCAATTTCTGTTACCTTTTTTTAAAAATAAAAACAAACAAAAAATTACTTTGGTCTCTATCTTTTATCTCACTGATGACAAAGTATTTCTCAAACCTCCTCCCCCAATTAAAATAAGATCAAAACTTTTGACTTTTTCAACATTTAGGTGAATAACATTTTATTCTTGTATGTTTTAACAATGAAATAATAAACATAGAAATGCAAGCACATTAATGAGAACGATTGTTATTGTACTGTTTTCTGTAGCAGTATGACTTTGCAACTCGAGAAAGAGTGTTCAGCATGTGAAGGTAAGCAACACCATTGCAATACACAATAACTAGTGTGCTGTTTTGGTCAGTTATAACAATTATGCTTATCTAAGGCTAAGCAAGTTACATCTTTAAGAATATTTATCTGTAAACTTCTGCCGATCCATGAAATCTTATTCTTATTTTTGCTGGTCCGCAGGTGTGAAAAGGTTGAAGACCACTGATATAAAATATGTATATGTTTTTTATTATATGAGTTTTTTAGTTTCTTATTACAAATATTTTTATATGTACATAAATGTTTGCATATCATATAGAAACATTTCTTCAGTGATTAAAGCATTGGATCATCAAAGTGTAGATCCAGGATGTTGTCATATTTTAAAGAATATTTATAAAAATGCAACAACAATAATTAGATTACATAATGATACTGGGAAAGTCAATATTGAGACAGGTATAAGACAGGTTGACCCCATATCTCCAAAACTTTTTACAACAGTGCTGCAAAAAGTATTTTGTGGATTAAAATGGGAAGCTAAAGCAGTGAAAGTAAATGGAGATTACTTAAGTCATTTAGATTTTGCAGATGATATAGTTGTTTTGCAAATAATGCTTTAAATGTTGTAAGAGTTATCAGATGAAAATAGGACTAAAGATAAATGTTAAAAAGATTAAAGTAATGTTTAATGGATTTTCTCAAAATATGAAAATAAAGATTGAATATGATGAGCTAGAATAAGTTAACAGTTACAAATACCTTGGTGAGATTACAGATGGAAACATAATGGATGAAAGTAATCATAAAATTAAACTTGGTTAGAGTGCTTTTGGTAGAAATAACTTGATGCTAAAAGAAAATATGCCTATGTGTTTGAAAGAGATTTTTAATAAATGTGTTTTACCAGTTCTTACTTATGGATCTGAGACTTGGACACTTAATAGAAGAGCAATACAGAGACTTTAGACCACTCAAAGAAGTATGGAGAGATGTGTGTTGGGAATAACAAGAAGAGATCAAAAACGCAATATATGGGTAAGAGAACAAACAGGTGTTACTGATCTCATAGAAAAGATTAAAAAACTGAAGTGGAGTTGGGCTGGGCATATTTCTAGAAGAGATGATTATAGATGGACAATAGAAATCTTAAACTGGATTCCAAGATATTGTAAAAGACCCAGAAAGAGACCACATATGAGATGGATGGATGAAATAAGAAAGTGTGCAGGGATGATGTGGAGAAGAGAAGCTAAAGATTGGAGAAGATGGATTGAACTTCGAGAGACCTTCATCCTGCAGTGGATTGATAATGGAGAAGAGAAGCTAAAGATTGGAAAAGATGGATTGAACTTCGAGAGACCTTCATCCTGCAGTGGATTGATAATGGTTGATGATGACGATAATGATATATATAAAAATACACCATAATATTGGATAAGATTTTCATTTTATTTTATAGATTATATACGTAAGCCCTTTTATATACATATATAAATACCCTGAGGATGATCTGTTATAAAGATTGAAATATAGAAAGAATAAAAATAATTCATTTTAATGAATATTTACTTACTGTAGTAGTAATTATAAATTTATTTAACGCTTTTTACTAAGGCAATAAACCTCAAGAATATGCATTTTCAAGTGCATATTCTTGAGTTTTATTGCCTTAGTAAATATTATTTACAGTAGTAGTAAAAGTGCATCTGCAAAAAAGATATAATATTGCATATATGTTATGTACCTAAAATGGCCATCTGTTGAATAAAGGTAAATAGTTGAAACTCACTACAAAGGAATTCTGCATTCACCAATTAGCGTTTCTGGTGATTTTTTTTTTTTAAAAAAAAAACATATAGGAATTATTTTTTATCATAATTTTTAATTAAGCTATTGCTATAAATATATCACTTGGACCATTTTATTTTTAAAATTTAAATTTTTATCTTTTAAATCATTCTAATGTTGTTGTTTTTTTTTGTTGTTGTTTTAAAAATAGATCAAGTGATTTATCCTGGCAAAGTTCTCCAAGCTGACTGTTTCCGGATTGGCAATATTGGAAATATCTTCCCTGAAGATATGAAGAATTTATTATTATGTATAGAAAAAGTTTGCCAGAAAATGAATATTAAATTACCAATAGTATAAATATATGATTTAAAAAATATATATATATTTGATCAAAATATCAGAATTTTATTGTTGATTTTTTTAACAAAACGTTTTAATAATATTGCTTTTTAAATAAAAAATTTTATATTTATAATCATCTGAAAAAATGATTTGTTTCAGTATTTGTTCATTTTAAACAAGGTCCCATAATTTTAAATTTGAATATTTTGTTCATTAATTAATTAATTTATAAAATTGGTTTAACTGTATAATATTGTAATGGCATATAAGGTGGCTGTGTGCCAAGATCTGTCTTATTTAATAAAGGCTTTGTATGGCCTACAGATCTGGGATCCAGAATGTAATGGTACATAATTATAGCCCTAAAATTAATATGTAATGAACTATCTTTATAAAGCAATGTCTTATAACTACATAGATTGGATTCAATATGTATATAAAAGAATAGGTTTAACCTTAAACTCTCTTTCAATGTTTCAAATAGCTTACTTTCAGAGATTTGCACAAATAACTCATGAGTCATGATTTACCTGCTAATTATAGAATAGGAACAAAAGGAATATTTTATTGAATCTACTGTATATTATCCAACAACTAACTACAAATAAAAAAAAACAAACTAACTACAGATAATTAAGGTAGCACGTCTAAATTTACTGTGAGACGATGTTGTAGCTACTTACTAGTATCTGTGCAAGTAGTCGTTAGCATTCAGATGTTCTCAGGGAAAATGATTAAATTAACAATGCCCAATGGCACAATGACCCCATGTACTGATAAGTGATTAAAAGGAAAAAGCATTGCAAAGTTACTTCAAGTCAAATAAGTGGTATATCTTATTTATGATTAAATATTTACCTCCCTTTTTTTTTTTTGAATGGCAATAATAATACAACAAAGTACGACATCTATTTCTTTATAAGTTTTTTTAAAGTCGTACATATTCCTAATATTAATTAACCAGACCTATTGGGATATGTTCCTGTCTGCTTGAAAACCACTTGTTTCTTAAAATTAAATAAAATTCAGTAATATAATGAAAATCAGATAGTTTACAATTATAGATACATTTACAAGGACAAGGTCACATTAACCTTATAACCAAAAAAGAATTAAATAATTAACGATATTCTCCTCACACTAAGCAAACCACACTACCCCCCCCACCTTTTTTTTTTTAATAGAAGCATAGGTATTCTAAATTATGCTCCCTTTTGAAATGTTAAATATGAACTTCGCAAGTTAATCCCTTACAAGATCCTCGTTTATGGTCTAAGAGATTAATATATTCAACTACATTACATTTAATTCTGAGAGTCTATTGATAGATAGGTCATCATCAAACTACAGTGATCCTAATATTTTAAAGCAAGCCCTCATAAATGATAAAGGATTCTGAGTTATATGTATATAACTGTGCACACATCATGTAAAGTCTTAATGGTATTACTCACCCCTTCAAATGTATCTTTAAATTAAATAGACATACTTCACATTTAAATTATAATTATTTATCAAAAGAAATTAATTGAACATTAATAAGTAATAGTATTATGTCTATATGCATATATAAGTGATTTTCATGAAATTAGACATTAATAAACTGAAGAGTCAGCATTTATTAAATATTATACATGTACTAGATTTACATTAAATGTATTTATTAAATAAACAAACAAAAAAGAAAAATTAATAAATGATATCTAATATAGTATTGTTTCATCATGATAAATCAAAATTAATGTAAAATGTGTGCACTTTAATAATAAAAAAGTTATAATCAGATTGATTACCATTTAGTTTTTTTTTTTTGCTTCCTGTCAAAAATCAGTTGTCTGAAGCATCAACATTCATTTTTGCATAAATTTCATTAACAGGTCAGATGACCCATAATGGTAAACATGTGAATTTAAAACTATTTAAAGGTGATTTTCTTGAAGTATCTTTTTATCCTAGTTAAGTCAAAATGAATCAATGGAAGATAACTTTGTTATATTAGTCTTTTTTTTCCTTTTAATTATTATTAAATTTTGTATTTCATATTTCATAAACTTTGTAATATTTCTAATTCTTTTATAATTTTGTATTACAATAAAAATATAAGTAAGAAAATTGTTTAAATAAACTAAAAATAAATACAATAAAAGTATATAAAATAGCAGTATATGCCTCTTAAAAAATTTTTTTTGAGGGCTGCAAATGTTTCTAGATATTCCAGAGAAGCATTTATATCAATGAGTTTGTGAAGCCCTGCTTTAGAACATATAACAAAGTATGAAAAAAATATATGTTGGAGATAAGAAGGATAGTCAAAACAAAACATAAGCATGAGAGACAAAGTGGATGATACTGATATCAAAAAAAATCAAAGGTTGAAATGGAGTTGGATTGATCATATTATTAGAAGATGTGACATTAAAAGTTAAAGTATTAAATTAGATACCAAGAAATTGCACTGGACTTTGAAATAAGTGAATGTAAACTCTTATATATGAGATAGAAATGTTTTCTGGAGTAATGTAAAGAAGAGGAATAATGGATCAGAGATACTGGAGTGATCTTAGTCTTACAATGAATTGGTAATGGTTGAAAATGATATACTTTATGAAAAAAATAAGTTTTGCTTTTAAAAATAAAAGCCAATCAATTACAAAAGCCAATCAATTACAAAACTTCACAGACAAGCAGAAAAGGTACATTTATTTTTTAATCATTATTAATAAGATTGTTGTTCAAAATAACAGTCAGGATTCTTTGTATCTATAACATACTTCTTAAGAGAGTTTCACTTTTCAGTAATATGATAATCTTGAAGATACAAATTAACAATTTTAGTATTAAATAATAATTGAAATTTAATATGCATAAGATATTTTTAAATAACAATTATCAATCTTCTTGTGTGAATATGAGACTTATTTTTTAATGCAATTATTATTTTAAATCTTGGAGTACAATAACCTTTGATCCATCTAACAAACATTTCTAAGGGTTCATACAATGTGAAGTCATGTATTCTACCTCCTAAATATGATGAAATCTATTAAGTACCATTGTTTTGAATGTGGATGTATCCATGTTTCTTTATAAATGATCTTTATAGCTAAACTTAGTGTTGTATAGCAATCCATGCATTGTGCCATTATAGCAAAAATACTTTCAAGGATTTTGTTAAATATATTGCTTCTAATCATTAGATGAATGGTTTTCAGAGACCCATTGTGGTTTTAGAGAATAGAATATTATAAATATTATTTTTGTTGCCAAGAGTCAGGAACAAAGGAGTAATTTGTATATTTCTTTTATCTATTTGACATTCGATTAAATTAATAAGACACAGTTCTATGGCATTGTTTGAAATTAATTCAAAAATTATTTATATTATGCATACATTATAAAAAGTATTATTACTACAGGTAGAAAATCTGAACATTTGAAATAAAAACTGGTGTTAAATAAGGATGTATATTTTCTCCAACCTTGTTATAATTTTTAATGATTGTGGTCTTTGAAACTTTATAGGCAATTTAATGAAACAAAGATGAAGATACAATTTAAGTTTGATGATGATGAAATTTTTAATTTGAAACAATGCAAAAACAAGAACTTTAGCTTTTTGGCTAACTGGATTTGCAGTATGCTGATAAATATGTTATTTTTGCAGTTCAAATGAGAATTTAGAGACTGGATTTGATGTTTTGAATGCATTATATAAACTTCAATACAACTTTGAGGTTAGACAGTTATTAACTTGAAGGATAATTTAAATGCCTTGGTAATTTTATAATTAGAAAGGTGGACTTTGATTTGAGATACAACATACTCTAATGGGCTGCTGCTTTTGACAAGTTAAAAAATAAAGTATTTCACTATGGGGAAATAATTTCTGTAACGAAATAAACTATGTATAGAACTGTTACTTTATCTAATTTTTTGTATGAAAGTGAGACTTCCTCAAAGTTTTATTTAACTATGCTCCATAAAATTCTGAGAATACAATGGCATAAAAACAATCAATATGCTCTTCTATTTGATGGAAGTAATACTATAGAATTCACTATTGTTAAAATCTCATCTTTACTGGATTGAACAATGCAAGTCTTTCTACAAGGATGCTTTATGATGAATTGACCATCGTAAAGGTAGATCCATTTACACTATAAGGATTATTTCGAAGACATTTTAAAAATGCAATGTTGATTGTTTTCCCTGAGATGATAAGGCTGAAAAAAGAATAAATTGGAAAGCTACAGTTAAATATAATGGTGAAATATTTTGGAAAGAAGACATCTGCTGATGAAATGAAAGACAATATCACAAAATATTAAACAAAAAATAGATCAGCTTATTCTATATGTAGATATATTTGTGACTCACAGATTGGTTTGTATGATCTATTGCAAACTCATTTGTAGTATGGTTTTTTATCTTTTTTTTCTTGGAGTTAGAAGGGTTATACTCGTGTGTATGCAAAAAAATCATTAACAATAGGCCAATTGAATTTATAGCATCAGTGCCAATATGTTGAACAACTTTTAGCTTCTTATGTCTGCATTTAATTTTATGACCTGGACCCTTCTCAGTGAGCTTTATTGCTCCCTGATTGAATCCAGTAGTTTACCCAATAATGACTCAACACTATCAGTTAAATCCAGTGCATTTAATAAATTTAATTCATAATAATTTAATACATTAGTTACAATAATTATTAGATTAATACATCGTAAGGCTTAAACCTGCATTTATACATGTAATATATTTTGGGATTCGAACTTAGACTTTCACACGACCCACTACTCTCAGTGCCATCTCATATTGCTGACCCACCTGATCACACACATGTTGAAAAGATAAATAATCACCAATATATGTATTTCTTGCTAAACCAGCAATCATCAGTTGGTCTAGATTACTATCCTCACACATATATACAATCAGTGCTCAGTTTTATATTAAGATAGCCAATCTTCATACTTCAGTGGACAGGCTTCAAACTATTCCAAAAGTCTTCAGTCTTCCATTTCATTGAAAATCTGATGATGGGAACGTTCAAAGCCCTTGTTAGTGCTAAGGTTGTCATCCTACCCATGTTGACATATTAGTCATTCTGACCCCTCATGTACAGGAGAATAATCCATTTATACATACGTATGCGAGGGATGGGCAGACCTTTTACACACTATTTATATAAATTAATACATTGTAAGGCTTAAACCTACATTTATATATGTAATATATGCGGGATTCGAACTCAGACTTTCACACAAATTATTAGAGTAACTTCTATATTTTGTATATACATACACATATGTCCATAGGTGTACAAAATAATAATAAAGATTGTTCCGACCTGTTTAGTCCCCCCTAGCTTACTTTCTCACACTTGGAGGCAAGCTTTCTGCTCTAAAAGCTTTTGGGAAGGATAGCATCCAAATTTTAAGTTCATCTCTGAGTTGAGTTCCTTGTTAATTTTCTTTCTTATTCGCCAATTTGCATGTCTTCTCCCATTGTTTTCTTCTTATAGCTGATTTTCTGGTATTCCCGCTCATCGGATAAAGTTGTTACTTCTCTAAGAGCACACATGATGTATTCCAGAATACTGTATTTTAACTTTTGTTAACTTTAATTAATGAGTTATTATGAGACTCAAATTCTTGTTATCAATGACAGAAATCTGACTCTCATTCCTTAAATTATTATAAATAAATTTTTATTTCGTTATCACTAATTTTACTTTTTCTCTATAATTAGAATATATTTTTCTAATCTTATAACTTCTAATTATTTTTTAGTTTCGTATTTAAAAGATAAATATTTTAATCCTATATTTCGTTATCATTACTGCAGAAAGGAGTTTGCTATTAACTGAAAGGAGACCCTTTGATTCCTCTTGGAGGCCTTAAAGGAACCGAGCAGGGCAAATTCCTAATGTCCACTCCATAGATTCTTGTCATTGCAGCTGGTATTACTATGTGATTATTCATATAGTATATATATGAACATGGATGGGCTGCTCACCAACACGCATTAGCCAGCGTGGTGAGTTTATTGGCTTTTTACCTCTGAGTTTAAGATCAAGAAACACCATGGTCTTTCTTCTCAGTGCCTGATAAGATAGAATGAATGTTTGTGTAAATGATAAATATTTTTCCAATACATATATACAATTATGACAGACAAAAATTAAGCATGGCCCTTATTCCCAGGAGGCTGTAAAGTCACCAACCAAGGCAGTGGTTGGTGGCCGAAGGCGGAGGGTGCTAAGAATCTTCTGATTGAGGACCCAGGCTGCCATTTGATGATGACTTTTTATTTAGGTACTTACAACTGCAGATCACTTTCAAGTGAAAGAAGATTGCAAGAATTAGAAGAACTGTCTTATATTAAATGGGACATTATTGGACTTTGTGAAGTTAGAAGAAAAGGTGAAGAGACAATTGATTTAAAAAGTGGACATATACTCTATTATAAAGGCACAAATATTGGAAAATACAAGTGGAGTACTATTCATTATAAATAAAAAGTGGAAGAGCAATATTGTGGAGATTGATGGTGTATCGGACAGAGTGGCAAGATTAGTTATACAACTTAATAGCAGATACCAAATGCAGATAATTCAGGTTTATGCCCCAACAAGTTCTCATAGTGATGAAGTAGTAGAAGATTTTTATATGGATGTACAAAAGGCTTTTGATCAGAGTAAACAACATTTTAAAATTGTTATGGGAGACTTTAATGCTAGAATTGGTAAACAGATGAAAGTGCTGTAGGTAATTTTGGTTATGGTAATAGAAATGAGAGAGGACATAGACTTGTGGAGTTTGCAGAAAAAGAAAAACTTTATATTATGAATTCTTTTTTTGAGAAAAATGTTAAAAGAAAATGGACATGGAAGCATCCAACTGAAGGTACAGCAGAATTGGATTATATTTTGACTAACAGGAAATATATATTTCAAGATTGTAATGTTCTTAATAAATTTAACACAGGAAGTGATCATCGATTAGTAAGGTGTAAGATACGTGTTAATGTAAAACTAGAGAGATAAAAATTATTAAAAAAAACAATACTTACAGTTGATATTCCTAATCTTCAGAAACATTCTAATGAATTTAAATTAGAACTTACAAATCGGTTTCAAATATTAGTAGATTTTGAACATGATTCAGATTTGAATGAAATTAAAATGCAAATAACTGATACATTTTAAAAAACTGCAACAAAGATAGCTGGTAGAAAAAAGCAGCAATTGATCAATAAAATTTCTACTGAGACTAGAGAATTTATAAAGAAAAGAAGGAATATGAAGATATACAAAAATGATGCATTAAAAAGGATTGAATATCTCGAATTTTGTAAAATGGTACGGAAAAGAGTTGAAAATGATATAAGAAAGTATAACTGTGAACTAGCAAGGAAAGATGTAGAAGAAAATAAAAGTCTCAAGAATGTAAAATAACATTTTAGTATTGGTAGGAAATTTATATCTGCAATAAGAAAAAAAGATGGAATTATTACTAAAAAGAGAGATGACATCATGAAATTGGTAGAAGATTTTTATCAAGAATTATATAGTAATAAAGAACAAGTACCTCCTATATCTATTACATCTTCCGAATTGCCCAGAATTTTAAATGAAGAAGTGAGACATGCAATTAAATGTATGAAGAAAGGAAAGGCTCCAGGTAATGATGGAATTATAATTGATATATTAAAAGAAGCAGGTGAAGAAATAGAGAAAATTTTAGCAAAGCTATATACCAAATGTCTAAATGATAAAGATGTACCGGATGATTGGAAGAATGCAGTAATAATATTGATATTTAAAAAAAAGTGATAAAGAAGATATTAGAAATTACAGACCTATCAGCCTTTTATCAGTTTTATATAAAAATTTTACCAAGATAATTACAATTCGTCTGCAGAGAACATTGGATTTCCACCAACCAAGAGAACAAGCTGGGTTTAAAAGTGATTTTAGTACAGTAGATCATATCCAGGTATTGAGAGAAGTTATAGAAAGGGCAAATGACATTATGAAAAGGCATTTGATTCTATAAACATTTCTTCAGTAATTAAAGCATTGGATCATCAAGGTTATAGATCCAGGATATTGTCATATTTTAAAGAATATTTATAAAAATGCAACAGCAACAATTAGGTTACATAATGATACTGGGAAAGTCAACATGAGAAAGGTGTAAGACAAGGTGACTCCATATCTCCAAAACTTTTTACAGCAGTGCTACAAGAAGTATTTTGTGGATTAAAATGGGAAACTAAAGGAGTGAAAGTGAATGGAGATTATTTAAGACATTTAGATTTCGCAGATGATGTAGTTGTTTTTGCAAATAATGCTTCAGAGCTGCAGGAAATGTTGCAGGAGTTATCAGATGAAAGTAGGACTAAAGATAAATGTTAAAAAGACTAAAGTAATGTTTAATTGATTTGCTCACAATATGAAAATAAAGATTGATTGTGATGAATCAGAAGAAGTTAACAGTTACAAATACCTTGGTCAGATTATTAATATAGATGGAAACATAATGGAGGAAATTAATCAAAATTAAACTTGGTTGGAGTGCTTTTGGTAGAAATAACTTGATCCTAAAAGGAAATATGCCTATGTGTTTGAAAGGTATTTAACAAATGTATTTTACCAGTTATTACTTATGGATCTGAGACTTGGACACTTAATAGAAGAGCAATACAAAAACTTCAGACCACTCAAAGAAGTATGGAGATATGCATGTTGGAAGAAACAAGAAGAGATCGAAAATGCAATGTTTGGGTAAGACAACAAACAGGTGTTACTGACCTCATTGAAAAAATTAAAAGATTGAAATGGAGTTGGGCTGGACATATTGCTAGAAGAGATGATAATAGATGGACATTTGAAATTTTAAACGGGATTCCAGGAGATTGTAAAAGACCCAGAAAGAGACCACATGTGAGATGGATAGATGAAATAAGAAAATGTGCTGGACATATTGCTAGAAGAGATGATAATAGATGGACATTTGAAATTTTAAACGGGATTCCAGGAGATTGTAAAAGACCCAGAAAGAGACCACATGTGACATGGATAGATGAAATAAGAAAGTGTGCAGGGGTGATGTGGAGAAGAGAGGCTAAAGATCGGAGACAATTGATTAAACTTGGAGAGACCTTCATCCTGCAGTGGATTGATAATGGTTGTTGATGATGATGATGATGAATTTTACTTTTTTTCAATAATTAGAATATATTTTTCTAATTATTTTTTAGTTCCCATTTAAAAAATAAATATTTTAATTTTACAATTATTTTTTATTTATTTATTCTTACTTTTATATGTATGTGCATGCACACACATACATATCTTTACTTTCCCAAGTTTGGATATTAGCTTTTAATCTTTGAACTTAATATATAATAGCTGAGATACTTTGGGGTTTTAGTTTGTCTTTTAACATGTTGAGGAATAATTTCCACCTCACTTGAGTTTTCTCTTGATGTGCTTATTGTTTGTTTCCATTTTATTTTCTCTTTATATCTTCATGTCGGTCTCTGTTGTGACTAGCACGGGTATCCCACATTTTCACCTTTCCACAGTTGGTTTACATACTTTGTTACTATTTTCCCCATTATTCATGTGCACTGTCATGACTTGTTTTGAATAATGCCAAACAACTCTCTGTGTCCAACAGTTATTTATTTTGTTCATGACCCAAACTCTTTCTTGAGGTTTACATTTATATGAACAGCTGTGCTGCTTATTTTGATCTGCTGTTAGTATTATGTTTGCTATTTTTGTGCATAGCTTTCCTCCTAAATATAATTCAGCCAGTGATTTTCTGGATTTGGCAGCTGGGTTAAATGTTGTGGAGGACAGCTGTAAGAACTGCTTCCTGTATTTTAGTATCATTTTTTTTTATAGATAATTTTTTTATTTTGCACCACTCTTTCAGCCGGTCCATATAATTGGGGTTGGTATGGAGGGATGAATAAGTGTTTATCCCCATTTTTGCACTGCTTCCCCAAACTTCTGTGATGTAAATGAGGTTCCATTAGCTGAAATTAATGTTTTGAGAAACCCATGGTGGGCAAATATCTTGTATAGTCTGTTCGGTGTTTTGACTGCACTGGTATTTCTTACTATTTTGAATTTGATCCATCCTGAATATGAGTTGACCACTATAAAAAACAGATGCCCTTTGAATGGACTACAGTGGTCTATGTGAATTTGTTGCCATGGCTTGTCAGATTTAGGCCATGCTTCAAAATTGGACTGGGTTGAGCATGACTGATAATTATGGCATATCTTTATATATATTTCAATGTCTGCATTAATTCTTAGCCATTTTAAACTATGGGCTAATGCCTTTGCCTTACTATGCCTGGATGATCCTCATGCAGAAACTTTAATATTTGCTGTCTATCTATGACTGATATTAGCATTGGTTTCTCCTCAGCATGCATCCTTTTCAGACAGATATCTGTTTATGGGGATTCCAGAAACCTTGTGGAGGAAGCTGGGGTGTTGATTAGGCCACCCTTCTTTAATTTGCTTTATGATTCATTGGTAGCCATCATCTTCTTGAATCCAATGTGATATAATTTTGCTATTAATGTTTTGATTTTTCAGCATATCTATATGACTGATTTCAGGTTCTTTTTTGTCTGAGTCACTCTGGTCAGGTATATGTGATAGCATGTCTGTGTGTACTATTTGTTTTTCCTTTTTATATTCAATTATGCAATTATAGCCTGCCAATATGTTAAGTCATCATAACGTATGAGGACTAAGATGATCAGGCAGTTGGTTTTTTTTGTGAAATTTCCAGTAGGGATATATGGTCAGTTACTATAGTAAATTTATGACCATACAAACATTAATGATTTTTTTTACTCTGTATAATATTGCAAGACTTCCTTAACTAGCTGATTGTAATTTTCTCTGCTTTGGACAAGATGTGCAAAATATAGGCTATGGGCCATTTTTCTGACTGGGCTGGATGACATAATACAACTTGACACTGACTTCCAATGCTTTCATGATCAAAGTAATGTTCAAATTGTTGTTGTAATGTACCAGTAAATTTTTTGAAATCAATAGTGACTTTGTATGCATGAATGCTTTTCTTCCCCATTTCTGATTCTTTTTCAGCAGATCATATAAAGGTCTGTCCACATGGACCTTCACTTGTAAAAAATTTTTAGAATAGTTTACAACTTTGAGGAAAACTTGAAATTGTTTCACATTTGTAAATCTTGATATCTCTGCTATGGCTTCAGCCTTTTTGGGTGCTGGAGATGTGTCATTTTTTGATATGATGTGTCCCAGAAATTTAATTTTGTTCATCTTCCAGATGCACATTGAGATCTAATTTTGCAAAAAACTTTTGATCTCTGAAGTGAGCTATTATTTCTCTAGCATTTGATACAGGGTATGCATTTTTGCTAATTGCTTTATTTACTGATATCCTGTTATCACCACACAGACTAATTTGGCCATTGGGTTTAATTATATTTACTAGGGGTGTAGCTCAGATTTTTCAGTGGGTTCTAAAATGTCTTTTTTTAACTCAGTCATTGGTTTCTTTCTTTGACTTTTTTTTTTTTTGTCAAATGGAAGGCTTTTCGCAATTTATAGATTATAGGTAGCAATTCCGTGCTTTTAATGATACAGGCATCATTTTTATTACCCCTAGTGCTTTTTTAATCAAGCTAGGAAATTTATTTTTCATTTATTTTTCAACCTTGATCTTTTTCACAAATGTAAGTTTAATTCCTAACTTTCTGGACCATTTGTGGCTGATTAGGAGGTTGATGGGGGAAAATACTATTTATAATGGTAATTCCATAACTTTACCCTCAATTATACATACTGAGGCTTTAACTACTCTTAAATATTGATAATATTACCATTTACACCTAACAGGTATGCCAATTACGGACTGATATCAGTGATATGCTATTCCCACTGTCGACTTCAATGAATATAGGCTGATTATACACTTTAATATTCAGCATTATTTTATCATCATTATTTAATGACATATTTTTAATGTTGGCGAACTGCTTTTCCTGATCCTGAAATGTACAGTTATAATTAGCTATCTCTTTACTGGTTACATTAATTTTTTTCTTGCACATTATTTCCACATGCAAATTTTATATTGCTCACACCCGTGAAAGCAGTTACTAGAATTGTGACCATTTTTACCACAGCAAAAACAATTAAGCAGCTTTTTGTTATAATTAGTTCGATCATTACCATTTGTAACTTCATGTTTTACAGGTTTTTTGTGTCTTGCAGACTTTCATTTACTTTTTTTTTACTACTATTGAACTCAGTGAACTTAGATGATTGCTCTAGCATAAGTTCCTAAGCTATGCTGCATTTTATGACTCACTGTAGTCTCAATGGTGATGGACAATAATTGTTGCCTTAAATTTTTACTATTAATTCCCCTTAGAAATTGTTCAATGAGGGTCTCATCTAGAAAGGTCCCATAGATGCAATTCTTTGCAAGATTCTGCAGAGAACAATCAATCTTTAGTACTCGCCTGCTTATCCTGGTAGAAGTAGTGGAAATGCAGTTTGGCAACATGTCTAGAAGGATGGGTGTTGAAATAGTTTGACAGCTGCTCTTTAAATTGATCGTAAGAGTAGTTTGCAATCTCTATTACTCCTTTTCCAGCAAAACATAATACTGTCACTATTTTAAACTTCTCATCTTCGGTTTTATTTATGAAGAGATGCTTTTTTTATATTTTGGACAAACAGAGGCCAGTTACTTGCCTTGCTAATATCAAATTCTCCTATAATAGATTGCATTTCAGCAAATCTCTCAATGCACATAAATCTAACCGATTAATCTTAATTCTTTGTTTGAATCAAACTGACTGACTGTCAATTGTTATATCCACTAAGTATTGGGATTCATTTTGACTGTGCCATTTGTTATGTCTACACCTTACTTAATCTTATTGGTTTGGACCATTATTGGGGAGACTTACTGTTCCCTGATTGAATTCCAATAGTTTACCCAATAATGACTCAACACTACTTTGGTCAAAACCAGTGCATTTAATAAATTTAACTCACAATAATTTAATATATTAGCTGACAATGATTATTAGAGTAACTTCATTTTATATACATATATATTGTAACTTTTCCCCAACACCTCTCCTACTAGTCTGATCTTGCTTTAAATTATTAATGAGACCCTTATAATGCTGTCGTACCATAGCATAGCTTAATTGGGGGCTACAGAGATGGAGGAAACATGATTAATACAAATAACACATTTATCAAGTTTTAAAATAAATAAATGAAATTGATAAAGTTCTACCATTTAAATTTACAAGTTATAGTCTATATCACATCTCCTCCCATCATCCACATGCATTGAACAACCTCTACTATGTGATAAAATTAAATTAATAAAATAAAGATGTAATAATGATTAACTCTACTGTATGGTAAGTTAGAATTAAATGCAAAATAAAATGTAACACTATTTAACCTTTATTATACAGTAATTTAAAATAACTAAATTAATGTCTAATCTAAAATAATAAGGGAATATCTCAGAGAATTAATTTATTTCATGACTTAATTTTAAATCTATACTTTATAACAACTACTAATTACTATCATAAAGTAATGACGCAATTTAAGCATTATTCTGATAAAATAATAGTAGTTAGATAATGAAAGAAATAGGATGCATTTTGATTTCAATTCATCATCTAAATAATAACTAATAAAATTTTCAGAGAATCATTAAATATTCAAACATTTCATATAATATTTGGATCAAGAAAAGCAACATCATCAGATCAGAATATGTTCATCATTAAATTATGGAATAGTGCAATCATATATTGGATATATAAGTGTGTGTGCATGTGTGGAAACAGACATGAATGCATGTTAAAGAAGGACTCTGAACAAAGCTTTCAAATAAAACATGTAAAGATAACTAAACAAACATTTGGTTTTCTAATTTACACGTGTACATGTTTTGGATAATTCCAACATCAATGACTGAATAGTCTACATGAGAATAAATAACATTACAATGAACTTTCTAGTATTTTATTTCAACATATTCCAGCTATCAGTCCATTTTGATAAGCTTATGAAAAGAAACATAATACTAGCACTAAAATAGTAAAACATAAAACTAAACTTCTTGGTATTTTACTTATAAAATATACTCATGCTATCAGTCGATTCTGATAAGCCTATAAAAAGAAACATTACAAACACTATACTAAGATAACTATATATGAAATTAACTTCTTGATATTTTACTTGAAATACACATGTTACCAGTCAATTCTGATATGCTTATGGGAAAGAAACTTTATTTAAACACCACACCAGAATAATTAAATATAACATTTTTTTGTCTTTTATTTCCAATACACTCAAGTTCTCAATCAATTGTGATATGCTTATGAAAAAGAAAACTATTAAACACTGGCACCAAAATAGTAAAATATGAAACTAAAATTCTTGGCATTTTTTACTTCAAATGCACATCAAAATAATACAAGAGGGGTTTAAATCTATGAGTAAGAGGTCAAGCTATTCTTCATAAATCAAATGAAATATTAAGAGCGTGCTAATAGCCCTAAACAAGCTTTTTTTTTTATTTATGATAAAAGCTACTACAAGAGAAGGCATTCAAATCATTTTTATCTTGGATTGTCCCCAGACCGGTTTCGACCTATGGGTCTCTTCAGTGAGGAGTTGGGACATTAGATTTAAAAAACCAACTCAAGCAAAGCATTTATCTAAAAGTTAATTGTTAGAAGAAGATCTGAAACTTTTAGACATCTACATGTCTTTAAAGTCAGCTCTCCAACTGAAAAAATCATATGGGCCTGAACTTAATTCAGATACTGCATATATTAGTAGGCTTAGCCCTTTAATTTAGCTAAAGCCACAACAGCAAAATAATAATAGTAATAATAACAAGTCAGATGTCACATGACATATAGCTTGCACTTACAAATATGTAATATTAAGAGTGTGCTAATAGCTCTAAACAAGCTTTTTTTTTTTATTTATGATAAATGCTACTACAAGAGAAGGCATTCAAATCATTTTTATCTTGGATTGTCCCCAGACCGGTTTCGACCTATGGGTCTCTTCAGTGAGGAGTTGGGACATTAGATTTAAAAAACCAACTCAAGCAAAGCATTTATCTAAAAGTTAATTGTTAGAAGAAGATCTGAAACTTTTAGACATCTACATGTCTTTAAAGTCAGCTCTCCAACTGAAAAAATCATATGGGCCTGAACTTAATTCAGATACTCCATATATTAGTAGGCTTAGCCCTTTAATTTAGCTAAAGCCACAACAGCAAAATAATAATAATAATAACAAGTCAGATGTCACATGACTTATATATAGCTTGCACTTACAAATATGTAATATTAAGAGCGTGCTAATAGCTCTAAACAAGCTTTTTTTTTTTTATTTATGATAAATGCTACTACAAGAGAAGGCATTCAAATCATTTTTATCTTGGATTGTCCCCATCCCCAGACCGGTTTCGACCTATGGGTCTCTTCAGTGAGCAGTTGGGACATTAGATTTAAAAAAACCAACTCAAGCAAAGCATTTATCTAAAAGTTAATTGTTAGAAGAAGATCTGAAACTTTTAGACATCTACATGTCTTTAAAGTCAGCTCTCCAACTGAAAAAATCATATGGGCCTGAACTTAATTCAGATACTCCATATATTAATAGGCTTAGCCCTTTAATTTAGCTAAAGCCACAACAGCAAAATAATAGTAATAATAAGTCAGATGTCACATGACTTATATATAGCTTGCACTTACAAATATGTAATATTAAGAGCATGCTAATAGCTCTAAACAAGCTTTTTTTATTTATGATAAATGCTACTACAAGAGAAGGCATTCAAATCATTTTTATCTAATGTCCCAACTCCTCATGAAGAGACCCATAGGTCGAAACCATTCTGGGGATGGGGACAATCCAAGATAAAAATGATTTGAATGCCTTCTCTTGTAATAGCATTTATCATAAATAAATAAAAAAAGCTTGTTTAGAGCTATTAGCACGCTCTTAATATTACATATTTGTAAGTGCAAGCTATATATAAGTCATGTGACATCTGACTTATTATTACTATTATTTTGCTGTTGTGGCTTTAGCTAAATTAAAGGGCTAAGCCTACTAATATATGGAGTATCTGAATTAAGTTCAGGCCCATATGATTTTTTCAGTTGGAGAGCTGACTTTAAAGAGATGTAGATGTCTAAAAGTTTCATATCCTCTTCTAACAATTAACTTTTAGATAAATGCTTTGCTTGAGTTGGTTTTTTAAATCTAATGTCCCAACTCCTCACTGAAGAGACCCATAGGTCGAAACCGGTCTGGGGACAATCCAAGATAAAAATGATTTGAATGCCTTCTCTTGTAGTAGCATTTATCATAAATAAAAAAAAAAGCTTGTTTAGAGCTATTAGCACGCTCTTAATATTACATATTTGTAAGTGCAAGCTATATATAAGTCATGTGACATCTGACTTGTTATTATTACTATTATAAATCAAATGAATAATTCTATTAATTAGCTACACTTTCTTTTCTTTTGCTTGCTCATTCAAAATGAGGATGAAACATTCTGAGAGTTGATGATATAAAACCTAAAATAATTAATATGATATGATTTGAAACAATGATTAAAGAATTACAAATCAATGATGGGTTTTCTCCATACCTTCTGAATTAATATTTTATGCATGCGCATAAATTGTGCTACCTATTATAAAATAATTAACAGTTAAATCCAATCAGTTTACTTATAAAATTGGGATAAAATGTCATAATATGGATGATGCCATGGCCAATCAAAACTTTAACACTAATTCTACTTCAGCTGTTCTGTGAGAAAAAATCAATTCTACCTTTATTTTATTTATCAGCAAACTATCTTACACTTGGAAATGATGGGAAAGCATTCCACATAAATACATGAGGGATAAAGACTTTCTTAACTCTAATCCCTTAAATAACAAAACACAGCGACTCCCTAGCCTAATTCTGAGGCTTTAATGCTGGTGTGGACATCACCAAAAAACTAGGGAAATTATAATCCACTTCTGACAAATACTTCAACAAACTAAGGGAGAGCCCTCTCAATCCCTGGCAATACAATGTATAATCTGCTCATGACAAGTATTCAAATAAATTAAGGGAGAGTTCTCTTAATTCTTGACAATACAATATATAACATAAATACTCTTTCTGCATAGCCACTAAATATATTTTAATCTAAGCATAAAAAAGAATAATAAATTCACTCTTAAATAAATCCCTAATTCTTCCACTTCTTTTTGTCACATCCCATCATCCAAAACTGATGGAAATTAAGTTATTTTTACTTTAATTCAACAATTATATAACTGGATTAAATAACAGGTATACAAGCATAATGCATAAAATTTCAAAAAAAGTTTAAAAAACGAATAAATCATTTTTGACAAAGTATAATATTTTAACTTTGAAATATAATAATTGTTACTAAGTAATCCTCATTATTTAATGTGAAGCAAAGACAAAATAACTAGCATATTTGGCATTAGCCCATAAATTGAAATAAAAGTCTGGTTTTGGGACAAACAACAAATCTTTAAATTTGAAGAAAAATAATTATCGAGAAATGAACCTCATAACTTCTTAAAACACAAAGAAAACAATAAACTTTATGCAATTACCCCTTCTCATAATGAGCTGTTAACTCAAATAGACATATTTCTATTGCCAACATTGCATATAGGAATACATGTACACAATAAAAATATATTAAAATAATAACTAATTACCCAGTATAATATTTCTCCATATACTTTTCCAAGATGTTTTTGAAGAGAGAAATACTATTAAATAATAAAAAATATAAGACAAGTAATTAGTCTACCTATCTATCAAATGCTAACAAAAATAATAACAATCCTTAAAGTTTTTTTCTTAGCTGGAATATAAAAGTTAATTTACAGTCTGTAGATAACATCTTGGGCATGTACGAAAATGATGACCATTTGTATAACAATAAATGTGGATAAACATAACAATTTCCTGCAGGGAGATAAATAATATTAATTGGATTCAATTGGAGAGCATTTCAAAATTCTTAGTGATAGCTAATGAAACTGCTGGCAATATCACATATGAAACTCTTCATGGTGGCAAATAAATATTTATTGAGGCATAAGTTGAGCAATAATTTATTATTTAATTCATTACACTTGTTAAAGCATTTGTTCTAAATTCTCAAAAGCCATTTCTTAGACAATAACTACTAAGTTCATAAAATCCATTTAAATCTTCATAGGTTTATTGATAATATACTTTAATAATAAAAAAAATCATATGTAAATGAGGAGCAATAATAAAATGCAAATATCAACAACTATTTTCCATACTCTCACACTCATTCAGTTATAAGTACATATAGAGACAAGTTAATAATTCATTAATTATATGTCATGCATTCCGTATCTTATTTCTAAAGACAAATGGTTAGGTATATATTTTTGTCAATAATAATAATAAAGCATGTTATAATAAGTTATCCACACCCATTCTTTCATTTAACTTTATCCATTTATAGCTAGTAAAAATTATCAACAGAGTCTTTGAAATGTTTTATGAAAGAGTTCAGCATAAATTTTCCAGAATAATAGCAAAATCCACACATTCCAATTATTTCCTTAATGTTACAGATTAAATCTAGGCAAAGCAAATTTATAATATAGACACACATATGCATCTCAAATGATGATTTTAAATTTAAATTGGTCAATTAGAATTGTCTGAGAAGATATCCCTTGTTTCTTTAGTCATTTATGTCTGCATATTAGTTTTTTTATTTTCCTCAGAATTCCTTGGCTATTTTTATCCGGAAAATTAATAGAAGTTTTTACTTTTAAGCTTGAATCATGGCAGAACCAATTTGTAGAAACAAAATTGTACTAATAAAAATCTTTTATGGAGAGAGAATTGTTGAAATCAAAAAAGCCAATTTTTTATAAAAGTACCCTCTTTTATAATGAATTATTACTCAAGCATTTGTTTCTTCCACCAATCTAAGGTTATTCAAAAGTTCAACTCCAGAACAAAGGTTACTTCTACTGTACTAACATAATTAGTTACAAAATATGCAAGAACTTTTATCTCTTGAAAAAGAAAGAAAAGCAGAAAAATTATTTTGTCTTAAAAAAATATTAATTGAACCAAGAATAAAATATTCTGTATTTTTGAAGTAACAAAATAAAAATAATAATTATTTTAGTAAGCAAAATAATTGATAGTGTATTTGTCTGTTTGATAATCCACTGGTCCAGTGATCTATTAATTCATTTACAATGTGTTTAAGCTGGTTATCCAAGCTATTGATTAGGAAACTAAATATTTTATTGTGAAACATATTTGGTAGTTTAATAAAAGTACATAAATGGAAAATGAAGTTGAAAGATGGTACAGGCATACATGTACATCCCTAAATGCTGTACTACAGATACTAAACCAATCTGATTAAAATTAAAGTTTCTATGATGATGAGTCAAATATATTGCACTATTTACACTATGGATTGAAGTATTAAAAGCAAATAAATCATGAAATTAACTAAACAAATACTAATACTGTCTTGCAGACAAATAAAAAACTTGGATCAACCCAAACTAAGCTGACAATTTCTGTGACAGACCATGCCCCTTTCTATCATTAATTTACTCACTAAAGAAAAATATTAAATATCTCAAAACTTTCAAACTATATCTGCAAGTGCTTCTAAACATGGTTTTAGATCATTAATATAAAAAAAAATTAAATTTCAGGTTATTTCTTTTTTTTTTAGTTAGATGCAGCCAGCTGTTACTAATACAGTGCTATTTAATCACAAATGGCTTCTGATCCCTATCCAGAAGGTTGCAATATACACATAAGGCTGTAGGCATACAAAATAATAATAAAAATGTTTCTGACCTGTTTAGTTCCTAGCTTCCTTTTTCATGTCTGGAGGCAATCTCTGGTTTAAAAGCTACTGGGCAAAGGGTGGTGTATAGCACCCAAATTTTAAGTCCATCTCCAAAGTGAAGTCCTCATTAACTTCCTTTCTTATTCTCCTCCAACTTGTATGACTTCTTCCATTGTTTTCTTCCTACAGCTGATTGTTTGGTATTTTGGCTCATCAGATTATATAGTTATTTTTCTCTAAGGGCTCACATGTTAGATCCAGAATGTTTTACCTTTTGTTAACTTTTAATTAATGAGTTATTATGAGAAATTCTTAGTATCAATAACAGAAATCGGACTCTCATTCCTTTAATTACTATAAGTACATTTTTATTTCATTATCACTAATTTTACTTTTTATTTATAATTAGAATATAATCTTTTTCTAATCTTATAATTTTAATTATTTTTTAGTTCCATATTTAAAAGATAAATCTTTTAATTCTACAATTATTTTTTTCAAATTTACTATTACCTTTATATATTATGTGCATGCACCCACATATATACATATCAATACCTTAAAGTTTTGTTGTAATAATGCTATTCAGCAAGGAATAAAAACTCTCTCTAAATTCATAGAATTTAAGGTTGGATTATAGACACTAATAAAATGAGCACAGGTAGTATTGTGCAGTACAAGTTTTATGAGCATTATTCTTTCATTTGAATAGAAAATATTAAATTAAATTTACAGGAACTCCAACACCATGCATTCTTTTTTATCACGCTGACCTGTTCTTCCAAAAAAACCTTTAAAGACATTCATCTATTCTATGAAACTTACTTTCTACGAAAGATGAGTTTCACTATGAATAGCTATATTGATCTTAAATCTTGATGACTCCTTAGCCACCAGTATGATCCTCCATTCTAGTTTTAAAGAGTTTGTATCACTTATATTCCTACATTTAGAAAACATAAATGCTTTTAATACTTTTCTTGCCTTTTGATTTGCCACTAATCTACCAGGCACAACAACTAATGTAGACTTTGTATGGTGGATCATTTTAGACATTTTTTAGACGCCTTCATTCTCTGTACTAAATCATCATGATTTTTGTCATTCTAGATAGATAATCCCTAAATAGAGCTACTTAAATACACAATATTTGCCAGCTAAATACCCATCTGAGAATCAAGTTCCAAAACAATTTATTAATGATTTTATCTATCTCAAGAAAAGGATTCTCGATCTACTAAGCCTTTCTCCAATATAGCTTTATTAAGTTTTGAGATTTAAAAAAAAGGAAAAAAAGAGTGAGAATAATAAATGTTGAGTGTGTAATTAAAAAAGTCAAAATGTGATTGCACAAACTCACAATTTCATAATTAATACAGAAAAATAACTGGAAGTATGAGAGATTCATAATAACTGAACTTTGCACTACTTTAAGTAACTGAAAAAGAGAGAAAATCATTTTTGTGTGTGAGAAATAGTACTTGCCATTTGATTAATCAACATTCTAGTCTATAAAACAGCAGTAATACTCTTGATTGGGCACTGTTTATTTTTTATTTACATTTAGTCCTCATATCTGAAAGACATTGGACAAAACACTATTTGTAGAACCATTGGTAGCCTGAGCACAATCCTGAATATTGATATAATAATATTGTAACATTTAAATAAATCCATTACAAATTTGTTAAAAAAAATGAAATGTTGACCAGATTTTTAGTTATTCATTATGCAAAAATTTTATTTGCTATATCCAATAAAAACTCGCCAGATCTGGATAAATAAATAGATAAAATGACAAACCTATTCCACATTGTTTACTAATGTAAATAAGGTTATTATATTTTGACTAACAGAAAATACATATTTCAAGATTGTAATGTTCTTAATAAATTTAACGCAGGAAGTGATTATCGATTAGTAAGATGTAAGACACATGTTAATAATGCAAAACTAGAGAGACAAAAAATATTAGGAAAAACAATATTTAGAGTTGATATTCCTAATCTTCAGAAACATTCTAATTAATTTAAATTAGAACTTAACAAATCGGTTTCAAGTATTAGTAGATTCTGAACATGATTCAGATTTGAATGAAATTAATATGAAAATAACTGATACACTTTTAAAAACTGCAACAAAGATAACTATGAGACTAAAGAATTTATGAAGAAAAGAAGGAATGTGAAGATATACAAAATGATGCATTAAAAAGGATTGAATATCTCAAATTTTGTGAAATGGTGTGTAAAAGAGTTGAAAATGATATAAGAAAATATAACTGTGAGCTAGCAAGGAAAACTGTAGAAGAGTGTTAAACAACATTTTGGTATTGGTAGGAAATTTATATCTGCAATAAGAAAAAAAGATGGAATTATTACTAAAAAGAGATATGACATGGGTAGAAGACTTTTATCAAGATTGTATATTAATAAAGAACAAGTACTTCCTATATCTATTATATCTTCCGAATTGCCCAGAATTTCAAATGAAAAAGTGAGACATGCAATTAAATGTATGAAGAAAGGAAAGGCTCCAGGTAATGATGGAATTATAATTGACATATTAAAAGCAGCAGATAAAGAAATAATTTTTTTTGTTAGCAAAGTTATATACCAAATGTCTAAATGATAAAGATGTACCAGATGATTGGAAGAATGCAGTATTAATATTTAAAAAAAGGTTAAAGAAGATATTAGAAATTACAGACCTATCAGCCTTTTATCAGTTTTATACAAACTTTTTACCAAGATAATTATAACTCGTCTACAAAGAACATTGGATTTCCATCAACTAAGAAAACAAGCCAGGTTTAAAAGTGGTTTTAATACAGTAGATCATATCCAGGTGTTGAGAGAAGTTATAGAAAGGACAAATAAATATGAGTTGCCATTATGCTTTGGATTTGTAGATTATAAAAAGGCATTTGATTCTATAAACATTTCTTCAGTGATTAAAGCATTGTATCATCAAGGTATAGATCAAGGATATTGTCATATTTTAAAGAATATTTATAAAAATTCAACAGCAACAATTAGATTATTGAGAAAGGTGTAAGACAGGATGACTTCATATCTCCAAAACTTTTTACAGTTGTGCTGCAAAAAGTATTTTGTGAATTAAAATGGGAAGCTAAAGGAGTGAAAGTAAATGGAGATTATTTAAGTCATTTAGATTTTGCAGATGATGTAGTTGTTTTTGCAAATAATGTTTTAAAACTGCAGGAAATGCTGCAGGAGGTATCAGATGAAAGTAGGACTAAAGATAAATGTTAAAAAGACTAAAGTAATGTATTTAATGGATTTTCTCAAAATATGGAAATAAAGATTGATTATGATGAGTTAGAAGTTAGCAGTTACAAATACCTTGGTCAGGTTATTAATACAGATGGAAACATAATTGATGAAATTAATCATACAATTAAATTTGTTTGGAGTGCTTTTGGTAGAAATAACTTAATACTAAAAGGAAATATGCCTATAGGTTTGAAAAGGAAGGTTTTTGATAAATGGGTTTTACCAGTTCTTACTTATGGATCTGAGACTTGGACACTTAATAGAAGAGCAATACAAGAACTTCAGACCACTCAAAGAAGTATGGAGATATGCATGTTGGAAGTAACAAGAAGAGATTGAAAACGCAATATATGGGTAAGAGAGCAAACAGGTGTTACTGACCTCATTGAAAAAATTAAAAGACAAGTGGAGTTGGACTGAACATATTGCTAGAAGAGATGATAATAGATGGACAATTGAAATCTTAAACGGGATTCCAAGAGATTGTAAAAGACCCAGAAAGAGACCGCATGTGAGATGGATGGATGAAATAAGAAAGTGTACAGGAGTGATGTGAGAAGAGAAGCTAAAGATCGGAGTAAGATGGATTGAACTTGGAGAGACCTTCATCCTGCAGTGGATTGATAATGGTTGATGATGATGATGATGATTGATAATTTACAGTTTAGTTTACTATTTCACATACTGTATTTAAAATAAAATTGAAACAGAAAGAAAACAGAAAATAAGTTACATAAAACATTTCAGTGGAAAATTAAAGAATTAATTCTATGACTAATTAACTAAACATCTGGCAAAAAAAAAAATCAAATAATTTATGACTTGAGAAGTCTAAACACTATGATGTGACCAAGCTGAGCCGTGATCTACGGACCTTAAGTACTAGATTACCGCCACATCAAAGCAACACTAATTCCTGGAGAGTTAAAACATTTTTACTTTATTTTCCTAAAAATTAAACTTCATTCGTTTGGTAAAAATATTCATTGCTTCGTAAATTTGTCAATAGAGAGCAGTGCTAACCTTTTTTAAAAAATGTATTTTTTCGTGTATACGGTATAGGTTGTAGTCCAGTAATTACCTTTGAAAATCAAAATTAGTAATTTTTACATTATGTAGAGTTACATTATGTCCGAAATTAAAGATATTATTCAGGCTTTATGCCAAATATTAGACTGTTGTAATGTCTGCACTATATCTAGGGAAACTTTTCGTCAAGCAAAATTCGATAATAAAGAGGCAGTAAGTAAAGTTTTAAATTCTGCATTTATTGTTACTTATAGAATATTACAGTTAAAAATCATGGACTGAAAAATCATATTATTAATCGATAATAATAATGATCATTGTTAACATGTTCTTTTTTTATTCTGTTTGTATGTATTGCTTTTTAAAAAAAAATAGCGGGAATGAGAACGTAGATTCTAATCTGATTTGAATTAAAGTTATTATATGATGTGATGCACTGTGACTTCACCTTAAACGGAGTCAGGAATCTCTCAGCAACTATGCCCAAAGAAACCGTTAGCCACTTTACCTTCCTTTTCCATTTCCCACCCTAAGTTTTCCTATAATCTGCTCCATCCCATTTCCACAACATAATCTTTGTCAATTCTATGGCCTTTATATCTAAATCCACCATATCTTTTCCCAAACCCAGCATAAAAACCAATAACCCACTTTCTGTATAATCTCTTTGTTCATATTTATTCTTCCATAACTTCATTATTTGTACCCTTTCTGCTTTCAAGCATTTACATTCAATTAAGAGATACCTAATACTTTCTATGCCTTCCTTACACAATTTGCAGACTAAATCACCTATATTTACATAGAATGATTAGTGGCTTCTTCTCTCCTTCCCATACAAAGTATCGATTATTAGAAATCAAAAGTTTTCATTGCCCGTCTTTTGTGGGAATGAATGTGAAGAATGGTTTTTATGTGTATAGATGAGACCTTGACTGCATTTTAATTATGTATTAAATGCATTTTTTTTTTTTTAACGAGATTTGCAGAAAGGAATTATATATTAGAGGAAATATATACAACTTGGCGATTTTTTTTAATTGTGTAATTAATTCGATAGTTGATTTCATTTTTAGAAGGGATTTATATTATTGCTATATCCAGCGATAGCTACTTCGTTACCAATTAGATTTTTACTAGTAATAATTAGATTAGATGAGGGGACTGCTCCCCAACTGAACAAGCATAAAAAAGGAAACAACAAAAAATTAACTTGCAAACAATAAACGATAAACAAACTTGGTTTATTATACAAATTATGCACATCAGAGTAGATATTGGGCAGACAGTAAATTACATGGCACAATCTTTGATATATCATATAGCTCTTGGACATGTTAATACTTTGCCAATATATATAAAATGCTAACTGATAATTTAGTACGTAAATGTGTTGTAAATCCTGAGGCTTAAAGAAATCGTAAAAAGTCTGCTGCAAATAACTACAAAATAGATTTCTCTCTTTAAATCTCCAACTCTAATGGAAGATCTGTGAGCATACCTGAATTTTGCAATCTAAGATCTGTGAATACCTGAATTTTGCAATCTATCTTATTTATTAAGCTTTTTATATCTAATTAATTATCTAAAGCGGATGTGTTCATAAGAATACTACTTTTTATCTCACCAATCAGCAGTTTAACAGATGTTTAGGATTATTTATATATAGTTTACTGAATCAATGTGAAGAATCTTCAATCTGCTGTCAGGCAATCTTATTTATAAGAAGAAAGTGGATTGTAACAGATTGAGATTCTTAATTCAAAGAAGTTTAAATAAACCCCATTAAACAAGCAAATATATCCTGATTTGAAAGAATATTTTCAAAACTATAACAGCCACAAAATTTTCCCAATATTATAAACAAAGCATTTCTAAGAAAAAATTGCAAAAATACTGATGAGTCAAAAACTATGGACCCATTTTTCTAATCCCTGTTAATACAGAAGTTATAGACAATAAAATAAAATTAGTAAAATACCAGATAGTTGAAGAAAAATAGCTGCATGAATTGATTAAATGATAGTGACGACCAGAATAATGTCTAAGATATTTTCAAAACAAGAAGAATATTATGTCTGATAGTAACGAAATCTGAAGCATGACTCATTTAAGCCATCAAAAGAAATTAATAGAAATAAATAATAAAGTGTATTCTCTAATAACAACAACAACAAAAAGTTGATTCAGTAATATAAGTCACTAGAAAATAATTCAGTGATGAGCAGCCTCAAGAACTCGGAAAGAAAATAGTCGTGAAGAAGCATAACTTATTACATTTTGAGATGAGTGAGAAACTGAAAATGGTGAAATGATTTGACGACTGTGTGTAGGTAAATATTTACATAATTATCTAGAGTGAGGAGGTTAATGATTTAATGAATGACTATTATGTTTTATGAAAAGTTGATAACATTTCTGTTAAATATGTGATTTCATGTGATTTACATTTATAAACCAATCTAGCTTTGATAAAAAATTGCTGTTATAGTTTTATTTAAAGTTTTTTTAAGCTGGTGGACTGTCTTTTCAGCTAGTCCATTCAACTCTGGTGATAATAGGGTGTCAAAACATAATATTGCATTACTAATTAAAAAATCTTTTAGCCGCTGCAAATAAAACTAGTTCAATTATCTGAAACCAATGTTTCATGGTGAACATGACATATACTTTATTTAGTATCTTCATATTATCCAATACACTAATACTTTCCACACAATTCAATACTCTGCCTATTTAGATTAAGCATTTATGATAATAAAAAAAAACATCAAGTACCTCATATATCTATTATATCTTCCGAATTGCCCAGAATTTTAAATAAAGAAGTGAGACACGCAATTAAATGTATGAAGAAGGGAAATGCTCCAGGTAATGATGGAATTATAATTGATATATTAAAAGAAGCAGGTGAAGAAATAGAAATTTTTTTAGCAAAGTTATATACCAAATGTCTAAATGATAAAGATGTACCGGAAGATTGGAAGAATGCAGTAATAATATTAATATTTAAAAAAGGTGATAAAGAAGATATTAGAAATTACAGACCTATCAGCCTTTTATCAGTTTTATATAAAATTTTTACCAAGATAATTACAACTCGTCTACAGAGAACTTTGGATTTCCACCAACCAAGAGAACAAGCTGGATTTAAAAGTGTTTTAGTACAATAGATCATATCCAGGTATTGAGGGAAGTCATAGAAAGGACAAATGAATATGAGTTGTCATTATGTTTTGGATTTGTAGATTATGAAAAAGCATTCGATTCTATACACATTTCTTCAGTGATTAAAGCATTGGATCATCAAGGTATAGATCCAGGATATTGTCATATTTTAAAGAATATTTATAAAAATGCAACAGCAACAATTAGATTACATAATGATACTGGAAAAATCAACATTGAGAAAGGTGTAAGACAAGGTGACTCCATATCTCCAAAACTTTTTACAGCAGTGCTGCAAGAAGTATTTTGTGGATTAAAATGGGAAACTAAAGGAGTGAAAGTAAATGGAGAGTATTTAAGTCATTTAGATTTTGCAGATGATGTAGTTGTTTTTGCAAATAATGCTTCAGAGCTGCAGGAAATGTAGGAGTTAGCAGATGAAAGTAGAAAAGTAGGACTAAAGATAAATGTTAAAAAGACTAAAGTAATGTTTAATCGATTTGCTCAAAATATGAAAATAAAGATTGATTATGAAGAATTAGAAGAAGTTAACAGTTACAAATACCTTGGTCAGATTATTAATACAGATGGAAACATAATGGAGGAAATTAATCATAGAATTAAACTTGGTTGGAGTGCTTTTGGTAGAAATAACTTGATACTAAAAGGAAATATGCCTATGTGTTTGAAAAGGATGGTTTTTAACAAATGTGTTTTACCAGTTCTTACTTATGGATCTGAGACTTGGACACTTAATAGAAGAGCAATACAGAGACTTCAGACCACTCAAAGGAGTATGGAGAGATGTATGTTGGGAGTAACAAGAAGAGATCGAAAACACAATGTATGGGTAAGACAACAAACAGGTGTTACTGACCTTATTGAAAAAATTAAAAGATTGAAATGGAGTTGGGCTGGACATATTGCTAGAAGAGATGATAATAGATGGACAATTGAAATTTTAAACTGGATTCCAAAAGATTGTAAAAGACCCAGAAAGAGACCACATGTGAGATGGATGGATGAAATAAGAAAATGTGCAGGGGTTTTGTGGAGAAGAGAAGCTAAAGATTGGAGAAGATGGATTAAACTTGGAGAGACCTTCATCCTGCAGTGGATTGATAATGGTTAATGATGATGATGATGATGAAAAGTACGAACATAGTTCATATGTTACCATGATTGAATGATATGTGATCATACTGAGATTTTTGTAGGCAATTTAACTGGAAATTACTCAGATCTTGCCACCATATATATAATAAATCAAGTGCTTTTGTCTGATGATGCCAGGAGATCCATCGTGGCATCTATCTGCAATTGAAATCAATACAGAATTTATCATTAATATACATTTTTTACATATTGACAAATTATCATAAACATCACAAATATTATCATATGCCATAACTAGATTGACAAAGAGAGTAGTCTTTCTTAATCCATTTACTTAGAAATTAATAGTTTGGATCCTCTTTCATCCACCTGACCACAATAGCACTATCACAATTGATCTAATCTGTCTATATGATTTTGTCTATATTCATCTGACCTTCTAGGCAATACATCCATATAATCAATTTTTTTTTTCCTAGGTTTATAAATGAGCTGAAGTTAAAATATGATTATATACTTATTCATATGATCATCTTTTGATTCGATTGATATTTGTCATTATCCCTAACAGAGGCCTACCCAAGTACTGATGAAACTTTAATTATACTCAATAGTCAGAATTATCATTTTTTTCATTTGCCAATGTGATTCTGAGTGTATAAATAATCTGTCGGATGTTTACCACCTATCTAATGTAGAAGGAATCGATTTGATATTAATAGTCTTTTAGTTTTATTAAAAGTTCTTTTTAATTTCCAACTATCATTATTTTTTTTCTCTTTTCATCAAAAAACTCATTATAATCAAATATTATGAAAAGATAACCATTAAACTTCAAAAGTTTTATAAGCTTGCTTTTGGCAGGTCACTGCCAGAATCATAGTGCTTTTTAGACCATGTGTAGAATAACATCTACATGAGGTATGTTGATATGTTTATATATGCATCAGAAAATCAAATCAATAATATATGCCTCAATTTTGGGAAAAAAATTACCTCTACAATGGACTATGGAAATTGAAGACAAAAATCATGAAATTAATTTTCTGGACATACACATACAGAAAAGCAATAATGAGCTCGATTTTAAAATGAATTTAAAATCTCTCCAAATAAGAGGAGTCATTCATTCCAAACCAAGAGTCCCTTTAGAACATAAGTATGCAGGATTCAAATGTTTCTTGTATAGAAACAAAATTTATGCAAGTATGAGAAAGATAAGACAGATAAGTAAAACAACATCAATGTTTATATCAACGATCTCATAAGGCTTGGCTATAATCTCAACAAGCTAATAAGACAATCGGGAAATTTTATTCCAATGCAAATATAAACAAAAACATAAATAATACCACCTAAAATGGATAAGCCTTCCATATGTCCCTAGGATTGAAAAAAATATAATGAATGTGTGCTAATATCATTAAACAAATTATTAACAACTCAAAAGATGAAACACCAGCTGAGCACACTCCACTTTTATTTTAGTATGAGTTATAATTTATATTACTTTCTGGTACAAATTATATCTTTTAGCAATAGCTTTCAATATTTCAATTGATCTATTATCTCTTTATTTTTTCTTAATCAAAATACTCATCAAATAAACATTTGTATGGAAAAACCTACTTATTCAGAACCTTCAGAATGCTTTGGCTGAATATAGCATAAGCTAATAGTTCTGAAATATTTTGTTACATGAACATTTTTTCCACCACCTTCATAACTGGGGAAATCTAATGGTTACTCACCTCTTATATAGATTAGATTACATTACAAATATCAGCAAATTCTTTTTAAAATCTTTAATAATCTGATTTGAATCTCATCAATTCCTGGTGCTTTGATAATTTTGTTTTTATATAGATATTTATTTTTTTAAAAGAATAATTTTTAAGATATTCTATGATTCATCAATGTTAAATATAAACAAAACTATAATCAAAAATCTCTTTCTTTTAATTCTTTAATATTTTATTTGTAATTTCATCAGCTCATTCTACAAATTTTACTCTTTTTTTTTAAAATTTGTAATATTTAGGAAATCTTTTCCTCACTCATTTCATCATTATTTATTTTCAGCATCAGCCATTTTAACTCTAAAGAGAAAATAATTCAAAAAACTATTTTAAAGATGAATTTCTGCAATAGCTACACAAATCAATCTGTGAAACACAAATACATCCACATATAGATAATTCTGATCCATTTTTCTATTTAATATTTTGTGATACTGTCATTTCTTCCACAAAAATATTTTCTTTCTGAGATACTTCAACACCATGTCTAATTGCAACTCTCTACTATATTCTAATGTCTGCCATATCTTCCCAATGAAAATAATCAACATTGCACTTTTTTAGAATCACTTTGAGATAATCTTTATAATGTAAATGGGGTTTATCCCACAAAAACTTATGTTTAATTTCATCATAAAACACCCTTTTTATTGTTCATTCATTTCATATCTCCAACCCAATGAAGGTATGAATTTACAATAATGGATCTTATAATATCATATTCAGAAAGTTGAAGAGTATACTGGTTGATTTTAGGATCATGTCATTGTATTTTTAAAATTTTGGAGCAACTTTAAATGAAACTTTTCTAATATCATCATGTTGTGTCAATGAGATATCCAAGTCTCATTTCTATACAATAAATCAGACAAAGCAACAATTCAATACACAGCTAATAGTTGCAATAGTTATTTTCTTATGATGAAATATCCTATTTTTTAATACCATTTTTGTAGTGCAATTTTCATTATATCACTCTCACAAAAGGTAGGGAATGTTTTATATCCACTTTTTAACACCTTGTGAAGGGATGTAATCATAAACATATGATCAAAGACGTGAAAAAGATCTATGACCTCCAAGATTTACATTTCATGCTTAGCCAGCAGTTATCAGTTGGTCCAGACCACACTCTTACAAATATTTTTATCTTGGTTCAGTATATATATATAGATAGCAAATTATTATGGTTTAATTGATGTGTGAAATGTGCAGCCCTCACAACTTTAACACAAATCACTTATTGAAAGTATAATAATAATTTTCATTAGACTAGAGATATCCAATAATGAATAATAGTGTAATTTTCATTACACCACTCTCACTCAAGGTAGGGTATGTTTTCTGTCCACTTTTAATACCTTGTTGAGGGATCTAATCATAAACATTATTAAAGACGTGAAAAAGATCTATGATCCCCCAAAATGCACATTTCATGCTGAACCAGCCTTCGTCAGTTGGTCCAGATCACCATCTCTTACACCTATCTATTATTGTTCAGTATATATATACATAGCAAATTACTACAGGTTAATTAATAAGTGTGAAACATGCAGCTCTCACAACTTCAACACAAATCATTTATTGAAAGGGTATTAATTAGTCATTCATTACACTAGAGATTATCTAATATTGAATATTTCTGTAGTGTAATTTTCATTACACCACTCTCATACAAGATAGGGAATGTTTTCTATCCACTTTTAACACTTTATGGAGAGATGTAATCATAAACATATGATCAAAGACATGTGAAAAAGATTCCCAAGATACACATTTCATGCTGAAACATTATTCATCATTTGGCCCAGACCACAATCTCTTACATATATCTTTATCATGTCAATAGCGATAAAGATATGGGTAAGAGATTGTGGTCTGAGCCAACTGATGAGTGCTGGTTCAGTATGAAGTGTGCTCCTTGGGATCTTTTTTATATATCTTTGATCATATGTTTATGATTACAACCCTCCACAGGCTATTAAAAGTGGATAGAAAACCTTGACTATCTTGTGTGAGAGTTGTGTAATGAAAAATACATTACAGATATTTTATTCACTATTGGATAATCTCTAGTCTAATGAATGACCAATGAAAATTATTAATATACTTTCAATAAGTGATTTGTGTTAAAGTTGTGAGGGCTGTACATTTTACGCTTATCGATTAAACTGTAGTAATTTGCTATATATATATATACTGAACAATGATAAAGATATGTGTAAGAGATTGTGATGTGAACTAACTGATGAGTACTGGTTCAGCATGAAATGTGCATCCTGGGGGATCATAGATCTTTGTCACATATCTTTGACTATATGTTTATGATTACTTCCCTCCACAGGCTAATAAAAATGGATAGAAAACATTCCCTACTTTGTGTGAGTGTGGTGTAATGAAAATTATACTACACAAACATTATTCATTATTGGATAATCTCTAGTCTAATGAATGACTAATGAAAATTATTAATACCCTATTTTTTAAAATTGTTAAAAGCAGTTTATTGAAATCTTTGTTGTACCTCAACATCTAAATTCAAAACATTGTATTAATAAAGTGACCAAGATAGTAAAATTGGTTTTTATTCTCAAAGTGATAAGTTGCTGAGGATATTTTCCTTTACTGGCTGATAAGAACTTGAGTTTTTTGCACATTAATTATTACTAATCTTTATATGTTTCATTCAAAACATTTGAATATATTCTGTAGATTATCTTTTGAACTAGCACATTTACATAATCATCAGCATAGTGTAAATCATAATTCATGCTGATGACATTCTTATTCAAGCTTTTAATTATAATTAAAATTTCCTCCATCAAATCTATTATGCAACTTTATTTCCATTTCATCAAAAATAAAAATAATTGAATGGTTTTGTTGCTCAGAAATCCTTGTAAAGTTTGAGCACTGAAGTGCTAAAACCAGAATCAAACGTAAGAGATTATGCTCCAAAGTCTGACACTTTACCATTGCATTAAACCATCAGGCTCTGTTTTATTAAGCTGCATATAAATACTTGAAAGACCACAGTTTTAAAAATCAAAAACAATGTTGGAATAAATGTACATCTTGGTTTAACATGAGTTTTTATTTTATTTCAAATGCCTCAACTTTTTCATTTTGTAGTAATAATATTTTTTTTTTATGCTATCATGCTGAAGCTGTTTAATATGAATAAACTTTGGTGAATAATGAAACTAATTTCAAACAAGGTCATAGACCTATTTGATTAATTAAGTCAAAGGCCTTGATCAATCAATAAAAGCAAATTATAAATCACATTTTGCTTGCATTTGCCTCGCAACAAAAAACATGTTTATAGTACTTTTACTTTGGTAAAGGAAGTTTTTTTGGAATAAACTCACACAATAAAGTACTATTACAAATAAGTAAGGAATCATATAAGGAGCAATATGTAATGAAATAACAAAGTTAAATAAGTGATAAAATAAATAATAAGAAAGATGTTGGATTAAGAGGTAAAGCTGGGGTTTCATAGAAGAAAGAGATATTCTTAATGATAAAATTGAAATTGAGAAGATTATTTGTTTGAAACTTGATGCTGTATATATATAGAAAATATGCATAGTGTTGTGAAATGTAAATATGAAGAAAAATAAAAATGAGGGTGCTGTACTTAGAAATATTGAAGGATTGAAAAAATGAAATATTTTTATTTCAAAGAAAAAAAACAATGCTTAGAGATAATTTTAGAAATGAAGAAATTAAGAATAATGCATTATAAAGACGTAAAATGAGAATGACAAAAAATAAATTTTAATAAGTTATACATATTTAATGATGAAATAATTATGGACATGAGTATTATGTGAGAATTATATTCTAGCAATAAATTTTATATCATTTACAGTAACAGCTATTTGTAAACAAATATGGCCATTCTAGTTCCAGATGAAGAAGCAAAATTGTGACAACTCTTATAACAAATGGAATCTAACTCCTCCATAAGATTATACTCAAGTACATTGTAAAATACATTTTTAAAAAAAGTATTTTATTTTAATTTGCTTCACATACCTACTCCAACAAAGTTATGTCCTGATAATTATAGTTTTCGGTATCAATGGATGTTTCAAGTTGAAGAATATATTATTTAATTTTATAACATTTGCCAACATGTTTTCAAAATATTATGGAGTATCATTAAATGAAAAAAATTATTATTTTTAACATTAACGGAGAGAACATATTTTACTTCAATTAAATAAATTTGGGAGAATAATAGGTTTATATATAATTAATTTAAGAAAATATAATATTACAATGAACTCTATCCTGTTAGAGATGAAGCAATCTATGTTACATATCAACATCCAAATCTGTCTTTCTACCTAAAAAGCTATCAAGATGATTCGTATTATTAAGTTAAAAGCTTAGATTTTTTTTTTTTCATCATATATTGATAAACATGTGAGTCTTTTGAATATTAATAACTATTTTTGTATGTTGCATTTAAAACATTAAGAACAATTCTTAGTATTATCCTTTCAATTGGAGAGAATAGAACAGCCATCTGCATACTGCATATTAAAAAACTAAAAAGATATTTGTGCTTTTAATCCATAAAAAAAACCCCACTAAGTATGTGTATGTCTATAAATACATAATGTATATGTGCATATAAATTCTATAAATTAATTGCACAACTATATCATTATCATTATTAATAGTCATTCATAATTTAAAATGTTAATTTTTGTTTTTGAATTAAAAAGGATAGAAAGACAGAAAACAAAGGATTAAGGAAGATTGAAATCAGAATTGCCGTATGGGTAATTAAAGAATGTAAGTATGGTTGTATAAATACAGAAACCCATTGTCATACAATGCTGGACGTTAAACTATAAAATGAAAAGCTTATAATGCCTACCTCTATATTAGTCTAAATGATTGAAGGTATTGAGGTAAAAGATAAAAAAGTGAGTCTGACAAAGCACAGAAAATAGAGAAAAGTCTGCTGGATTCAAATTACCAACAGAATTCACAAGTTATGGATAGTGGAATGACTTTCAGAGGAAAATTAACTATGAATAATCAATAAGTAATACCTTAACAAGAGTCAGTTCAAGAATAAGATGTTGACTCATCCAAGGATAGATACTATTTTTGGAAATAAAATCTGTACTCTTAATATAAGAAAATTTCAACTGTATAATCATATGCTTAAATAAAGAGTTTTTATTTAATCCTAGATACATATTTTATAATGAAATAAAGATATAGAAGCTAGTTTGTTTGAACAACATTTTTTTGCATCTTAGAAACTTGAAATATAAATAATATGCTTTATTATTTGTATGATTTTGATTGTTTGCACTTTTATTAATCACGATATTTGTTTTACAATGTATTATGATTAAAATTGATATCATTTTTTAACTTGTTTTTGATTTACGTATCTATTTGTATTTTTTTTTTTTTTAAAAAGGCATTATAACCCATGTTTTATTTCATTTTAGTTTAAGCCAATGCTGATGTTATTAGCTAAATTGCTCTTCATAAAAAATAGACTTGAAATTGATAAAGAATGTTTTCATAATATTGATTCTATGCCTTCAGGTAAAGATCTTTTGCATATCTGTGCTTATATATACATTAGAGGAATTACTGTTTTAAAAAAAAGAGGATAACATAGAAAAGAACTAATTTTTCTATCAATATTTAACTCTTTTTTTTACATACAGTAATATTCGATGAAATTTAAATTTTTGTTAGTATTTTATGTTTTATAATCATCCATTCATTTTCAACCATTATTTGTCCATTGTGTCACAATGGTTTTCCAAATTTAATTCAGATTTTCTCCATACCTTATTTTCTTCATATTACTCCAGCATATTTCCTTATCTAATCCATCTATCTACATATTATCCTTTTTTAGGTCTTTCTAGTTTTTTGGGACCCAGGTTTTGATTCTCATTTATTATTGTCTTTTCTAATTACTACCCACCCAATTCTATTTTAGCCTCTTAATTATATTAATGATGTCAGGAGATCTATTTGTTCTCTCACCCATATGCTTCACTTTCAATCCCTTTTTATTAATCCCAATACATATAACTTTTTAAAAATGAGAAATAAAGATTGATATTAATGAATTAGAAAATGTTAGCAATTGTAAATATCCTAGTCATATTAATACAGATGGAAAAATAATGGATGGAATTAATCATAGAAGTAAACTTGGAATGGAATCCTTTTGGTAGAAGTTAACATAAAAAAAAAAATACCCATTTTCTTGAAAAGGAAGCTGTTTAATAAGTGTGTGGGCTGAAAATCAGATATATTAATCTTTAAATGAATTAAAGTTTATATCTGTGCTAGAGAAAACCTCTAGTTTAATAAATGATTAGTAATAATCATTACGTGTTTATCAAAAAGTTGATAACGTAAAAACTGGGAGAGGAGTAAATTGACACTTGAAAATAAAAATGAGATAATTTGCTCTGCATAAATATTCTTCATGTAATAAAGATATATATGAGGGATAATGACCTGGGCCAACTGATGAGTGCTGGTTTAGCATGAAATGCATCTTGGGATCATTTGTCTTTTATTATATCTTTATTTGTATGAAATTATTTATGAAAAAAGAAAAAAATGTGTTTTACTTATGTTAATGTATGAATATGATATTTGGATACAAAAAGCAAAACATTTTAGGTTACAGATGAATTATAGTCACATATATATATATACAGACATACTCTTATTAAGAAGAAAATTATTTTTGTATTACTTAAAGAATACTAATCTGTCATTTTATTTTATTCAAAAATCTAAATATAAAGAAAATGCAAGAAATTTGCATTCAACAAAAGAAAATTCGCAAAAAATTGAATATTATCTAAAACGATTTAAAATTTCTATCTGTATTTTGAATTAATTATTTTTTTACAAGTGATAAAAAAAAAAAAAACAGATTTATGTGTGGATTTAAATTTTATAAAATATTCTGTTAAGTAATTCTCTTGTAATTAAGAGGTCATGTTTTGAGTATTATAATATCCTACATTTTTAATATTGCTTGCACGCTTATAAAGCCGTATCATTATCAATTCACAGATTTTTAAAAAAGTATCATATATATTATATCAGTTGGAATTAATAAATGCTAAATTTGGTCAACTTTTATTAATTATAAACTTAATTTTATATAGTAAGACATGAGTACTTGCTTGTTAATATGTATATATTAAAGAAAAAAGTGTTTATTAACTTTAATTTTTTGTTGCTAAATTTTTTTGCCATTAAGATCTGCCTGAAAATGAACATTTTTACACAAAGATCATTTGTCAGTAAATATTATCACATATGGAATAGATAATATTAAAAAAATTTTTTTTTTAAGATATATACTTGGAATGTTTCTTTTTCGTCTGAAATGAAATATTAGAATTGAAGTTGTTGGTTTTGAAACAAAAAATTAAATGTTTCAAATGGTTTTTCATCTACATTGGATAAGTATAGAAAATCTTGCATGTTCATTACCAATTGAAAGATTTTTTTTTTTTAAAAAAAATTGTTACATGATGAAAATTACATTTTACTTCAGTTTTTATGAATAGCTGTCAATTAAGAAAAAAATAGTATAGTTCTTTTATACTATACTTATACATTTCAGATCAAATCTAAAGTCACGTGTTGAATAGCTAATAAAGATTTCTGCATATCTTTTGAACATTCACTTAAATAAAGAAAATCACTTTGTGAAGAAACTGTGCTTGTTAATATTGAACCAAGAATATTGGAAAATTGATTTAACCTTTCATAAGTGAATATTCATATAAAATGATTATTTAAATTGGATTATTAGATTGAATGTTTGAAGTGATTTTTACTTTAAAAATGATGCTAAACTAATGAGTGCTTATTATTACTATGTTTATATGAAATGCTATAATAATAATAAGGTATAATATTAAAAAGAAGTGATTTCATTTGTATAAAATATTTAAGACAATATATTTTTAAAATAGTGATATCCTAAGTATAATGTTCATGTTAATAATACATTCAAAGATTAAATGTTTTTTTGGAAATATCAAAATAATAACCCCTCTTTTTTTATAATATATATATAGTTACACAAGCTAATATTCATGTTAAAGATCAATGCTAAAAGGTTTTTAAAAGCATAATTGAAATGATTTTGGTAGTTGTAAATATACTTTTTCAAAGCCCTTTTTTATATAATAGAAATGTTTTTAAATATTTAAAATAAATACTACTGTGTAAAAATGTTTATTATTAAAAAGTAATATAATATTTATTTCAAAAGATTCTTAATATCATATATTTAATAATAAAGTAATATTTGTATTATATCGTAGGTTGATTGAGAGAAAATGCTCTACTGTGTAAAACCATTTTAATAAATCCATTATTTTCCTAGATTATATAATTTTATTACAATTATTATATCATTGAATCTTTACATAGATTTCCAAAAAAGAACATTTCACTATTTCAAAATAGTCATACCTGTACTATCTTAGCTACCAGTATTTTAAAGATCTATGGTTTTTTTTTCTTAACCAAATGTGATCAAAACACATTCTGATTCAAAATGCCTTACAGATATATTGTGTTTGAAATATCTATTCAAATGAAGGTATTTTTTATATATATATTAATTAAAAGTGAATATGAATGTTCTTTTGAGCCAAGCATTTTTTTTTAAAGAGTATAACTATTTTATTGCCTTAATATTAAGAAAGAGAATAGTTTAAAAGATATGAAAAGTATAGCAGGTGACAAGTGATGTGGAATGAAATAACCCCTTTATAGATGAATTCAGAAAGAAATCTGTGCATATTCTATATTTGCTGTTCTTATTAACCTCATTAAATATTCCCAGCTCTCAGAAACCATTATATATCACAGGAAAAACATTTATTTTTTATTCTCTATTATCAAAACATTAGTTTTAATATCGTATCTTCATAATTCTTGTTTTTTTCATAAAATTGTAAACATAACAAAAAAAAATCTCTACCTGTTTCATTCTCTTTACCTTTATGTTTTTTCCTCTTTCCATACAATTTATTCATATCTTTTTTTAACATCAGACATTCCAAAAATAAATTCACATTTCAAAACAAAATTCTTATTCAGTTTTTGAAAGTATATTCAGAGATTCTGTTCTTGCACTAATTTATCTATAATTTTTCCTCTATATTTTCAAGATTTTTTCACTATTTGTTCCTATCAAATTCAGCATAAATCTTTTCTATATCTAAAAATGGTGTAAAATAATTATTTGCTTCTACTATATTTTAATCAACTGACTGACAGTGAACAAAATTATTTCCTTTCCATTTTTTGGAAAAAAATTACTTTTAAGTTCTCACAAGATTTTACAGGATATGATAGTATTATGCAATATAAAATGGCTTCTCCTTAGAAGAAATCAGAATTTTCTGTGCATATGCCATACCTGGAAAGTGACATTACATAGAACCTAAATGTACTAATAGAAAAATGTAAATAATTATTTTGTTGTTGTTTTAATTTTAAAAAAAACATGAAATCTCTTATAAATACAAAATGTATAGGAATATTTGGGAAAGAATGGTAAGGCATTTGGTTCTGAGAGGTTTCTAAATATTGCATACATAAAAATTATCTATCCAAATAGTTATTGCAACATCATTTGAACTGTCTTCAATAGAAATTGTTTGTTTTGCAAGATTGTTTGAAACAAAAGTAGTCTTATTATGTTTAGAATACTTTCTAACTATAGTTAATCTAAATCCAGAATATTTAAGAAAATATACATTATTAGAAAAATAATGAGTGTCATGAAATATGACTATATCAACATTGTGCTGAACAGTTAATTTGTAGAGCATCTCCATTTTTAATTTTGATATACTCTCAATGTTGATTTGAAATAATTTTATTGTGTTTCCTAAGTGAAAAGAAGATTGTTCTGTAGAGAATATAGCTGAAACTTGAGGTGTTTCATGATTATCAGTACTATGTAGTAATTTTTCATTTCACAAATCATATTAACATGAATTTTGTCATTAGTTGAAAGCCATCTACTTTTAGAATAGATTGTGTTTAGGCCAGGAAGAAAAAACTTTCAAAATAAATTAAAAACTGAAACTACCCATGGACATGATAAAATAATCATTACTAAAAAAATTCAATTGACACTAGATGATAATCATAATAGATAAAAAAAATTTATAGAATGATCTATGCAGGGTTCAGTTCTCTCACCTATCTTACAAAAACAGAATGCAGGAACTGCATCTATGCTGATAATATTGTTTTGATTTTTCAAAAACTGATCCTTTTCTGAAGTAGAAAAAGATTTTAATAAGATTATGAAAAATTGGAAACATTTTTCAAACACTGGGGTTTTATATTTAATCCAATGAAAATAATATATCAATTTTTGATCTAAACAGTAACAAGTATTCTCTGAATACAAATCTTTTGCAATACCACATCCTATATAAGATTAACCTTGAATTATATCCTATCTTTTTTTTTGCATTTAAGATTAGATCAAAATTAATTTCTAGGAATAATCTTGTTGGAAAGCTAACTGGCAGTATTTGAGGTTGTATTGCAAGTACTTTTCAGACATCTTCCTTAACACTCACGTGTGCACCTGTTTAGAGAAAAAGTTCCCACATTAGATTTCTGGATATTCAATTAATTGTTATTATGAGAAACATTATTGATACATTCAAGTCTACTTCTTTGCAGTGGTTTCTTAATTTTTCACATATTCTTTCACCAGATATACAGAAATTATGAAAAAATATATAAAAGTTTTAAACGAAATAACTCTGGATATAATTTCACTTCATAAGACTTAACTCAAATAAAAATTTCCATTATGGATATTCAACCAAAAATCTGCAATTGAAGAATTATGGCAAAAAAAAAAAATTTAAGGTTCCAAACAAATTTTTTTTTCCAGATCAAATGATAAAACCAGCTAGATTTGATATTCTTAGATACAGTTGGAGTCTCATCATTAGATTCAAGATAACTTATGGCCATTACACTCGTCTGCTTCATAAATGAATTTTAACAATCACTGACTTATGTAAATGTGAACACAGATCATGAACTATATAATTAATGATTATTAGATTTATGGTTGCAGTAGTAGAATTGGAGTTAATAAAACCACTGGTGAATCTATATCCTGGTTGGAATCGCTACAGGTTTAGCTATCTAAAAAAAATCCATATACTAAATAAATAAATAATTAAAATTTAAATAAATATATAAAATAGATTTATTTTTTAAAAACTAAAACACCTTTTTTACTATTAATAGAAGATTTTCTGTTGATATACACATATTTGAAATTTTTATTTTGGTAATGTAGAGTTGAATTAGCTATTTTCATGAACTGGAATTCAAGTCTCAAATGGAACTGGAAAAATTTATAATTAAGTTTCATGTTTTTTTCAGACAGATAAATTATAGTCAACTAGCTAGCAATTCAATTTTAATTGCAGAATAAATGGGTGAATGAAAAAAAAACAAAAACAGAACTATTGCTAATCTAGTGAATAGCAACTATTTCTCCAGTGTATAATAATCTTGAAAGAATTCTGAAGTGATTTTTTTTTTTGTAATAAACAATATAAGATTAAATTTAAATTTGGATAATGAGCTATTTAAGACTGTTTGGTTAATTTATATTAACATATGCATATGAATGTAATTTAATATATCTAATTATATATATATGTATGTATGTATATGTTCACCTGAAGGTTTTCATGGGTTGCAGATATAAAAAACATGTTTTGCAGGTTCATCTGTGTAACGTTTTAATTTAAAAATTTCAATATTTCGACTTGATCACACAAGCCCTCAACTGGGAAATGAAAACTAATAATATGTAATCCTAAACAGGCCAAAACTCTCCATATAGTAGGGCCACCTTATATGGAGAGTTTTTGCCTGTTTACTAACAGTTATGTGCTAGCATGAGATGGTGATCATGTGATGCTTAGTGGTTTAATATGTAATCCTACAACAAGTGGGCAACATATTTGTTTTCATTTCCAGTTGAGGGCTTGTGTGATCAAGTCAAAACATTGGAATTTTTAATTTAAAATTTTACACAAATGAACCCGCAAAACATGTTATATATATATATAGGCCAAGAAGATTTGTCAATTATAGAAATAATTAATTATAACTGCAAAAATGTACAGACTTTCTTTACTAAAATAATTTTTTTTTTTTTTTTAGACTCTTAAATTCAATTGAGAATTCTTTCAACATTTTCATATCATTTATAAAACTTGGATTTGATAAAGTTTTTAAAATATGAAAATGTCTAAAGTATTTTCAAGACAATGATATGAAAATGCTTATAGAAATTGAATGTTATGAATCTAGAAGGAGAAATGATTCATGTAGTAATGGCAGTCATACATAATCATCTTGATTATTCACTGAGCTTCTTAATGTATATTGCATATATATAGAAATTGCTATATATATATAAGCACTTTATTATTTATTATTTTTTTTACAGAAAAGCTGATAAAAATTATAAAGCTTAATCTGATGACTCAAGGCTACTATGATCTTGGTTTTATTAATATGACAAATGATGATTATAGTAGCAGAGATATTTTGCTAGCTATTGGCTGGTTAATAAGCAGATTCCATCTTACTGATTTGATATTGAAGATTTACTTTTCTAGAAGTTATACTGCAACTGAAATGAGTACAAAGTTTCTTCAGGTTAATTTTTTAAAATATTTTTATAATCAATTATATTTTATCTATTATTTCTCAATGTGTGTGATATATATATTTGAATTTTTTTAAAAAAAAATGTTTGTCTATTATTTTGATTGGAAATTTCTAAATAAATTATAGGTATACATTTAAAATAAGTTAATAGAATAACAACATATTTTCTTCAGAGTTTATGCTTTCTAAAGTTTAAGAATGCCTGTTGTATTTTAAATTTTTATAAATTTTTTATTTTCAGTCTTTTGATTGAAAAGCATGGAATTTTTTTTCCAGATAGTATTTAAATTTATTTAATTCATTTCTCTCTTTCTCATTTCAAATTATATTAATCAATATTTTCTAGAATGAATATACTGTGTATTAATCAATATTTGCTAGAATATTCATTTTTTTTAAAATTGGTATCATGCTTGTTAATTTATTATGTGAATAAATAATAATGCATTAGATTCTCCTCTGATACAAGAATGGATTTTTTTCTGACATTGATTCTTTGATTGATATATCTGACGACTTATTAGTTGAAATGTTAGATAATTACCATTGGGAACTGTTGTTGGTTATTCAGTTCAAGTAACTATGAGGATTTTAGTCTTTCAGCTGTTGTTGATATTGATAAGAAGATATGGTAATCCTCTTCTGTACACATGTTAATTGGATTTTAAAGATATTTGCATATTTTGGGGGGTCTGCCCTACATACATCACAACTTTGCTATTTTTTTTTTTCCAATTTTTGTGCTCTTTACATTCTTTTTCTAATGTGTATTACTGATGTTTTTTTTTTTTTAATAGTTCTTTAGTCTTGAGCATTTTCTGATTACTTTTTACATGATGTTCTAATGATAATGGATTTACTATGGGGTAAATTTACTGATTAGTTCGTAAGCTAATGATAGTTCTGGATTGTATTTAGTCAGTCATATTTATTATCCATAAAGTAGTGTTCTGGTGTTTGGTATGCCATTTGTATGTGATATGATTTTAAAATCTTCTCTTTAAATGAAGTCAGAAGTTTCTGTGGATAGGCTGTAGACCCATAAACCTTGTTAGCCAGATTAATCAGTCCCTCTAGAAAAATTATTTACTTTTTACTCCCTGTTACCTAATTATTTTCTAGATCTGATTCAATTTCCTCCTATCACATATTCCACAATTTCATTATAAGATCTAAACAAAAAAAATTACAAAATGTTTATTTCTTTCACTTTCTTTATCTTTAAATTTCTTCCATTCTCTATATAATTTATCCTCATTATCTTTCAGCATCTTACATTCCAAAAATAAATGTTCATATTCTCTCTCTACAATCCAATTTCTTATTCAATTTATGCCTTTATTTTTTGATATTTAAAGTTTCTAATCTTGTACCAATTAACAGTGAACATCTTTAATGTTATTGTACACTTTTATATAATTTTTATTCATGTACAAATTCATATTCCTTTTTCTATTCATATTTATTTTTCAAAACTCTTTTTCATATTTTCATAATTCTCTCTTTTGTTTAAACCAATTTATCAATCTTTTTCTCATCCCTATAATTATGTACCTGTGATACATTCTGTAGTTCCATTTCTTATAAAAGTAAATGAAAATAAATTGTTTATCTATTAATTTTATATATTATAACATCTTTCTCTCCCAACATATTTATTGTCCTGACCACAAAATCTAGTTAAACACTATTTTTACTAATATATTTTCATTTATACAATTGAAACTTTCAAAACATTTTAAATTAATTTTTGATTTATTTCATTAAAAAGCATGTCCACTTCGCCTTGAATAGCCTCATTTATTTGTACATGATTCACCATTCAATACATACCTTATTTCTTAATCTAGATTTTTCTAAAATTTTATTAACTCTGAGATTAACTTATATTTTCTTAATTAATCTAATTAATTCTTAAGTACAGATAAGCATAACTTTCCTCTTTTTTTTAATTAATCAAACCTTTATCATAAAAGAATTATTTTCATTTAATCCTGTATAATTGTAGGATTAAAATATAATTCAATCATCTTTTCTTGAAGATATAAGAGTTTACTCATCTCTAAATTTTTAATCTAAACAATTTATTTTAGTTTTCTTTTGTTTTCAACATAATTATAAATTTAACCTTAATTATAATAATATTTAAATACATGTATATTGTCTATACTAAATTTAATGTAATTATAAGGGACTTGAACTCAGACTTTGAAACTCCCTACAACTATCCAATCTATCTTATACAATTGATACACACAAACAAAACATCTTCATGCTAGTTCAGCACAAGATATGTATATTGAAGATCATTTTATCTTTTTCACTTGTATGTGATCATGGGCAACAGTTGTATAAGATAGAGTGGATAGTTGTAGGGAGCTTGAAAATCTGAGTTCAAGTCCTTTCTAATTAGTTAATCATAATAATTAACTATATCTCAAAATAAATTATACAATCTAAATATAACCCTTGAAATAAAAAAAACCTTTTTGTATTTCCTTTCTTTTAAATATTGAGTAAATATAATAAAATGTATTTTACTTTTCTATTTCTTTTGAAGTCAGTGTCTGTATTAAATATTTTTCATATACATACACATATATACAGACATAAATGTATATTGCACCTATTTCTTAATGTTTCACATTACTAATTTAGCAGCTCTAGTCTTGTGAGCCTTGACTCTATTCCAAGAAAAACAATTATATTTTAACCCCTATTGCTATTCCTGTCTACTTCAATTGCTTTGGTAATGAAGCTCTTTTTTAATATACTCTCATCCTTTGTATCAATATTTTTAACTTTATTTTTGATGAAATATCTTGAGCAATTCAAAACTAAAGATATATTAAAACTTATAAGATAGAGATTTTAAAAATTGTTGCTTTAAAATATTATGAAAATAATTATATTCTAATATTATAAATTAAAATAAAGTGAAACACTTTTATTATTTATCTTTTTGTTTATTTTTATATAATATTATAAGTTTTATAAACATTTCTTCAAACAGAGAAAGATAAGCCAAATGGATTTTTAGTTACTAGTTATATATATACTTTCAGTACATTGTTTGTTTTTTTTATATATAATTTGCTGTTGTGATAATTAACAATAATATTAATTATAAGAGACAAGTTTCTTAAAGAGACTTTTATTTGACTGTCATCATTCACACTTTATATGTTATTGTAAAATACACTGTTCATTGATTGGTTAATCTTTTCAGCTACCAATCTATAATTAGTTTTATGTTTGCTTTCATAGTTATTATAATATTGGTTGCAAAATTTTTGTTTCAATAAAATTAATGAATATTGCTATATTTTGAAGAAAATATATATAGGCCTTAGTAATTCAATAGTTATGTTATAAAGCTAAATTTACTCCAGAGAAAAATAATAATGAAATGTAAATACATATCAAAGTTTTAAAAGCAGTAAAAAAGATTGCTAATAAGTTTAAGAAGAAATGGAAAATAGATGCGGTAAAAAAATAAAGAAAAATTTATTTTAGATAAATTTTAGTTTAATAGCAACAAAATAAGATTGTTGGCAGTTAAATTAAACTTAAACAGACAAAGATCGTAGGTTAAAAGCATTCTACAAAAGATTGCCGAAATATAAACCAAATTGTTAATTACAAGGCTGGATATAACTAATGATTTTAAGAGACAGAAAAAACTGTGTATTGTTTAAAATCAGACATTAAACTAATTTTAGAAGTAAACAAATGGATAAAAATTTGAAGCTAATTACTAAGGAATGTGAATGGACATAATTAAAAGCTGGATTCTAATCATCATTGTAAAAATGCATTACCCAAATGGGAGTATAATTACATTGGAATGTTAGGAATTTATTAAGAATATCGAGCAAGGAAAAAAAGGGGAAATATAAATAGTGTGCACTAAAAAGAGAAAGAGTGGTCGGAGTTTCTCTACTCATCATAAGCTGCTGTTGTTGCTATGTCATGGTTGTCATAAAGACCTTGAGAAAGACGGAAAAGTGCCCTGACTTTTCTGCAATGATGGATGTATCTCAGAGTTCGTGCCTCTGAAGGTTAAAGATAGCCAGTTAGGGAAAGTGTTAATAGACCACACCAGTCTTTTATTATTTACATACACCTGAGAAGGTCCAAATAGAATTGTGTTTTGTAAAATAACCATGAGTATAAACTTTAGTATTCACTTAATGTTACCACTAGTATAGTGGCAGGATTAGTTACTCAGTAACAATATGAGCAGTGAAGGTAAAATTTTAAATCAAGGACTATATTGTTATATGTGTAAATAAAGTAAATATGATTGCTACTCACTTAAACCTATGTGTAAATAAAGTAAATATGATTGCTACTCACTTAAACTTTAATTTATGTGTATGTATAATATGAAAATAAATATATTTAATCGTTATTAATAATGTTTTGGTAATTTATAATTTTGTGGTAATTGTTGGTAGTCAGTTTCATAGCCGAATATACAACAAACTTGGTGCAGTTGAACGGTCATATCTGAACTGGGTTCAAAAGTAGGGATTATCATATAATAGTGTGTCTCATGTAAATAGTTTGTTTTAGAATAGTTTGATATAAACTAGGATTGTTGTTGTGAGTGTATATATATATATAAATAAAAAAGGTTGGGGTAGTCGTTAATAGCCAAATTTAATGTAGGGGGTGCTGGGGATTGGCCATTTTTTACTATTCAGTTAGGAAAATTTTTTTTTGCTCATTGATATTGTGGATGAGAAGAAAAAAATAGCAGGATTGCTATGTCTATCAGTCAAAGGGATAATTGCGATAATAAATAAGTATTACGATTTACCTATAAAGGATACAGTAGCATATGAGGATATTGCGAAAAAGTTAAGTGATCGTTTTAGCCACAGTCAATCTAAACAGAAGTCAAGTAAAGAGTGAATCTATAAAAGATTATGGTTTAGCATTAAGTCAATTAGAAAAAGATTGCTTATACAAAAACTATGTGGATGAAATATTGCTCAATCAGTTATTATGGGGCCTGCTTTATGATAATCTGAGAAAAAATCTGCTGGGTGATACAGATTAATACAAATGGCCTGCTTTAAAAATAAAACTGAAAGCGAGGATATAGCAGTGTAGAAAACCGATCGTAAAAAAGAGGATACATTTAATAGCTCAAAGAAATGATTATTTGTTTCTGATATTGTAAAAAAGGGCACATAAAAACCCACTGTAAGTTTCTGGGTGAAAAGCACCATAACTGTAATGTAAAAGGATGTTTAAAAAAGTGTGTAAGGCAAAAGCCAGTCATCAGCGGCAGAATACTATAAATTCAAATGCAATTGCAACAGATGATACTGTTAGCATAAATAATATGACAGCAAATCTGGGAAATAAATTTTATGTTAAATTTAGAAATCTGTAATAAAAACATTAGTGGCTTAGGCATTTCATTGTGCTCAGAAGAATTATGGAAACAGATTAAGGGAAAATGCACTGATATGCCAATTAGACAGACAAATATAAGAGCTGTAGATGTCAGTGGCAATGAATTGGGTATGCTAGGCTATGCTATAATACCTACAAAGCACAGAAATAGGAATGTAAAATTGTTATCGTACATAGAAAAAGGAAAAATCAGTCCGTTAATAGGGCAGGACTGGTTTTTAAAGTTAGATATAACCATTAACCTTAATGCTGTGAATAATATGGCAAGCAGACTAAAAATAACATAGAGATTCCCAGAATTATTTGAAAGTATGTTAGGACAAATAGCAGATAATCCTGTCCACATCGAGTTGGTGAAAAAACCAAACCCTATTATTTGTAGAGCCAGAAAGATACCACTCACACAAAAAGAAACAGTATAGGAAAAAATCAGATCACTGGTTAGCAAGGGAATGTTAACATAGGTTGAGACAGCAGATTGCATTGCCAATAGTGATTTATGGGAATTATAGAATTACCGTGAACAAATACCTGAATAAAGGAGCATACTCTATACCAAGTGTTAGAGAAGTGTTAGTTGGGTTAACAGATGCAAAATTTTTCGCAAAATTAGATCTGAATTTCACGTTTCATCAGATCGAGATAACTGAAAAAACACCTCAAATCTTAACCTTAACAATGCCTTTCGGGTTGTTCAGCTGTAATAGACTGCTATTTGAAATCTCCATGGCTCCCAACATTTTCCAAGCAAAATTGACCACATTCCAAATGGTTTAACAGCAGTCATAATATATTTGGATGATATCCTAATTACTGCAGTGACAATAAAAAAGTTAAATGACTGGGTATTAGGTGTTTGCAAAAGACTAAGTAGGGCAGGTGTTAAATTGAACAAGGAAAAAGGTGTGTGGCAAACTCAAGAATTAGTTTTTTTAGGCCACCATCATTTTGAACAAAGGATAAAAGCCATACCCAAATAAAGTCATAGCTGTAAAAAATACACATGAACTCCAGAATGTAAAACAATTGCAAGCATTTCTAGGATTGGTAAATTTTTATGAACTGTTCTTAAACAACAAAGCAATGGTAGCCAAACCATTATATGATCTGATTAGAAAAGATCACAAATGGCAGTGGACTCAGATGCAAGAAATAGCCTTCGAGAAAAGAAAGACACTGTTAAAGTCAGATAGTCTATTAGTGCAATACGATACAGAGAAAAAATGCAAATAACTACAGATGTGTCTGAATATGGGGTAGGGGCAGTTATAGCACACCCTAGTGATAAGAGTGAATGACCAGTAGCTTATGCTTCATGCACCCTTTCAAATGCAGAAAAAACTAGAGCCAAATTGATAAAGAAGAATTGGCCACTGTATTCGCAATTAAAAAATTTCACCAATACATAAGCTGTTGCTAGATATTTTTTTCCCATGACTAAGTAGCTCCCAAACACACAAGTCCAAGGAAGTTATACTGGCAGAATATTTTAGCTGCATATGATTATAAGTTATACTACAAAAAAAAAAAGGAAAAAACACACACACAAGGAAGCTTTATCTGGAACCTATAAGCTCAGAAACAGAAGTGAACTATATTGATAGTGTAAAATCTAGCATATTAAACAGTGAACTAGTAGGGAAGTGGACAAAAGAAAATCAGGAATACTAGATACTAAACAAGTGGATAAGAGATGGATGGCATAAAACAAAACCGAGCTATGTAAATCAAGGGTTTTGGATAAACAGAGAAAGGTTATCAGTATGCATGGTAAATTCCACCTGCATGCTGTAATCATGTATTGGAACTGTTACATAAAAGCCACCTAGGAGTAGTGAGAGCTGAAGCATTGGTGTGTAGTTACATCCGGGAGCCAAAAATAAACAGGGATATTGAAAAATACATGAACATGTGCAAGACCTACCAGACAGAGATGCCACTCCCAGCAAAAAAGTGCATTGAGTGCACATCGACCATGCAGAGTCAATTATAGGGAAAATGATCTTAATAATATAGACATGTATTCAAAATAGTCAGAATGCCATGAAGTTAAAAATACAAGCACAGGGGAAACAATAAAGTGTTTGGAAAGTTTTCGCAATATAGGAATTACTGGAAACCATTATATCTGATAATGCGACGCGTTTCATGAGTCACTTTATGTAAAAATATTGGAAAGAAAATGGAATTCTATGCATGAGTATCCCTCTTACCATCCCAAATCAAATAGCATGGCTGAAAAAGCAGTGCAACAAATAAAAAAGAGTTTTAAAAAATACAATTATGAACAATTACAAAATAGGTTACAATTATAAAATTTATTTAAATGTACATTGATTACATAAGTAATATTAAGGCTGTAGCCTCAAGAACATGTGTATAAAAATGTGATAGTAGGGACTTCTACAGGTCTTAAAACCACAAGCTACAGGAAATAATGCTGGCATAACATTCAACGCCATGCATAGTAACTGGTGTCACACCTGCAGAACTGCTATTGGGAAGTTGATTGAGTACAAAATTGTCATTAATCCATCCAAAGGTAAATAGAGTGAGCAAAGGCGATTACCACAAAATGAAGTTCAGAATCGGAGCAGTAGTATGGTTTTGAGATATTTTAAGTAAAACTTGGCTCAAAGGAGCAGTTGAAGAAAGTCTGCCAAATCATATAGTAATGATTAGGAGTGAAAATGGAGGTATATATAAACATCATGAGAATCACATTAGAGGTCATGAAAAAATAGATATTCAATTTTGAAATGAGAAATGCAGAAAGTGAACAAAAAATGTACAATACCAAGGAAGAGAGTTACGAAGACCTAAATGATAATGACATAGGAGAAGAACAACCAGATGGAAACGAAAACTCACAAAAATCTGCAGAACAGGAAGAAGATGTAGTGGGAGAAGGAAAATCACCCAGGTGTATTTGGGAAAAATTTAAACCAGTTAGACTTCGTGATTACATGTAGTAAGATTAATGGGGTTTTTCTCTGGAGTGGGCAGAGATGCTATATTTTGCAGAAAATATATATAGGCCTTAGTAACTCTATAGTTATAAGTTATAAAGCTGAATTTATTCCAGAGAAAAATAATAATGAAGTGTAAATATATATCTAAGTTTTAAAAACAATAAAAAAGATTGCTAAAAAGTTTAAAAAGAAATAGAAATAGATTCGGTAAAAAAATAAATAAACTTTATTTTAGATACATTTTAGTTTAAGTTTAATAGCAACACAGAAAAATGGTTGACAGTTAAAATAAACTTAAACAGACAAAGATCTTAGGTTAAAAGCATTTTGCAAAAGATTGCCGAAAAATAAACCAAATTGTTAATTACAAGGCCGGATATAACTAATGGTTTTAAGAGACAGAAAAAACTGTGTATTGTTTAAAATCAGACATTAAACTAATTTTGGAAGTAAACAAGTGGATAAAATATTTGATGCTAATTACTAAGGAATGTGAATAGATATAATTAAAAGCTGGATCCTAATCATTATTGTAAAGATGCACTAGCCAAATAGAAGTACAGTTACATTAGAATGTTAGGAATTTATTAAGGATATCGAGCAAGGGAAAAAGAAAAAGGGAAAGAGAAAGGGTGGTCAGTTTTTCTCTACTCATCATAAGCTGCTGTTGTTGCTATGTTGTGGATGTTATAAGGACCTTGAGAAAGACAGGGAAAAGTGCCCTGACTTTTATGGATGTATCCCAGAGCCCGTGCCTCTGAAGATTAAAGATAGCCAGCTAGGGAAAATGTTAATCAATCATACCAGTTTTTTTATTATTTACATACACCTAAGAATGTCCAAATAGGATTGTGTTTTTGTAAAATAACCGTGAGTATAAACTTAATAGTGGCAGTATTAGTTACTCAGTGGCAATATGGGCAATGAAGGCAAAACTTTAAATCAAGGATTGTTTTATTATATGTGTAAATAAAGTAAATATGATTGCTACTCAGTTAAACCTTAATTTATGTGTATGTATAATATGTGAATAAATATATTTAGTCATTATTAATAATGTTTTGGTAATTTATAATTTTGTTGTGATTGTTGGTAGTCAAGCTTCATAGCTGAGTATACAAATAATTCTGCTAAAAATATTGGTATTGGTAGTTGTAAATACACACTTTCTCACACACATTCATGAACCACATTTATTTTAATTTAAATTATATATTAGTGTAATAGATTAAATTAATTAGTACTAATATTTTATATAATTTGAAAAACTGTACTTAATTTTGCAATGCATAGTTTAGTGCAATAACAGAGTGACAGACTAGACTTCAATGCATATGGGTCTCAGTTCCAAGATCATTTCTAGTTCTTAAAACTGAATATTGTTTTTTTTTTTAATATAATTTATCAAAATTGTTGTAAAATGTTTTATTAATTTGATAAATAAATTATTGTTCATATTAGTTTATTTGCTGAGGTGGTAATTTATTTATTATTTATAATATATTTTAAGTTAGCCATACAGATAAAATGCTATTAATTCAAAATCCCTGGTCCCTGAGCTTTTTCTGATTTATAAATTTTTTGGATTGAAGAATAGCTTTTTATCTTCTCATTGTAAAGTTCTGCTAAGATAGGAAAAAAAAATCAATCCTCTTAACTGCAGTTAAGCTTATTAATTTATAGGTATTTACAGAATATTTATTTTCTTTAAATTTGTTTGTAAATGTGTGTAGTAATTTATTTATTGTAAAAAGTTAAAATCATCTTTAAAATTTGGTTTGAAAAATAAATATTTGTGTAACTATATTCTACCTGTACTATTAAACTGATTGAATAATTTATTTGGCTTCTCTATTAAGTTCGTTTTCATTAATTTCATAGCACTATTGTTGAGGATTATTATTACTATTTATTACATATTTTGTTATTAGTTCTAGAGCTTACATATCCAATCTATATCTTCTTATTATGTCCATGTTATAATTTTATTTTTATAGAAAGATTACTTGAAAGCACATGATATACCCTCGATTTCTAACAAAGATATTCATCAGTATATTCAGTGGTTTTATGGACATGTAAAGTTTTCTTTGCGTAACTTTTATGCAGCTCAGCATTCATGGGCCCAGCTTATGAGTAAAGTAAATATAATTTTATTCAAATTCATTTTTATTAAACTTTTTTTTTAATTTTTAATATCATTATTTTTTATTGATGCATTTAGTAATGCTAAGCTTTGAAGAAGTTTTTTTGGTCCTTTAAGTGTATTATTGATTTTATTTTTTCTTTCAGATTCACCAATATACCCTAGGAGTAGATGGTGCTCCAAATATATGCCATTTATCAGTAATGCATGTCTATTTACTGAAAAACAAAAATGAATTACAGAAGGTAGTGAGTTTACTATATATAATTGTCAAATTTTATATTTTTTTTATGTGAAATTGTTTACTTATCTACTATTATTGCATTTATTAATAAAAGCAATTTTTTTTTCATATTGAAATTTCAATTATGATTAATAAACTTGCAATGGCTACATGTAGTTTTGTAACATAAATGCTACACATGATTTAATGATATTGCTCATTAGAAAAATATTATTTTATGTTATAATTATGGTTCCAAATGTTTAAAAGATTAAAAATAATTACCTCAAATTTTTTATCATCTGCATTATTGCCATTGTTATTATTAGTAGCTTCAGACCTCCCTAATGCTCCTAAAATATGTTAGGAATCTTTCATCTAAGTAGGTATTTGTAAGCTTTTTTGCTAATGCTTTTAAAAAAATCCAAGCATTGAATTTTCTTTAACTGCTTAAATTTTTTTATGTAAAATGTATGAGTTGACAATTGAAATATTTAACATTTGGAAGAAAATTGTCAATAACCAATGTCTTATTCAAATTATAATCTGTAATTATCTCAGATTTTCCAGTTCTAGAACATGTGTATGAAAACTTTATGCAGCAATACTATACACAAAAAAAGCACAAAATTTTCATAGGCCCAGTAATTGAGTTCAATTGAATGCACTCATTGAGAAAAATTACATTCTGGTATTATAATAAAATAAATTTGATTTTTATTATTCTAAGAATTATTTACAAAAAAATATTATATTTATATAAAAAGGTAAAAAAAAAAACAAACCTATAGATCTGCAAAAAATAAAGGACCAAAATCACAAAATTACTTACATTCAGTTTACATATGGATAACATTGGTAAACTCCAAAAAAAGTGACATTAAACTTAGACAATGTGAGATAAATTCAAACTAATTTGATTTTTGTAAAATAGATATATTTAGGAAGGTATTAAGATGGCCACTTGTTCAAATTAAAAAATAATGTGAAATCAGAGCATCTGAAAATTGATAACATACCACATGTTAGCTGTTGAGAATTAATGATAAAAATGGGATTTCTTAGGAGAGACAGTGCTTTCATTTGATGGCACAATTAAAGTGGTTTCTTATTAACATTATAGGAATTCCCAACATTTTAATTTTTCAGATATTAGTCAATTTTAGTTTAATTTTTATGAATTGATTTAGATTTTAAATTACAAAGAAAAGTTCATTTAATTAAGCAAGACTCATACTGCTAACTAGCAAATAGAGCTGGACTTGGAAGATCTGTAAGACTATTTTTACAACCATGCTTTCTCGTTTTATGGAAGAAAAGAGAGTGAACTGCTATGAATGATTATTAGTATAAAATTTAATTGATATACTTTTAAATAATAATAAAACTACTCAAAAGTGCACATAACAGAATTTGCTTCATCCAGAAAGAAATATATTGTCACATAAACATCACATATATCAGATAATTTAATATTTGAAGTTATATATTAATCATACAGTGAAACAGAATCATGGTTTAAAAGTCAATAACTTGTGTGGCTATAAGGAAGATAATGTAATTAGATATATAGTAAAGCATGGAAAGATAGAGACTTCTGCACATGATTGATATAATAAGTTAGAGGTTGAATTGGCCTAATCTAGGAACCAACTATATTTGCGCAAATAATATTATTAGTAATATTAAATTTGAATTTGATACCAATAATGAAATTAAAAATCTAAACATTTAAGATTTTTAAAATTAACTTTTGTTGATGTATAGTGTTTATTACTATACAGTTGATTGTAATATCATTGAAGCAGTAACCTTTCTCATTCTTGGTTCAATATCTATTTATCATATCTTTATAATTTTGTTGGATCAGTGAAATTTAAAAACTTGATTTTAATTAAAGGCTTTTTGCTCTTTACCTAACAATGGAGTATATTATAAAATTGCGTGTGTTTAAAAACATGGACCCGGGAAAAAAAAAAATATTATGTAATGGTCAGAATCGTCTATCTTGCTAACACACTGCAGAATTCAAACCCCAAACACGAAACTGAACACCCTAGGAGGGGTTGCCTTCTAGATATACTAAGTTCGAATCTAAAGTCTAAATTCTACAGTGCCACCTACGTGATAACGCCTCTGATGCTACTAATAATTTATCCCTTTACCGGTGCCTGGTGGTCAGGGGGAAACAAAGAGACTCTATACTAAGATAAGTTTGGATTGCTAATTTACGTTTATGGATGATATAAAAGAAATGTATAAAATAAATAGATAGACCAAGACAGTGATAGGGATCAATAAAATAAAAGATCAAAATTAGTTTTAAAAGATTTCAAAGATTTATTTAGATAGAGAAATATATATATAACACCATTGTCTGCTTATATGAGACAGGGACGCTTACTAAAATGGCTGTTAGCATAACATTCCATAAAATTACATAAAAGGTTGTTAAGAATATATAGTCTATCCCTCGGGCTAATATAGTATTATGATAATGTGCTTAAAAGAGATGGGAACATGTGTGAGGTGCTTTGAGTAACTTTGAAGTTTAATAAAACATTTGAATATTAAGGTTTATAGAATACTCTTGATTTCGATAATAGTACGGACCAAAGCTTACTCAGCGATAAAATGGGGATGTGATCAAGGCATTTATTTTATAATTATAATTAAAGTTATATTGGGAGGTCAGTATTGCTAATAATGAATTTATTAAAGGATGGAGCGTGTGATACATTTAAATCACGGATGCTTTGTAAAATATATAAGTAAAATAATGGTAAATATTTGAAATGACTACGGAGGGCATCTCGCTGCTGACCCATAAGAATGTGTTGTCACGGACAGTCGAAGTCTGGACTCATCCAAAACTTAGTGACTGGGTGATGGTTGCGTCTAATTCCCAGGTGTGACATTCAAGTACACACTCTGCCTGGGAACCGCAGAAAGCGAAAGGGGAACGGACTTGGCCGTTTAAAATCCTTGGAAAGAAACAAAGCGGTCTCGACAACCAATTCATTTACCAGCAATACTCGACTACTGTATATAATACATACAAAATGGATTCACTTAGATTGAGAAAATGCCCAATCAAATTCCCAGAAATTTATTTAAAAGGGTCCGCCCATTCTCGCCGTCAAATATGAACTTTGAAATTAAAGCAGAATATTTTAAAATAGGAAAATGCATGCTTGCGGGTTTGAAAAGAAAGCATAGATTTATTCACGCAATCATGCATTTGGGACACATTTAATCATTGACCTCGCACATACTCTCATAATAGGTTAAAATCGATAAAATGTAGATTTTAAACTATTTAATTATTATACATATTAACAAAGATTAGAATAGTCCTCAAACGAGTGATTCACGAGATAATAAAATTGGGGATTTTATAAATTTAAGATGTCTTAATATCAGCGTCTTGCTTTCAACAAGGGAATAATTCACTCGGTCAAGGACTATTCTGACACACTAACATAATAAAATAAAAGAAAGATTAATAAAAAGAAAATATTAACCCAAGGATAGAGAGCAAAATTATTGATTATTATAACATTTTAAAGGAATACATAATAAAGTCAAGTAAAATGGAAAAAGAATTTAAAATAGCTATAGCATATTAGTTATAGAAATCACAAGAGCTCTTGGGTTAATGTGGGGTTACCTTTGGAGAAGCATTTGCAGGTTGATTGATGGTCGGCAGGTTTTATACAGTTCAGCAGCAAACTCTGAGATTGTTCATATTTCGGCAGCAGCAGCAGTTTCAGGGTTCCTTAGATGACAGCTTTCGATGGTATAGAGCAGTGGTCTTCAACCACCGGGCAGCGGCCCAGTGCCGGGCCGCAAAAGTTTTCTGTCGGGTCGCGCTAGACTGGCAAGAAAGTTAGTAATAACAAAATAATAAGATTTTAAACTTTTAATTAATGTAAACAGTTTTTATTTTTTTTTTCATCGCATTTTTACTCTGTTAAAAAATAAGAAACAGAACAAAAACAAAATCTAATCAATCATACATAAATTAATTTGTTTTTCTATTTATCACAGATGTTTATGGAGAGATAGAATTAAATTTATTATTTTTCTAAAAAAATTCAAAATTAAAAAAAAAAGGTTTTTTATTAAACAAACTCCAGTTGTCTTTTGATAGCCAATCACGGTTGCTTGTCGGCATTGTTTATGTATTAAAACAAGATCAAAACTTTTGACTTTTTCAAGTTTCATTTTTTTTTTTGTTTAAAAATACGCCCACTTTTTTTTTTTTGGCCTATAAGGCGATATTTTTTGGTTTTATTTGTATACTGCTAATATACTAAAACTTATTTTTAAAACCAATTTCTGTTAACCTTTTTTTAAAAATAAAAACAACTAAAAAATAACTTTGCAATTTTTTTTTTTTTGGCTTTATTTCTATTACGTGTTATCTATTTTATCATTTTTTAAAAAAAGCTTTTCCTATTAATTACATTTTTTGATCCTTTCAACATACCAGCACAAAAAAAAATTACAATAACATCAAAACTTCAGACTCTTACACATTTCATTTTATTTTTCAGATTTAAAATACGGCGAATTTTTTTTTGACTGTACAGTGATTAATTACGCGATTTCTATTTTGCCCTTACTACTATCAAAAAAACAACCTCCATATATATATATAACCATCTTGTATATTTAACATTAAATACAGATATTACATTTATCATAATCATTGCCATGTAATTACACTAGCTATGATATTTCCCAACATTCAGGTGAATAACATTTACTTCTTGAATGTTTTAACAATGAAATAATAAACATAGAAATGCAAGCACATTAATGAGAACGATTGGTATTATACTGTTTTCTGTGTTCAGCATGTGAAGGTAAGCAACACCATTACTATACACATTAACTAGTGTGCTGTTTTGGTCAGTTATAACAATTATGCTTATCTAAGGCTAAGCAGGTTACATCTTTACGAAAATTTATCTGTAAACTTCTGCCGGTCCGCAAAATCTTATCCTTATTTTTGCCGGGCCGCAGGTTTGAAAAGGTTGAAGATCACTGGTATAGAGCAGGGGCCAGCCATTCCTGAAGGGAAAATAGTTTTCTTGCCGGCTCTACTCCGCCATTTCAAAGTTAGCAATTTTAAAGGTTGGGTGATTCATAGATGAGACTGTAGACACGGTAAATTGATTTGAAGACGAAAACTCGGCTTCAAGTTTCAGTTTTCAGGTACATAGCTAGAAAATCTCAGGACAATATATATTAGAAATCTTGCTCGAAGAATAATGGTAGGAATCTTGCTAGGATAATTGTAGAATGATATATTAGAATCCTAGAATATTTGCTGGAATATTGCTAGAATATTTGCTGGAATATTACTAGAATATTTGCTGGAATATTACTAGAAACATTCTAGGATTCTAATATATTCTACAATTATCCTAGCATGATTCCTAGCATTATTCTTCGAGCAAGATTTCTAATATATATTGTCCTGAGATTTTCTAGCTATGTGCCTGAAAACTGAAATTTGAAGCCAAGTTTTCGTCTTCAAATCAATTTACCGTGTCTACAGTCTCATCTATGAATCACCCAACCTTTAAAATTGCTAACTTTGAAATGGCGGAGTAGAGCCGGCAAGAAGGCTATTTTCCCCTTGGGAATGGCCGTTCCCTGCTCTATACCATCAAAAGCTGTCACCTAAGGAACCCTGAAACTGCTGCTGCTGCCGAAACATGAACAATCTCAGAGTTTGCTGCTGAACTGTATAAAACCTGCCGACCATCAATCAACCTGCAAATACTTCTCCAGAGGTAACCCCACATTAACCCAAGAGCTCTTGTGATTTCTATAACTAATATGCTATAGCTATTTTAAATTGTTTTTCTATTTTACTTTACTTTATTATGTATTCCTTTAAAATGTTATAATAATCAATAATTTTGCTCTCTATCCTTGGGTTAATATTTTCTATTTATTAATCTTTCTTTTATTTTATTATGATAGTGTGTCAGAATAGTCTTTGACCGAGTGAATTATTCCCTTGTTGAAAGCAAGACGCCGATATTAAGGCATCTTAAATATATAAAATCCCCAATTTTATTATCTTGTGAATCACTCGTTCGAGGACTATTCTAATCTTCGTTAATATGTATAATAATTAAATAGTTTAAAATCTACATTTTATTGATTTTAATCTATTATGAGAGTATGTGCGAGGTCAATGATTAAATGTGTCCCAAATGCAGGATTGCGTAAATAAATCTATGCTTTCTTTTCAAATCTGCAAGCATGCATTTTTCTATTTTAAAATATTCCGCTTTAATTTCAAAGTTCGTAATTGACGTCGAAAATGGGCGGACCCTTTTAAATAAATTTCTGGGAATTTGATTGGACATTTTCTCAATCTAAGTGAATCCATTTTGTATGTATTATATACAGTAGTCGAGTATTGCTGGTAAACGAATTGGTTGTCGAGACCGCTTTGTTTCTTTCCAAGGGTTTTAAATGGCCAAGTCCGTTTCCCTTTCGCTTTCTGCGGTTCCCAGGCAGAGTGTGTACTCGAATGTTACACCTGGGAATTAGACGCAACCGTCACCCAGTCGCTAAGTTTTGGATGAGTCCAGACTTCGACTGTCCATGACAACACATTCCTGGTCAGTGGCGAGATTCCCTCCGTAGTCATTTCAAATATTTACCATTATTTTACTTATATATTTTACAAAACATCCATGATTTAAATGTATCACACCCTCCATCCTTTAATAAATTCATTATTAGCAATACTGACCTCCCAATATAACTTTAATTATAATTATAAAATAAATTTCTTGATCACATCCCCATTTTATCGCTGAGTAAGCTTTGGTCCGTGCTATTCTCGAAATCAAGAAGTATTCTATAAACCTTAATATTCAAATGTTTTATTAAACTTCAAAGTTACTCAAAGCATCTTGCACATATTCCCATCTCTTTTAAGCACATTATCATAATACTATATTAGCCCGAGGGATAGACTATATATTCTTAACAACCTTTTATGTAATTTTATGGAATGTTAGTAAGCGTCCCTGTCTCATATAAGCAGACAGTGGCGTTATATATATATTTATCTATCTAAATAAATCTTTGAAATCTTATAAAACTAATTTTTATTTTTTATTTTATTGATCCCTATCACTGTCTCGGTCTATCTATTTTATACATTTCTTTTGTACCATCCATAGATGTAAATTAGCAACCCAAACTTATCTTATTATAGAGTCTCTTTGTTTCTCCCTGACCACCAGGCACCGGTAAAGGGATATATTATTAGTAGCATCAGAGGTGTTATCACGTAGGTGGCGCTGTGGAATATAGACTTTAGATTCGAACTTAGTATATCTAGAAGGCAACCCTTCTAGAGTGTTCAGCTTCGTGTTTGGGGTGGGCGCCATGGACCCGGGAAAAAAAAATACTATGTAACGGTCAGAATCATCTATCTCGCTAACTCACTGCAGAATTCAAACCCCAAACACGAAACTGAACACTCTAGGAGGGGTTGCCTTCTAGATATACTAAGTTCGAATATAAAGTCTAAAGTCCACAGTGCCACCTACGTGATAACATCTCTGATGCTACTAATAATATATCCCTTTACCGGTACCTGGTGGTCAGGGAGAAACAAAGAGACTCTATACTAAGATAAGTTTGGGTTGCTAATTTACATCTATGGATTGTACAAAAGAAATGTATAAAATAGATAGATAGACCGAGACAGTGATACGGATCAATAAAATAAAAGATCAAAATTAGTTTTAAAAGTTATTTCAAAGATTTATTTAGATAGAAAGATATATATATAACGCCACTGTCTGCTTATATGAGACGGGGACGCTTACCACAATGGTGGTTAGTATAACATTCCATAAAAAATAAAGGTTGTGAGAATATATATTCTATCCCTTGGGCCAATATAGAATTATGATAATGTGCTTAAAAGAGATGGGAACATGTGCAAGATGCCTTGAGTAACTTTGAAGTTTAATAAACCATTTGAATATTAAGGTTTATAGAATATCTCTTGATTTCGAGAATAGCATGGACCAAAGCTTACTATGGGATGAAATGGGAATGTGATCAAGGCATTTCTTTTATAATTAAAATTGAAATTGTATTGGGAAGTCGGTATTGCTAATAATGAATTTATTAAAGGATGGAGGGTGTGATACATTAAATCATGGATACTTTGTAAAATATATATATAAAATAATGGGAAATATTTGAAATGACTACGGAGGGCATCTCGCCACTGACCCATAGGAATGTGTTGTCACGGACAGCTGAAGTTTGGATTCGTCCACAACTTAGTGGCCTGGTGATGGCTGCGTCTAATTCCTAGGTGTGACATTCGAGTACACCCTCTGCCTGGGAACCACAGAAAGCGAAAAGGGAACAGACTTGGCCGTTTTAAAACCTTGGAGAGAAACAAAGCGGTCTCAACAACCAATTCATTTACCAGCAATACTAGACTAATGTATATAAAACATACAAAATGGTTTCACTTAGATTGGGGAAAATGCCCAATCATATTCCCAGAAATTTATTTAAAAGGGTCCACCCATTCTTGACATCAAATACAAAACTTTGAAATTTAAGTGGAATATTTTAAAATAGGAAAATGCATGCTTGCGGGTTTGAAAAGAAAGCATAGGTTTATTTACGCAATCATGCATTTGGGACACATTTAATCATTGACCTCGCACATACTCTCATAATAGGGTTAAAATCGATAACATGTAGATATCAAACTATTTAATTATTATACATATTAATTAATATTAGAATAGCCCTCGAATGAGTGAGTCGCAAAGTAATAAATGGGAACTATTCATCTCGGCTTCTTGCTTTCAACAAGGGAATAACTCACTCGGTCAAAGACTATTCTGACACACTATCTTAATAAAAAATAAAAGAAAGATTAATAAATAGAAAATATTAATCCAAGGATAGAGAGCCAAAATTATTGATTATATTAAAACATTGTAAAAGAGTACATAATAAAGTCAAGTAAAATGGAAAAACAATTTAAAATAGCTATAGCATGTTAGTTATAGGAATCACAAGAGCTCTTGGGTTAACGTGGGGTTACCTCTGGAGAAGCATTTGCAGGTAGATTGATGGTTAGCAGGTTTTATACAATTCAGTAGCAAAATCTGGTATTGTTCATATTTCGGCAGCAGCAGTTTCAGGGTTCCTTGTGTGACAGCTTTCGATGGTATAGAGCAGCGGCCGGCCATTTCCAAGGGGAAAATAGCCTTCTTGCCGGCTCTACCCCGTCATTTCAAGGTTAGCGATTTTGAAGGTTGAATGGTTCATAGGTGAGTCTGTAGACATGGTAATTTGATTTGAAGACGAAAACTCGGCTTCAAATTTCAGTTTGCAGGCACGCATTTAGAAAATCTCAGGACAATATTAGAAATCTTGTTAGAATAATTGTAGAATGATATTAGAATCACTAGAAAATTTGCTGGAATATTACTAGAAACATTTGCTGAAATATCACTAGAATGAAGAACAAAAGAAAACCCTCCTTTTTATAGTCAAATTGCACAATACATCTGCCCTAGAGCATTACAAAATATTTCGGACTTTGCTTACTTATCAGGTGTAATCACTTCTATCCGAATGTCTAAAGGAATTCAACAAAATTTTAATTAATTTCTATTGTTAATTTCCTTGTCATTATTCGAATTACAAATTTGATTTAATTAAAATAACTTTTACTAATTGAAAGAAAAATCTTAAGTGGATCTGCTGTATATTTTAGATAAGCTTCTATAACATTAAATAATTAAAACTATTGTTCCTACCAGCCCTCATTTATTTTAACAGAAATATATGGTGTGACTTTTATTAAATCTAAAAGAAAATTATTTTACTTTTTAATTTTCAATATTTGAATCTATTTGCTAAACGAATTTGAATTTTATTTTAAATCAAAATATATTACAACTGTAATATACTTTTATAAACAGATTCAAACAAAATAATTTTAAATGACAATTTATAATCTTAACATAAGTTTTAAAATACATATCACAGTGTGTGCGCAATTACGGCCTATATAACCTACTTTTAAATAAATCTAAATTATGTGAACATACACATATACATAATATTTTATTTATTTGGGCATGAGTTATACTTATATATAACACGAGCATTGTACTCGTGGTTTAAAATTGGGCGGGATTTTCAGTATATAAGCGCATTGCAGACACACTATGATACATTGGGGTTCAAACTAAGGTATGAGGGTAGGAAAGAGGTGAGAAAAAGTGAAACGAAGATCTGAAAAGCAGATCTTACTGTTTCAATATAATGTTTTTAAGAAGAATCTAACTCTTCATGGAAGAAACATTCATATGCTCCACATTTTAGTATAGTCATTATTATAAGATTTTTTAAATTTTTTTACAGAATTGTGAGATGTAATGATAATAAGATTTTTTAAATTTTTTTACAGAATTGTGAGATGTAATGATAATATGTGAAATATCATTGCTAGACATTGTCTGTAATTTTTTTTCAAATTCTTCAAATAAGCTTTCATATAAGTCTACTGATATATCATTACTTTTGGATTATGGAAATGTTTTTTATGTTGATTTCATCAAATGATGCCACACACAATACTATTCCCTCTAAGTTGACAAATACATATTCTACATTCAAGTATATGGATGATATAAGTTTGTCCCACATATCTATATAAGATACTCAGAATCTGAGGGAGAATCTAAGAGATATCTAAGAAAAAAAGATATTGATGAATCTTATATCTTTGTTATAGTATAATATGTAAGAGCTACATTTTATAACAGGTCTTAAAATAATTTAGATATATCATCACCTTAAGATATTGCAAATGATTCTGATTTTGTCAGTAACATATTAAATTTCGGTTTTATTCTAAAATGGAAATTATTTCCATGTCATTCAGCAGTTAGGAAAAGTTTAATCTATCATTTATGAAAAATGCATATCTTGATCAAGGAAGCAATTGAAATTGAAGATTCTATTGAGTTTTTTTCCTATAAGGAAAGTCAAATCTGGGCATAAATTAATGTTTAATTCGGGGATGGGGGTCATAATTATTGTCATGGTTAATAAATAGCCAGTGTTTTTTGAATACCTTAAATATTAAAAATGAAAGATTAAAATAAGCAAATTCAGAATTTTATTAAAAACAACAAGCATAAATGACCTTTCCTATATTACATTGTCTCAACTGTGATTTGAAAATAATTGTTCTTGTACAAAAAAGTTTGATATTGCAAATAAATTAATTTTCATGCTTAATTATCATTGTTTGATTAGAACTATTCATTTTTGATCATGGGTGATAAACTGAATTTTGCTCATATAAAAAAAAAATACATTTTTATATTTATTTTCCTAATGCTAGAATAATTTTATAGTGAATCTTTAGTTGATGACATGTATTTTTTTTTTGCTTATTGCCTTTTTCTAATCATGTTTTTCTCCTATTCATTGCTAGACTTGCTTTTTGAAAACATTCCTAGTTGCGTGCAAATATACCATTAGATAATAGAATTCCTAACGCATTAGTTATTGAATTGGATGATTTATTCTAGTTATTGATCATGTATTTAAATTTTTATAACTGTTGACATGTGGCTTTAAGGCCAAAAAAATTGGGTGATCAACAGATTTCTGTTTTAAAAAATTCCATGTAGCATGAATTGTGAAGTTGAAAATTATTTCACTTTCTATTTTTTTTTTTGCTAATAGGAGCACAGTCTAAAATAAATTAATGTAGTAGTTATACAATATAGTGCTTGAAAATAATTCTACAAGAAATTACAGAAAGATTTAAAACATTTGCATAAATAAACTCACCACAAAACATATTGAATATTTTGTACCATATTTTGAGTACTATGATTATTGTCTTGGATATATAAGTAGATTTAGAGATTTGGAAGTTCTGCCAATAATAGCTAATGTGATGGGAAAAAAGCCCCACTATATCAAAAGAATAAATAGTATCAGAATAGTAAATATATAAAAATAACACCAAACTTAAAAAATATATTGATTTAGAAATTAAATAATTTAAGTTGAATGCTTAAGATAAATGGATTATATTAGCTGTTTTGATGTTATTGAACATTTTTTTAGAGATTCATAACATTCAAAGAAATATCAAGTTTGAATGATATAGTGATTATTAACATCAATTTCAAATGGCTTATGATTTTATGAACTTCCAGCTCATGATTGAGATTTTTTTTTAAATTTATAGATATATGTTTTTTATTGGTTTAGCAATAAAGTTTTTTATTTTTTCAATAGAATAGATGGTTATTGTTTTTATCCATCACACTTTTTTATTGAAACCTTTCTGGATATCAATAATTAGCATATTTAGGTAGTATTTTGAAAGATTATAAATCATACATTTTTTTGTATTGTATAAAGAATAACTTATAAAGTTGATTAAAAGTTGAATTATTAATGTTTAAGCTTTAAAGTAAATTGAATTACTTCTATCTATATAAATTTTTAAATGTCTTCTTTTTTATATTCCTTAATGTATAATATCCTCAAATAACAAATTGCAAAAAAAAAAAATCATGATTAATTTCTATTAGATACTTTTTTTATTTATCTTAAACAGCTTAGTTCAATGTATTGGTGTTATATTACTCTATATTATTTAGAAACTTTGTTTAAATATATTCCTACTAAAAAAATTTTTTATAACTAATGCAACATCACATAGTTAACAAGGATATTCATATTCTACCATCTATTAGCTAGACTGACAAGTATAAAAGCTTCACTTAATATTAATGATTGGAATATCAGATAGACATTATAAATCATAGTGCATTTAGACTTGTGAATATATCACCATTACATTACCAGTTATAATAATACAAATGTATCTCAATGTCAAAGATATTTTGAAATACCAAAAATATGCTACTAGATAAAGCCACTATTAATAGTTTTATTAATATTTTCCTTTTTAATGGATGTGGCCATTGCAATAAAATTTTTACTATTACACATAGTTTGAAAGAAGACAACGAAGAACTTGTTTTATTTTTGTACTTTCAAACTGAGATCTTAAGGATTAGCGAAGGATTAAGTAAACATTCTTTATAATGAAGTTAGTGTGATTTTGTAGATATAATCAATAATAGTAGTTGTTATTTTGATCGTCTGACATATTTATGTTATTATTCATTAGGCAACAACTATGATTCACTTTGATCTTTATTCTAATGTTATTAATTTAATTACTGCTCATCAGAGAATCATTAAAATGACTCACCATGACTTTGTTTTTGAAAATAAATCTTCAATCTTAATATAGCTTGATGAAAACATTAGTAAATGCAGTATGTTCTTTTGTTTTAGCATGATTTATATAATTTGCTTTGATATCTACGACAGACTTTCTAATACAAACAAAATATTTACATATTCACTATTAATGTAGACTGTAGCAAGGTAGAACATCTGATTTTATCCTAGGACTGTGTAGATTTATAGGGGAATTTAAGTTGTTAATAGTTTTTAAGAACTGTTAAAATTTAATTAGTTCACGATTATTTTATATTATAATTAGTAATACATTTTTGTAATATATTTTTGACTGAATTGGATTAAAACATTTTTGAATTCTAGATTGAATATTTTTGGCAATCCCAAACAGAGTATTAAATACATTCACACACTTATATATGTAATCAGCTTTATAAGTTATTACAACCATCAAAAGATTCTTTTTCTAAGACTCCTGATAATGGTCATGGTTTTTGTTCTTATACCTAGATATCTGATTAGATTTAATTATTTTGAAATGAACTGGAACTATTTGATCTTAAGTATTTTTTAACCTAACTACACAAATCCAAATATTTTCATGGATCTTCTATATTTATTAAAGATAAATATACTATAACATACTCACACACCTACATATAATTATATATAAAATATGCATGCATTAGAATTAAATATTTGAAATACAGGCACTCTTCATATAACTGGAGCCTAATTGTAAATATAGGGGATTTGAACTCATACTTTCAAGCACCCTTCTAGTATCCACACTATCTCATACTACTGATACACATGACCACATACATATAATGAGTTTAATTTCAAATAAAATTTATGTTTACTACCAGTCTGTTATTAATTTATTTATTTTAGTTTGCATAAGTGTAAAGGTTTTAAAAAAGAATACATAAGTAAAATAAATAAATATGTTGCTATCCCATTAATAAAAATAATATATTCATGTTTTTGTTCCTTCATTTTACAAATATAAAATTGATGATATGGATGAACCAACAACATAATTCAAATTAGATTTTGTATAGTTACTGGATAAATTTTGTTTATTAATATAGTTCTCTTTTCTTTATTTATAAACAGTCCAAAGATGCAAGTTAAAATTAAATAGCAACCACATAAATACTAATTTACATCAGTCCATTTTTAATTCAAAATATAATTGAAGATTATTGTGGGATATAGTTTATCAAACTTTTGTTTTCTTCACCAATTAAGCTGTATGAGTCAGCTTCTTTCAGATTGATTTGAGTGGGTTTAATAGTGGTGACTGTGATGTAACAAAATTCAAGATTTGGAATAAGCATTGTACAGAGTTTGATGATAGAATAATTTAATTGGAGCAAAGAAGATATTATTAATTTATATTGATAATTTTCATTAGTTTTTAAGTATTATTTGCATATATAAGTATGTCATGTGAAATATTTATTTGAAGTTTGCCTTTTTGAGAATAAGCACAAGTCAGTGCATGAGATTTCAAAATGTATTACAGCATTGTTGCCCTAGTGTGTTTAATATAACTTCTGCAAGGTGGTAATATTTCTCTTGAGTTAATAATTCACATATTTATGAGGATTTAGGATAAAAAGTATATGCCTATTCTTTTTATGTATCCACCTAATTACCCTTACATATATTCTTCATCTCATTGAACCATTGCAGTATATATATATATATATATATATATATATATATATATATATATATATATATATATATATATATATTAAGATAATTATTATTATGTATATTTATAATAACAAAAATATATATAACAGAAAATATATATAGATAATAAATTTATATTAAAAAAACAATATAATGGACTTCATTAATTTCCATTTATGATATTTATATTTAATATTTGTTTGAGTTACCAGCAATATATGTATACTTTAAAACATGGAAATTTTGTTACCAGAAATGAGAAGGTAGAAAAATAAGAGATATTTTAATGAATCATTCTTAATCTGTCAAAATTATTAATTTCAAAAGGGGTAAGAGTGAAATGTATCAAGTTGTTCAGTTTATATTAATTATTTGAAAGAGGAAATTATTATTTAAAAGAATTGCTTATATTTAAAGTTATTTGTTAATGTAAAAATATGCATTTTAAAATTAAACATATATAAAAAAAAATTTTTTAAAAGACATTTTAAATTCTGATATTTTAATTATAGTTGTCTGAGTCGGCTAAAATGCAATTAATTGAACCAAACTAATTAATCAGATAATGAAAGGAATTTAATTAAAGTCCACCTTAATTATAAACTAGTATGCTCCAGAAAACAAAAGAAACTAAACAGATAAAAGGGGGGGATTTGGAAATGAATGCCAGAGAGAGAGAGTATAGAGCACGTTCAGTGAATTCTAGCAGAGTATCCGTTGCAAGGGAACAGTGTTGGAATTGAGAATTACCCTATGTTGAGAAAGGAGAGAATTAAGATGTAGAAACTATACGTTCAGGATTATAGTTTGAATATTAATTATTATACTACATAGAGTACTTTTTTAATACAGCTCGGCGGGGACCAGAATTGTGTTAATTTGTGTACACCAATCTCTCATCATGTGCTTAACTAACTGGAACAGTTGAGAACTTTGTATAAACTATAAACTGGTTAGCGAATCAAACTATTTTGCGAATCAAACTCTAAACTAGTTCAGGAACTAATATTCGTGTGCTGTAATTGAAGAGTCTATACACAGCAACCTGATGCTGCCAAATTAGTCGAACCTAAAAACCTTAGTGAATAACCAGCAATTAATTATAAAATGTCAGTTTTCGGACAAAACTCTATTGGAGAGTTTAATGTGGAAAACGCGGCCGATTGGCCAATACATCTGTTGCAAGTTGAAAATTTCTTCATTTTAAATGAGATTGAAGACAACAAGAGCAAAGTAGCCATTCTCCTATGTTTCTCTGGGGAAAAAATATTCAAATTGCCAATAAATTATATAAAAATCCCATACATGCGGATGTACCATTTAAGGAATTAACCCAGAGGCTAAAGGAATTTTTTAGCCCACGCCCATCATGCCACATAGCATGACTGCAGTTAAGAAATCGAAAACAACTAGATAATGAAACAAATTTAGCACTCAAGGAGCTAGCAAAGGATTGTGTTTACGGTGATTTCATAGAAGAAATATTACTAGATCATTTGATATTGGGAATGTCTGATGACAGGCTCAGACAATAGCTGTTAGCAGAGGCAGAATTAACCTATGAAAATGCTATAAAGAAAGGGATAGCTTAGCTAATTCTAGAACAGGCACAAGCTTTCAGATCAAAAGATCAAATTAACGAGCAAGTTTTCAAAACTGATAAAGCAGAAGTAAGTTCGTTTCAACAGGAACCCCAGAGAAATAACAGAATTAAATGCTACTGCTGCAGGAAAACATGCCACATAGCTAAATACTGTAAATGGAAACAAGAAACATGTTTCAAATGCCGAATTAAGGGCCACCTTGCACGTGCATGTAGACAATCACCAGAAAGGGATAGTCAAGAAAGGAAATGTAATCCAGGCACAAATGGTAGAAGGTATAATATTAACTATATATCAACTAAAGTGCAAAACAGTGCCATGAGAGATAGGACCATTTTGCAAGGACAAATAGAGATCATTAAATTACAGATCAAAAAGACGCAATCTGAGCTACAACTCAACTTGCAGTTACAAGAACTGAAAAGTTATAATTTCAAATTACAAGATCAATTTGAAGAGGAATAGAAAGTCTGAACAGAAGCAGTTTAAAGAGCAAGGTTCTCTGAAGGAGCAACTCCAGGTTCACATACAAACAATAGATTATTTTGGTCGCAGAAAAAACAGCTGCAGTCTTCCCTGGCACAAAGTCAGCAGGCCATAAAACAGAAATCAGCTGAACTCAAAGAATTTCAAGGAAGATTGAAGGCTTCTAGACAATGAGTAATAGAACTTGAATAACAAAACTTAGAACTTAGTGGAAAATTACAAAGCAAACTCACAATGTCAGAATTATCTGAACAGTTAGAGAATTGGCAGCAATATGAAATGGACCCACAAGAAAAGATGGCCGAAAATGAAATAAACACTTTTAAAGATTTTTTAGAAGAATGGAAATCTTTAGACAGTGAGCTACCAGATACAAAAATCATAGAACAAGGAAAAATTTCCAAGTGAGAGAAACACAAATTTCAAAGTTAAATCGGTTAATCATAAAAATCAAGTGTTTCTCCAGCTTGGGAAGAGAGAAAACAAAGCACCGAGGAATCACAACATGGAGGTTTTGTAAAATATGCATTTTAAATTAAACATACATAAAATATTCTTTTTAAAAGACATTTTAAATTTCTAATATTTTAATTATAATTCTAATTAGTTGTTGTCTGAGTTGGCTTAAAATGCAATTAATTGAACCAAACTAATTAATAAGATAACAAAAGGAATTTAATTAAAGTTCACCTTAATTATAAACTATACTCCAGAAAACAAAAGAAACTAAACAGATAAAAGGGGAGATTTGGAAATGAACACCAGAGAGAGTACAGAACGCATTCAGTGAATTCTAGCAGAGCATCCATTGCAAGGGAACAGCGTGGGAATTGAGAATTACCCTACATTGAGAAAGGAGAGAATTAAGACGTAGAAACTTTACATTCAGGATTATAGTTCGAGTATTAATTATTGTATGTACATAGAGTGCTTTTCTAATACAGCTCGGCGAGGACCAGAACTGTTTTAATTTGTATACACCAATCTCTCGTCACGTGCTTAACTTGGAATAGTTGAGAACTTTGTATAAACTAGTTAGCGAGTCAAACTATTTTGTGAATCAAACTCTACACTAGTTCGAGATCTAATATTCATGTGCTGTAATTGAAGAGTCAGTACACAGCAGTTAGATATGTGGATGATTGTTTGTAGATGAGAATGATGAATTGAAGGAGTTGGTAAATGAGTTTGATTGTTTTGATTCAATATGTGATAGAAGGAAGATGCGTGTGTGTGTGTTAGATTTTGTTAAATCAAAATTTTTAAATCTATTAGTGATTAGAAATGTAAAGTATAATTGTTTGGTATATAGTCATTATGTTAAGAGTAAAGAGTTAAGGTCTATAATTAAACCTGATGGCTATCAATCTGTATTTCATAAAGTAGCTGCTTTAAAAATTATTGATATAGAAATAAGAGATTAAATAATTCTAGTGGGGTAGCTTTGTTTCAAAAAGATCAATTTTATAAAGATTATTTGAGTGTTGGTTACTCTGATGAATTTGTTAAAAGTATTTTAATTGTAATATTTGTAATGATGTAAAGGTTAAAGAAAAATATGATTTTATTTCTTTGCCATTTAAATTGTCTTTTTATAAAATTGTATGTAAAAATAGTAATTTGTTTGGAAATAAGAAAATTGCTCGGAAAAGGATATTACTTTGAATAATTTATTAATTAGTACAAAGGAAATTTTTGATAGAAAGACTATTCCTGGAGTAGTGTATATTATTCCTTGTTTTTGTAAGAAGGTAAATATAGGTCAGAGTAGTTTGGTTTAAATGGAAGAATAAAGGTACATAAAAATAGTGTTAGAAATAAATATCTTAATTCTGTTTTATATATCCAAGAAAAAGATGCAGGCCACACTATTAATTTTGATGAAGTTAAAGTTGTCTTCTTTGAGAGAAATGGAATTAAAAGAAGAATTAAAAAATTATGATCCTGAAACAACTTATTTAAAAGTTCTTTTAATATTAAGGGTGTATAGAAAGTAAGTGGAATTGTGGGTAATGGTTAGTTGAAATCTATTTATATAAAATGCGCTAACACGCATAAGCACACAAAGCTAAAAACAAATAAAGAAAAGACTCTTGCTACAAAATATCCAAGAAATGGAATGCGTAATCATTTCTTTTGCATAAATTTACATCGCTCCTAATCAATTTCTTATATTTTTACAAAACGGCTATGAATATGAGGGCCTTGATCCTTGAAAGCACTTAGCCATTTGATTAAATATATATATATTAAAATAAAAATAATACATACTTTTCTTTATTTGTTTTTAGTTTTGTGTGCTTGTGCGTGTTAGCGCATTTTATATATTTTGATTTAGAACAATTAGCCACAAAGTGTAAACTGTTTGCTTATTTGAAAGCGATTGTTATTTTATAGTTCTTTATACTTGAAAATTCTGCTTGTAGCAGTGTTTTAGAGTTTATTTTCTTAGCTAATCTGGTTGAGTTATGAATTTGGGGTAATTTTGATTATTTATTGACTAGTTTGCTTTTAATGTTTATAGTTTGATGAGATTCTTTGCATTTAATGTAGTGTTGCTGATATAGTGTAAAGATTTATGTTTTGTTTTTTATTTTTATTTTATATAATTGTATTTATTTATATATGTTGATTTTGTTGCATAAGTGTTGTTGGAAGGGTATATGTTTGCGTTTATTTAGTTATATATGTGTTTTGTTTTGTAATATTTATTGGTTCGAAGGTCATGTAACACCATAATTAAAATAAAATAATAATTAAAAAAATGTAAATAGATATATATAAAAAAAAACAACTATGTTTTTGTTGTATTTTGTAAAAATTGAATGCAAATTTGTGCACTCCAGAAAAACTAGAATTTATTCGAAAGGTTGTTTTTAGATCGCACACTGATAACTGAGGAATTTAATTAAGGCATTAACGTAATGGCGAATGTTAATTCCAAGAAATATTTGCTGATTGCAAATAATTCTAGATAAAAGACGTTACCTTATTGGACAATGGAATTAATTGCTGCAGTTATCAGAAAGCTATAAAAAGATTGGATAACAACTAGGCAGAGCAGTATGGAGAGTATTTGAGACAGTATTCGTGTGCATCTCCAGTAGACATTCCTGTTCAATTCCAGTAGGAGACATTTAGCATCAGTGCTTGCGGTTAAAGTCCAGCACTCAGTGGAAATGTAGTTCACAGGTATAGCTGGAAAGGGCCCACAGAGAACGGGAGACCGTAGTCTGAGGAAACCGTCTGATAGCAGCTGAATAAAGAGTTGAGTTTCCAGCAGTTTTCAAGTGGAGTTACTGGTAGACTGTTGCAGAGACGGAAGCTGTAAGGAGCTTAAGGTCAGTCGCAGTGCTTTACTATGAAGAGTTCATGTGTAGCTAAACTGGACTGGGGCTAAGGTATGTGTGAACCATTTTTGTAGCAGCCAGCCTGAATGAACATCGAGGGAATTGAACAGTAGCGAACTGTAGAAATAGAGTTGTTGCAGACTATTCGCTATTCTGATTACTTAAAAACATTGTGTCTTAATGTATTTAATCATACATATGGATACATCAGTTTTGTTGTGGTTTTTTTTGGTTGTTGTCAATTTAGATGTGTATTTCTTATTTGTAGTTGGTCTTTATTATGGGTTTGTGGAGTTTCATTTTTAAGAATTTTTCATTGAATGATATTAGGAGGATTAAAAAGTTATCTAGATTGAGTGATAGGATAGAATCATTAAGATGGCTGATTTTATTTTTTTTTTTTTTAAATGTGGGGAATTTAATGTTTTTCCTAGGGGTTGTATTTTTAATTTTAACAAGAATAGAAAGTTGCTTAAAAATTGGAATTTAGTTTTGAATTTACAAATATATATTTTGAGTAGTTTTTTGAAAGAAAATTTTATTAAATTTTACAAATTTATTTTAAATATAAAATAAATAGATATTATTTAGAGGCAAGATTTTAATTATTCAATTTTAAATTTTTTCTTAAAGCAGTTTAGAAAAAATAGATCAAATTTCTATTTTAGGAAATATGAAAGTAAATTAAAATGGTTGTTTGGAAAAATGAATAAGTTTATTGTAATGATAGGGTGTGTGAGGGTAATGTTTCTATTAATAAAGTTGTTAATCTTTTTGATATTAAGTTAAATGATAGAGAATTAGATATTCCTGGTAAAGGTCCTAATTTTGTTCCTTTTCATTCAAAAAATATAATTTTTGATAAAATTTTGTTTATTGAATCTAGTTAATTTAGGTGATGAGCAGAAAATTGACATTCAATTGATTTTAAATAAAAGCTTAAAAAGGAAAGAAAAATTTATTGTTAATCCTGCTGAAGTTAGACATCTTAAGGATAGATTAATTGCTAATGATGTGATAGTTTCCCGTGAAGACAAAGCTGATAGGCTTTGAAGACAAAGCTGATAGGCTTATCATTATGAAAGGAAATGAGTTCAAGGAGAAAATAGATAAAGAATTAAATAATGGTAAACATATGTTTTCAGAAAAAGATCCAGGTAATGTGATTAAAAGGAGGTTAATAGATATTATGGAAAAAATGGTAAATTTAAAATTTTTTAATAGAATAGATTTTTTAAAATGTTATCCTAATGACTTCATATCAGTTAAGATGTTTATGAATATTAAGACTCACAATGATGGTTTTCCTTTAAGATTTATTTTTGATTTTACAGGGAGTGTTGTAGAGGATATTTCTAGGTTCGTGAATAATTTTTTAAAACAATTTGTTGATTTTGGTCATTACACAGTTTCTTCTTCTTTTGAGGCTTTTGATAAGTTTAATAATTTTAAAATGGAAAGAAACTGGGTATTTGGTAGTTTGAATATTGAGAATATGTATCAATCTGTTAATAGATTAAGTAGTATTGATGTTCTTATGTCTGTGTTGGATAAACATAGATCTTTGTCAAAGAATAAAATTAAAGTTATTAAGGATTTGCTTTTATTATTAGAGGATTCTGTGTATTTTACTTATAATGGTAATTTTTATAAGATTAAAGAAGGGTGGATAATAGGTTATATTACTTCTTCTTTAATTTGTTTAGTTTATATTAATTATTTGGAAGAGGAAATTATTATTAAAAATAATTATTTATATTTAAAGTTATTTGTTAGATAGGTGTATGATTGCTTGATTGTTGTTGAGAATGATAAATTGAAGGAATTGGTAAATGAGTTTGATTGTTTTGATTCTTCTATAAAATATGTGGTAGAAGGGGGGGGGTAGATTTTGTTAAATTTAAATTTTTACATCTATTGGTGATTAGAAATGTAAAGACTAATTGTTTAGTATGTAGTTATTATGTTAAGGGTAAAGAGTTAAGGTCTATAATTAAACCTGATAGCTATCAATCTGTATCTCATAAAGTATATGCTTTAAGAAATTATTGTAGGAATAAGAAATTAAATAATTTTACTGGGTTAGCTTTGTTTCAGAAAGATCGATTTTATAAAGATTATTTGAATGTAAAGGATGAAGAAAAATATTATTTTATTTCTTTGCCATTTAAATTGTCTTCTTATAAAATTGTATATAAAAATAGTAATTTGTTTGGAAATAAGAAAGTTGTTTGGAAAGAGGTATTACTTTGAATTGTTTATGAAATAATACAAAGGAAATTTTTGATAGTCTCTTCCTGGAGTAGTGTATATTATCCCTTGTTTTTGTAAGAAGGTATATATAGGCCAGAGTAGTTTGAGCTTAAATGAAAGAATAAAGGTAAGTAGGGTTAGAAATAAATATCTTAGTTCTGCTCTATATATTCATGAAAAAAATTACAGGCCACACTATTAATTTTGATGAAGCTAAGGTTGTATTTGAGAGAAATGAAATTAAAAGAAGAATTAAAGAATCTTTATTATTAAAAATTTATGATTCTGAAGGAATTAACTTATTTTAAAAGTTCTTTTAATAATAAGGATGCATGGGAGATACGTGGAATTGCGGATAATGTTTAGTTTAAATGTTATTATTTTATAGAAGTCTGCTTGTAGCAGTGAAACTATTGGTTGTGCTTTAGAATTTCTTTTTTGGCTAGTCTGGTTGAGTTGTGAATTTGAGGTAATTTTGATTATTTATTAACTAGTGTAGCTTTGTGCTTTTAATGTTTATATACTATTATTGATATATTTATTTTAATTTGCGATTTTAATTTTAGTTTATGGATAAAGTTGATAAAGAAAATGTTTGTTTAGAAGCTTATGGAAGATGGAAGACTGGGGAAGAAGTATTTTGGCATTGGATGGTATGATGTATATTTGTATGTAATATGATAAAGTTACAGATATTTACATTCATTAATTAAAGTCTTAAAGTATGATTCTAATTATAATAATTCTATATTTACCTTTAATTGGATTGGAAAAAAAATAATTTATTTGTATTCATATTTATTTTTTAAAAATAATAATTTACAAATTTTTTACTGTCTCAGTCAATGTATGTCTAATTATTAATAAATGGAGCATTTTCAAATTAAATATAAAACAATGAAAATGGCATCTGTGAACTGTCAATATTTTTATATCTTCCCTTTCTTTTTGTCAGACTCCTGCAAATATAAAACAATTATTTATAATTGCGACCTCAGATCTTAAAGATTAGTTTTCTAATTTGTGATGCATTTTATGGTCAAATTTAAATTCACATCAGATTTAAATAAGGCTTCATTTATTGCCTGGATTGTTTATAGATATCATCATCATCATCAACCATTATCAATGCACTGCAGGATGAAGGTCTCTCCAAGTTCAATCCAGCTTCTCCGATCTTTAGCTTCTCTTCTCCACATCACTCCTGCACACTTTTTTATTTCATCCATCTATCTCACATGTGGTCTTTTTCTGGGTCTTTTACAGTCTCTTGGAATCCAGTTTAAGATTTCAATTGTTCATCTATTATCATCTCTCCTAGCAATATGTCCAGCCCAACTCCATTTCAGTCTTTTAATTTTTTAAATGAGGTCAGTAACACCTATTTGTTATCTTACCCATATATTGTTTTTTCGATCTCTTCTTGTTACTCCTAATATGCATCTTTTCATACTTCTTTGAGTGGTCTAAAGTCTCTGTATTGCTCTTCTATTAAGTGTCCAAGTCTCAGATCCATAAGTAAGAACTGGTAAAACACATTTATTAAAAACCTTCCTTTTCAAACTCATAGACATATTTTCTTTTAGTATCAAATTATTTCTACCAAAAGCACTCCAACCAAATTTAATTCTATGATTAATTTCATCCATCATGTTTCCATTTGTATTAATAATCTGACCAAAGTATTTGTAACTGTTAACTTCTTCTAACTTATCATAATCAATCTTTATTTTCATATTTTGAGAAAATCCATTAAACATTACTTTAATTTTTTTAACATTTATCTTTAGTCCTACTTTCTTACTTTCATCTGATAACTCCTGCAGCTCTAAAACATTATTTGCAAAAACAACTACATCATCTGCAAAATCTAAATGACTTAAATAATCTCCATTTATCACTTTTTTAGCTTCCCATTTTAATCCACAAAATACTTCTTGCAGCACTGCTGTAAAAAGTTTTGGAGATATGGAGTCACCCTGTCTTACACCCTTCTCAAGGTTGACTTTCCTAGTATCATTATGTAATCTAATTGTTGCTGTTGCATTTTTATAAATATTCTTTAAAATATGACAATATCCTGGATCTATATCTTGATGATCCGATGTTTTAATCACTGAAGAAATGTTTATAGAATCAAATGCCTTTTCATAATCTACAAATCCAAAGGATAATGGCAACTCATATTCATTTGTCCTTTCTATAACTTCTCTCAATAGCTGGATATGATCTACTGTACTAAAACCACTTTTAAATCCAGCTTGTTCTCTTGTTAGGTGGAAATCCAATGTTCTCTGTAGACGAGTTGTAATTATCTTGATAAAAATTTTGTATAAAACTGATAAAAGGCTGATAGGTCTGTAATTTCTAATATCTTTTTTATCACCTTTTTTAAATATTAATATTAATACTGCATTCTTCCAATCATCTGGTACATCTTTATCATTTAGACATTTGGTATATAACTTTGCTAAAAAAATGTCTAATTCTTCACCTTTTTTTAATATATCAATTATAATTCCATCAATACCTGGTGCCTTTTCTTTCTTCATACATTTAATTGCATATTTCACTTCTTCATTTAAAATTCTGGGCAATTCGGAAAATGTAATGGATATAGGAAATACTTGTTTTTATTACTATATAATTCTTGATAAAAGTCTTCTACCCATTTCATGATGTCATCTTTCTTTTTAGTAATAATTCCATCTTTTTTTTTATTGTAGATATAAATTTCCTATCAATACCAAAATGTTGTTTTACACTCTTGAGACTTTTATTCTCTTCTACAGCTTTCCTTGTTAGTTCACAGTTATATTTTCTTACATCATATTCAACTCTTTTCCGCTCCATTTTACAAAATTCGATATATTCAATCCTTTTTAATGCATCATTTTTGTATATTTTCATATTCCTTCTTTTCTTCATAAATTCTCTAGTCTCAGTTCGAAATTTTATTGGTCAATTGCTGCTTTTTTTTACCAGTTATCTTTGTTGCAGTTTTTAAAACTGTATCAATTATTTTTATATTAATTTCATTCAAATCTGAATCATGTTCAAAATCTACTAATACTTGAAACCGATTTGTAAGTTCTAATTTAAATTCATTAGAATGCTTCTGAATATTAAGGAATATCAACTGTAAATATTGATTTTCTTAATAATTTTTGTCTCTCTAGTTTTGTATTAACACATATCTTACATCTTACTAATCAATGATCACTTCCTATGTTAAATTTATTAAGAACATTACAATCTTGAAATATGTATTTTCTGTTATTCAAAATAAAATCCAATTCTGCTGTATCTTCATTTGCATGCTTTTCTGTCCATTTCCTTTTAACATTTTTCTCAAAAAAAGAATTCATAATATAAAGTTTTTCTTTTTCTGCAAACTCCACAAGTCTATATCCTCTCTCATTTCTATTACCATAACCAAAATTACCCACAGCACTTTCATCTTTCATTTGTTTACCAATTCTAGCATTAAAGTCTCCCATAACAATTTTAAAATGTTGTATACTCTGATCAAAAGCCTTTTGTACATCCATATAAAAATCTTCTACTACTTCATCACTATGAAAACTTGTTGGGGTATAAACCTGAATTATCTGCATTTGGTATCTGCTATTAAGTTGTATAACTAATCTTGCCACTCTGTCCGATACGCCATCAATCTCCACAATGTTGTTCTTCCACTTTTTATTTATAATGAACCCTACTCCACTTGTATTTCCAATATTTGTACCTTTATAATAGAATACATGTCCACTTTTTAAATCAATTGACTCTTCACCTTTTCTTCTAACTTCACAAAGTTCAATAATGTTCCATTTAATATAAGACAGTTCTTTTTCTAATTCTTGCAATATTTTTTCACTTGAAAATGATCTGCAGTTGTAAGTACCTAAATAAAAAGTCATCATCAAATGGCAGTCTGGGTCTGCAATCAGGGGATTCTTAGCACACCCACCCCCACCTTCTGCCACCAACCGCTGCCTTGGTTGGTGACTTTACAGCCTCCTGGAAATAAGGGTCATGACTTATTTTTGTCTGTCATAATTGTTTATATTTTGGAAAAAATATTTATCATTTACACAAACATTCATTCTGCCTTATCACGCAACTGAGAAGAAAGACCATGGTGTTTCTTGATCTTAAACTCAGAGGCAAAAAACTAATAAACTCACCACGCTGGCTAATGCGTATTGGTGAGCAGCCCATCCACATTCGTATACTATATGAATAATCACATAGTAATAACAGCTGCAACGACAAAAACGTATGGAGTAGACATTAGGAATTTGCCCTGCTTGGTTCCTTTAAGGCCTCCAAGAGGAATCAAAGAGTCTCCTTTCAGTTAATAGCAAAATCCTTTTTGCAGCCATTTATAGATATAAGCAGACATATTTATATATATGGAAACACAGAAAAAAAAGGATGACATTAATAAGTATATAAAATAAAAGGAATTATTCTTAAAGGCAGAAATATTTTGAAAGTTGTATTGTAAAAATTATACTGGAGGAAGAAAGAAAAAGAGATAGGAAGAAGAAATTTTTTTATATATTATGGAGATAGTTATATTTAGCTCTACAGATGCATAGACAAGGTGGCGAGCTATATCAATGCATATTAACTTCTGAGAAATATTGGCATATAATTTTAAATCACATTTCATTTTTTTTAATGTTATTTTATTTTTTTCCATCTTTTTTTTAAATTTATATTTTATGATATATTCTCTTATTGGTTTGTTTATTTGTCAAACATGATAAATTTTGTAAATATTTGTCTACAAAGAATTTTTTTCAATTTAATCTTAATTTTATCAGATTACTCTCATAAAAAATGCAATAGGTGCATTTAATTAAGGAAAACTTATAAATAGGAGATCTCAACTTTTCACATATGTACAAAATCTTTAATGTATGAATGCTTTCATAATTAGAAGCCACTCTACAGAAGGAAATAAAAAAAAAAAAGAAGTTAAAGTGAATTTTTGCACAGACTATATAAACCATTCTGTGAATCACAAATGTATATCATACACCCCTCCTGTAGACTTTATTGGACAAGTTTTGGTCTGTTTAATTTTTTTTGGCAACAAATACTTCTTTCTGAAAGACTTTAACACCTTGCCTAATTATAGGCTTGTATTGTTTTTATCCTCAGACATATCTTCCCATGAAAGCAATCAGTATTTTACTTTTTTAGTGTTTTTAAAATAGTCTTTTATAATGTAAATAGGATTTTCTTTTTCATGAAAGTTATATTTAATTTCACCACCAAATACTTTTTAGAAAATCTGTTATTATTCTTTTGCTTAAAATGCCATATCCAAAGAAGATGTGTCTTTCTAATCATAAATTGAATTACTCAAGAGTATACTAGTTTTATATGCTTATCATTATACTTTTAGAATATTACAGAATATCTTTAAAAAATATTTTTTTATGACTTTATATTACAAAAATAAAATTATATGCCTCAATTTTATACAATAGATTGATCTTTATTTTAGACTACATATACACAGTCTTAAATATTACAATTAGCACAAGAAAAATGAAATTAAAGAGGATGGAATAGATTTGTCTGAAAATCTCCCTGTACAATTAATTTATTTGAAGTAGTTGAATTATTATGATAAAATATCTCATTTTAAAGTTATTAAATGTAATATAACATACAAAATCACATTTTACTTAAAAGTCTATCAAGATATTTAAAATGATTCACATTATGAAGTTGACAAATCTTCACACTAAAAATTGGTAAAGATTTTTTTTCATCACTGATTTGTAAAGCAACTGATCCCCCCCCCAGCATTACAGGTTGCGTTCAAAATATTGAAATTATCATTTGAATTGACAAGAACAGCACAATTATTAATGTTCTGTAAATCTAGAAACCCAAAGATGTTCTTGCTTATAATAATTTAAATTAAAAACTTCACCATTAAATCTATATTGCATTTTGAAACTTGTTTCATACAGTCAGCTATGCAATTGTTTCAAAGGCCACTATTATAAAAATGGAAAATGGCATTGGAAATAGTATTCAACCATTAACATCAATTTCACTTCAAATGCTTTAGAATTTCCATTACTCATAATAAGATTTCTTTTCATATATTCATGTGTAAGCTGTATAATATGAATAGACTTTGCATGATAGCCTAATTTACTATCACAAATCTAATTGACAAAAGTAATGTATAAATTAAATATTTTGCTGACAGTAGTTTTCTCACATTTGCCTAATAACAACTAAAACTGCACTGAATCTATTAGTAAGATTTTTTTTTTGCAACTGGAAACAATCTATTGAATAAAGTTTTTGAAAAAACTTTTTTGTTATAATAAATAACAATATTTCTCAATAATTACTGTTGTTGTTTTTTTATTATTACTTTTATCAAATTGGACAACTTTATACTTTCAAATGTTCTTAAAAATTTTTCAATAGTTTTGAAAGTAACATATTACTGCCATAATTTAAAACTTATCTAGATACCATTCCCCTATGTTTGTTCTTAAGATTTTATTTTCACCAAGCTGGATATTTCTGTTCAAATCTAATTGAGGCAATAAGATTGATATATTATTAAAAACAATCATCTGATTTACGTATCATCATTTAAAAGATAGTGCTATCCACTGATTTAATAGGATTTTGTCATTGTTTTTTAGATATATATGTCAAAAAATATATTAAAAGTAATCAGATCAGCAAAGATTATACCTCCTTAGCCGTATTATTAGTTTGGATTATTTCCATCAAGTATTGAATGTCTTTAGAAAAATTTAACTTTATGTAAATTTTCTCATTACATTCAACTGTTAGTAATAACACACAGATTAGTATACGTACAATATTTTGAGTGATATTCTCTCTTCTTCAGTTCTTGATGGCCTGATCAGTGACAGTACTAGCATAGGAATTGAAACTGGACCCTTAGATTATTGAATCTTAAGGCAACATTCTAACCAACTGAGCCATCCTACTTTGACAAGATGGATCAGTTGGTTAGAGCACTACTTTAAAATTCAATATTCAAGAATCTAAGGGTTCAGGTTCGATTCCCATGCTAGTACTGTCATTGGTCAGGCCATCAACATCTGAAGGAGGAGAATAATGCCATTCAAAACGTTGTGCATATATTAACCTATGTGTTATTACTAACAGTTGAATGTAATTGGAAAATTTAAATAGAGTTAAATTTTTCTAAAGACATTCAATACTTAATATTAGATGATGGAAATAGTCCAATATATATAAATACACCTAAAATACCAACATCACAAAGCTTCAGGAAAACACCTCCTTAACTGTTTTAAGCAATGATTTTTTAGTCTTCTTGTCTGTTGTTATTGCTTTGAAATCCCTATATTGCTTATGAATCTTCCTATTTATTTTATTTTTCTGACATGCAGAGATTAAGTCAATCATTCTTAGAGAACATGGTCAGCAATCTTCTCTTCAGCAGACTTTTATATCTCCACAAACACTCTTGTAAGAAAATTACCCACTTCATTAATATGGCAAGCTTGAAAATCTAAATTGACAATTTTATTGTTTAACAGCTCTAAAATTTAATATGAGTAATAAATTGTTATTTCTTCTAAAGACAAATATATTTTTTACCAATATGATTGGAATATTTTTATTAATGCATATCTGTGATCTGTTCAGAAATTTCCTCTTATAAGTGCTCATTTAGCATTAATTTATTTTATATTCTATCTTTTAATTTTTTCATTATCTATAAAGTGCCATTGTCTTGAGTATATGCTTTTTAATAGTGATTTTGTTGCTAAATAAAATGTTTATTATAATTTATTAATATTTTGTGCATTTAATAACAGTAGAAAATTAGAGGTCACAGAACTAATGCTATTATTTTAAAAATCTTTGAATCATACTTTACTTTTCCTACCAAAGTATGAATTACATTTTTTAAGAAGAAAAATTAATCCTTTAATAGTCTTGATGCAATAACTGTCCAACAAAGAATAAAGCTTTATTTCTCAGAACTGTCTCAATTTACTATTTGAAGCAGAACAAATATCATTGCATTAAACAATTTTCAATATTATTAGCCATTTATTGATTCATTTAAAAATACAAGAAAGAAGATATTAAATTACCATGCAATCTTCTTTCATTAACTTTATAATTGTGCTTTATGCACATGTAATGAAATTATATAGTGTTGTAATTAATAATCTTAATTAAGCATCGGAGCACTTTTGGGAAATCTAAGTTCCCATAATCATAGCTTGTTACCAATTGAGAAATGCTTGTAATAAAGCCTTATGTAAATTTATGCAAATTACCTATAGCATCCTTTTTTTGGAAATGCAGAAGCAAGCTTCTCTTCTGTTTATAGCTGTGGAGTTGCTTGATATATAGCAGGCTTCTTTGACCTTGTGTTTAGCATCATTTCTTTTGGTGCAGATTATCTTGACAGTTGTTGGTTGGAAGGCATGGCCAGCAGTCCTTTCATGCTCAGCAAATATTAAGCCCCCCTTCTGTCTTACTTTCAATTCTGTTGTATAGATATCTGTGCTGCACCACTCTAGTGGCAATATTAGTCTTAGTTTCTTCATAGTAGGTTGGGTGGCAGTTATTATGGGGGCATGTAATTTTATATATAACCTGGGGGGTCAATTCGAGAGCGATTTTGTTTTTTGTGTTGTTGATCAATCTGTTAGTGTCTGGCGGTGAATGGAAACCTATTTCAAAGTCTTTGGAAATATGGGTGTAGAATGCGTGATTTCTTTTTTTTAGTTTAGTTGTGTTTTATTTTCCCTTACTAAAAAAAAAAGTCTTTTATCAATAAACCTGTTTGGTTCAAGTTTTTTTCTCTAGAAATTGGAATTTTACTAAAAACAGTCATGGCAATTTCTCAACTACCAACTGGCTTATGTTCATGAAAAGTATCTGTGAATTAAAGTTCACACAATATATATACCTATATTTCAGGGAGGAAAAATTAAATTTTTATCTTTACTATGATGACTACTTCTTGCTTTTTCACAATTAACATTTTTGATTTTACAACTATTTCTATTGTTTAAGTGATGAATCTATCATAAATGACAACCTAGCTGAGTTTTGTGAAATTGGCTATTTTAAGACTACTTTTTTTTTAAGTTTTTATACATTTATAGGAATAAGGTTATTTAAATAGAGCTAATCAAATATATGTCCATTTAGTGAATAAAATGTCTGTGTCAAATTCATCTCTAAAGGGATTTATTGGTTGTATTGCCTTATGCAAAGTCACAATTAAGAAATACCAGTCTGTCTAAATCTGTCTCAATCATAACTGTCTTTCTGAGAAATTATGTGTGGGTGTGTATGTATGTGTGCAAGAAAGAATATTGTAAGTAAACATGCTTACATAAAAAGAATAAATAGTTAGAAATGATAATTACTCCACATGTAATTAAAAGATATAAATACATAATACCATTGTCATAATTAGTAATGAAATATCCAATGGCTTGAGAGGTTAATAATGATTAAGCATTATATCTATCTTTGTGAGTGAAGAGAATAGAATTTAAAAAAAGTAGAAGATTTTAAAAAAAAGTAAAAAAAGCACAGAACAAAATCAATAATGATGGTTTTCATTAGAAACACTACATAGACTTTGATGAAATAACCTATCCTACAAAACAACTGAGGATACTCTTGATTGTATTGTTTTTATATTATTATTTGCAATTAACCTTCATATTTGAAAATCATTTCACTATTACTATTAATGAACCTCATCAAAAATCTATATAACTTTATATATATGTATATATATATTTTTAGCAGGAGTACTAATATAAATATTCTTAATAGAAATATTGAGGAGTATGAGGAAGGAAAACAATAATAAATATTTGGATAATATTGACAATAAGGGTATATCTTCAATAAAGATATTTTCTAATATCTTATGCATTAAAATTTTTTGGAATTTATTTTATGTATGTACCATCATCCACTTTTTTCAGACAATGAGTGTTAGTTTATTGAAATCAGAAATAGTATTTGCCTCTTTGCTTTGATTATTTTAGGAACTAATTATTTAGCGCATCAAATGATTAATAATCCTAGTTTTCATCTTATCAATACATCATTTTGTCCTTGATATAGAATTTTTGATCTGACTATTAATTTATAATTGTATATGTCTGTATATATGTATATAACTAATGACAAGTAATATAAAATGTTATTAATTGTTTCTGTATATGTATATTTTTAGATGAGTTTAGTAAATCTTAGAGATTCTAATGCTTTGAAAGATGAGCAAATAAATTCTAGAAGAGGCTGCATTCCAAAATTTCATCTGTCAGTGACTGATAATTTATTAAATGCTAAGCATAATGATATTTTTATTGAAGATAGTGGCATAAATTTACCTCTAAAAGGAAAAAAGGTAATTTTGATTTAGTTTTTTTGTGAAGATATTTTTTTGAAGTTGTTTTTAATTAAATTTTTAGCATTTGGTAAGCAGTATTCAAAATTTTTTTTCGTCAAATATATAATCATAATTTCTTTTAATAGTAAATTATTTCTATCAAAAATACTGCATAACAAATTTAATTCTATGATTAATTTCAATCAATATATTTCTATTTGTAATAATAATCTGAAACAAAACATTTGTAGTTAACTTCTGATTCATTATTATCAATCTATTTTCTTCTGAGAAAATTCATTAAGCAACTTTGGAATTAATGGAATATTTAAAATCTAATTTAAATAATTATAATAAGTATTCCTCAATAAATAGGACAATACACTTGGCCAATCAGTGAGAGCTATGATTCTGGTGGACCACACCTAAAGCTTGATCAATAATAAAAAACTTTTCAGTGGCCAGACATTAAAAACATTTCACTAATTTATTATTAAACATTAGTTTAGTCTTTTTAACATCTACTTTTATCTTATAACTCTTGTAACATTTCCTGAACTTTTGAAGTATTATTTTCTAAAATAACCACAATCTGAAAAATCTAGATAACATAAATAATCTCTATTTATTTTTACTCCTTTAGCCTCCCATTTTAATCTACAAAATGCTTTTTGTAAAACTGCTATAAAAAGTTTGGAAATATAGAATCTTCCTATCATATACCTTTTTTAATGTTAATCTTTTTTATATCCTCATATTATTTAATCGCTGCTATTGCAATTTGATAAATATTCTTCAGAATATGACATTATTCTGGATCTATATCTTGATCTAAAGTATATGTTTTTATAATCTATAACTTCTCTCAATACTTGGATATGACACACAGTGCTAAAGTCATTTTTAAATTGAACTTGTTCTATTGATTGGTTAAAGCCCAAAATTTGCTTTGAATTGTAATTATTTTAGTAAAGATTTTGTATCCATAATTTCTATTATAGTTATTATCAGCTGTTTTAAATATCATTATTAATACTGCATTCTTTCAATCATCTAACGCATGTTTATCATTTAGACATTTGGTATATAGCTTTGCCAATAATTTTTCTATTTCTTCACTTGCTTTCTTAAAAATATCTATAATAATTCCATCATTTCTTGGAGCTTTTTCTTTCATTATTGATTTAATTGCATGTCTCGTCTCTTCATTTAAAATACTTGGCAATTCAGAAGATGCAGTTATTGTAAGGGATACTTTATTTTTTATTCTTGATTACTAAATAATTCTTTATCAAAATCTTCCACACATTTTATGATATAATTTCTCTTTTTAATAATAGTTTCAATTTTTCTTCTTATTACCAAGACAACTTTTCTTCCAATATCAAAATGTTGTTTTACATTTTTGTGACTTATATTCTCTTCTATATTCTACTTTGCCAATTGACAAATATATTTTTTTATATCATTATCAACTCTTTTTTGTTTTATATACATTTTCTTGTCTCAATAGAAATTTTATTGATAAATTGCTGCTTTTTGTACCAGTAATCTTTATTGCAGTTCTTAACAGAATATTAGTTACTTTCTTATTAACTTCATCTTCAAAGTTTTATTTTAGAATGATTGGTAAGTTCTAATTAAAATTCATTGAAATATTTCTAAAAATTAAGAATATCTTTTGTTAATATTGCCTTTTTTAATAGTTTTTTTTTCTCTCTAGTTATGTGTTGAATCTATTAAGAAATTATAATCCTGAAATTCTGTTAGTCTAAATATAATACAATTCGCTGTACTTTCATTAGATGTTTCCATGCGATTTCTGTTTAGCATTTTACTCAAAGAAAGAATTAATAATATACAGTTTTATCTTTCTCTATGAATTCTCTAAGCCTGTTCTTTCATTTCTATTACCGTAACCAAATTTATTTACGGCACTTTTATATTTCAGTTGCTTATCAATTCTAGCATTAAAGTCTTTCATGACAATTTTAAAATGTTGTTTGGTTTAATCAAATGCAATTTATAGATTTATATAAAAATCCTATATTTCTTCATAATAATGAGAAGTTCTTGGAACCATAAACATGAACTATCTGCATTTGGTATCTACCATAAAGTTGAATAATATACCATCAATCCCCACAAAGTTGTTTTTGAAATTTTTATTTGTAAGGAATCCAAATTTATTTCTGTTTCCAGTATTTGTGCCTTTACAGTAAAATACATATCTATTTTTAAAATCAATTAACTCTAACTTTTTATTTAACTTCACAAAGTTCAGCAATGTCCTATTCATGCACTCTTCCTTTATTTGAAAGTGGTCTACAGTTATAGATATTTAAATAAAAGAACATAATTAAATGGAAGTCTTGGTCTGCAATCAAGATTTTTAGCATCCTCTACCATTTCCTGCCAACTGCTATTCTGGTGGTGTATTTTAGTTTACTGAGCCATAATTTAATTTTGTTTGTCAGGATTACAAATGTGTCCCTATAAGAAAAATAAATCGTTCAAATACATATTCTTCTGCCTTCAAGAAAACTCAACCAATATTTCAATTACGAGCTATCAGGCAACTGAGATGAGAGACTAGAATGTTCTTCAATCTTAAAGTCAGAAATAAAATACCAGTAAACTTACTACACTGGCTGACTTGTGTTGGTTATCAACTCATTCATGTTAGTTTACCATATGAATAATTAAAATTTTAATGCACAAATCAGCACATAACAGCAGAGCTTCTTCAAATTAAATCACATTACAAAATTAATGTAAATTATAAATACATAATAATTAGTACTCGAGCGCTTTTGAGAGAACTTAGCTCTCATAATCATGGGCAATAAAGAATAAGCATAACCAGATTGCTATATGCAAATATATGCAGATACATGTAAATTAATTGAACTATACATGTAAATCTAATTAATCCATTTCTTAGAAATTTTATAACATGCATCTTTCCTATTTATAGCTTTATCATTCATGGCAATAAAACATGCCTCCTTAACCTTTCTCTTAACATCATTTCTTTCCCTACAAACTATTCTTGGATTGTCAGGTTCAATGCATGACCAGCTGATTTCTCATCCATTGCGAATATTGAGTTGCAAGTCTTGGCCTTGTTGTAAGAATATTTGTGCTGGGACAATTTTGTTGAGAGAGTCACTTTCGTTTCTCCATAGTATGTTGCCATGCAATTATTGTCTGGGCACTAAATATTATAGATGGCTTGAGAAATATTGTTGGGTGTTACTATATCTTTTGTATTATTGATAATTCTATTGGTATTAGGGGGTGTGTGAAAACATAATTGAAATTCTCTATTAAATACTGAGTGTAGTTTTCTATGGTCATTTGCAATATATGACAACAATTGTAACGGTAAGATTTCATATGCCTTATTAACATGTTGCAAAATTCCACCACCACGTTCGAATGGCGGCATAACAGGTGGGTTCAGGGTCTGTGATATCGTATTCGAACCTAGTAGTTTCATTCACAACAAAACCCACATGACAACGCATCTACCCTAACAATAGCATTATTTTCTAGGCCCGGTGGTCAGGTAAACAAGAGACTCTAACTAATGGTTTCAACTTACGGACTACTACTATATTCTACTATTCATTGATATGAGTGATACTAATTATTAATTAAATTAAGCAGACACAGACATGGATATAGATAATTTAAATATTTAATTGCGATTAATTTACATAGATAAATATATTACGCTACCTGGATATCAATATAAATTACACTCCATGCCTCACGTTTCAAATGGCGAATGTTATGAGACACGTTATGAGATCTTAATGAGGAGTGCATTCGTTCACGAAGCTATCATCCTATTTACTTTATAATATTAATATTTATTCTAATATTTTACTAAAGATTAACAGATGTGGAGAAGTGTAGTGAGACCCAGCATAAACTTTATAATTATTATTAAAGCGACCTGCGGTAGCATGGAGACTGCCGAGCTATAAGAGAATCGGCTTTCAAAAAGGATAATCGCAGAAGAAATGTTAGAGCCCTGTAGGTCTGTCATTAGTGCGGTATCGGTCTTAGCCTTTTCATGCCTGACCGCATGACAAGGTAATTACTAATGGAATATGAAGAGGGTCGGCCAAACATCGGGTCGGAGCCCTTAGGAGTGGTCACGAGCACGGTGGCGGTATGAGGTCGTAGCCTTTCCATCCCTGACTGCGTGACAAGGTTCTGTGCTATTATATATTTTTGTGTTCTCCTTAAGTGCAAGAGCAAAACATTGACAGTATCTTCTTTACATTTCTGCGATATAAAAATTCACGTATCAATAACTAGCGCAGTTCATAACTCTAATGCAAACGCATTTATTTATACAAATCTATCCCCAATCTCCACACGACTAATGATTAATTTACTATCATTAAAAGCCCCTCCTTCCTTCTTAACATTATGGCTTTATTTAAGATTTAACTAACCTAGCATGAATGATAGCTCATTAACAAATACATTAACTAATAATATAGATCTCGTATTTATAAAACATATTAAAAACATTATATGATTCCCGAGCTGAAATCTATTAACCGATATGATTTACTGTTATGATATTAAATTCGCAGAAGAGGGTAGCCCATCCGCGAATTATATAAACAAAAAAAAACATCAGCTCGGAAACCACATGGTCATGAAATATAATCTTAACGAATACAATAAAATTGATACCCAAGTAGAATAAAGATAGATTAATTTACGAGGTTTGTTTTAAAATAGTATTATCACAGAAAATAGATTTAATTTTAGGATTACAATAGTAGAAATTAAAATGAAATTAATATTTAGAAATATAGAGTTCAATTAGAGTTCCAAAACGAATTTTAATCTTGAGTATCATGTTACCTTTAGTTCATTTAAGTGTGCACACTGTTTGGAGAGTCCGAGTTTCCTGGTTCAACGGCAGTTACATTTAGGAGAAGATTTATTCGACAGAAGTAGCAGAATTCTAGGTTTATCACATTTTCGTGGGAATTTTGATATTGTATAGCCATCAGTCTGGAAGAGCGTAGCATGGCGCCTACTCTTGGCACATTGCTAGATATAAAATTTGGATCACAAGAAATATAATCAACAGCATAATTAGAATTAACGTTTCTGGTTCTAACCTTTCATTTTACTTTTTCATTTTACCCTAATTTGAACAAACAGTTGTCTTTTTATTCTATTTTTCCTTATCTCTGGGATCCATCGAGCAATACGTCATCCATGCAGCTGTCTCTCGGGTCTGTGCCATACATCCTTTTAGGTCACGGATGCAGCAGTCGTACAGGTTGGAATTTCAATCTGATCACTTTTACATTTTACCTTTTACATGACGTAATTTATAAAAGTTATTTTTAACAAACCTTTTTCTTTGTTTCTGTACGTTTTAAAATACCTTTTTAACTCTGTCATCTTTTTTCCCCTCCCGCTATGACTTGCCTTTAATTAGCAGGGGAATTTTAAAAGCTTCTTTATTTTAATTGAGAATTATTTATTTTTATAATTTAAGTATTACCTGGACCTGACCTAAATAATAATATGTTTACATTTTAAAATATAATTATTGATTTTTTTATATAATTTAAAATATTATTTAAACCTATCAGAATAATTAATAAGATCACTTATCTTTATACAACTTACACACGGCAATTTAATAATACCTTGCAATGCGTTATTTTTAAATAAGCTTATCGGAGTATGTGCGCCTATATAACATTTAATTATTTATTTAAACACTTTACAGAATTTGTATATTATTACACATTAATCCGATGTTCAAGGTCAGAATCCATGTAAACCCATACAAAAAGGGGCGAGAGGTAGAGTGATGACAGAACTAAGGTAAAACTAAGATTTGAGTACAAATCTTACAGTTTCACAATATTCTGTTTTTCTCCTGCTTAATCACATTATTATTTAATTTACTGTAAAATTGTCTAATCTTCCTATCAATGCTATTCTGTTTGAAACTGATAATTAATAAATCATTTCTATATAATATCAAATTTGCCCTCTATTTGCATATAGCAACCTGGTTATGCTTACTCTTTATTGCCCATGATTATGAGAGCTATGTTCTCTCGAAAGTGCTCGGGCACTAATTATTATGTATTATAATTTACATTAATTTTGTAATAAATTGTGATTTAATTTGAAGAAGTTCTGCTGTTATGCGCTAATTTGTGCATTAAAATTATATATATATATATAGTAGGCAGCTGAGTGTGAAATAATTTCTATTTACAAATGAATGTATAAAATGGACCTTAGAAATTTGCCCTGTTCAATTCTTTTAAGATGTACAGTTATTCATATGGTAAACAGCAAACTCTTTAATGCAGCCTTATTTGTGTTACAACAATAACAACAACAAAAAAGAATTTACATGAAAGTTAAACATTGAAATAGTTATATGTAGAATATTTAAAATCTTTTTATGAGTCTGCTACAATAAGTAACTGTGATTGATGAAAAATTATTTTTAATTTTTATTTATTTATATTATTCCACAAGGAAAATGAAACAGCAATATATTATGTTAAAAAATTTTAAATAATAGAATTGAAAATAAAAAGATTTTAAGTGCTAGTTTAAATATCTTTTAAAATTATTGAAGTCTTAAAGATGATTAAGTTTGTATACACCAAAAATTAAATAATATGAAAACCAATAATGGAATATTGGATATAAAAGAAAAAGGATACTAATATAGTTTGAATTCTTTGCAAGTTTTTAATTAGATCTTTATTAAAATAGACAAAACTTTTCATATAGTAGTGCCACTCACTGCAAGCCAGAGTAGTCGATGGATGCCAGAAGGCTTATGCATAAAATCCCTCTCTAGTGCCTACTCATCCAATATCCCCAGGCTAGTTTCTAGCTTGTGGCTTTCATCATATCTAAAGCCTCTGGCATCCATTGACTATTCTGGCTTGCACTGAGTGCCACTATTGTATGGAGACTTTTGCCTGTTTTAATAACAGTTATGAGCAAGTATAAAAAATGGTGATCGTGTGATAATTAGATCTTTTGTAATATCTCATGAATATTGTAATCCATAATATTTACATAAACAATGCTTCATACATTCCTCTCTTTTTGGCATTCCTCCATAGAATCAATCTGTATGACTACTTTCTGATATTTATAAATTCTTTGATGTGTGATAAAAGAGAGGCAAATACAGATGTGCCTAAAGTAGCAGACTCTATATGTATCAATGGGCAAATACTAAAATATTAAGCAAAGAGAGAAGTAAAAAACAAAAATTTAAAGAAACTGATTACATTATAATATACTATGATGATTTATAATGTTTGGAAAACATTATATTAACCTTGCTCTTAAAAGGAAAAAAATGGAGGTTAGGAGGAACTTTTTAGATATATAAAATTTCTACTGATTCTTGCCTTTAGTAGAATAGTTTAATTGCTTGGAGCATCATCTTAAATTCAGTATTCATAAATTTATTTATTCAATTTCCATGCTTATCAGAACAACGAGACTTAAGAAGAGAGGAGACAAATTCCACTTGAAATATTGTACTATATACCAGACTTTGCATTATTATTAACAATTGAATATATTTGGAAAATTATAAATGAAGATTGAATTTTTAATTGTAATGTTTCGTTAAACATTTCAAACGTTAGCTAAGTAAAAATTTATTCCATGTGATAATTTTGTTAACTGTATGTAAGCATGCTATCAGCTGGTGAACAATTCAGCTAAATGATGGAAATAATTTAACATATAACTACAAATATGGTAATAGTTTTTGTATATTATTTCAAATTTTTTAAAAAAAATCATATTTGAAAATATTATATCAGGATCTTGAATTGTCATGACAGTTTAAGGAAAAATAGAAAAAAAGTTATTTCTTAGGGATTGATTCAAGAACCAAAATAATCAGACCAAAAAAAAAAGGGGGGGGGGGAGAAAAAGAAAGTGGAATGAGGTGAGATTTTCCTTTAATCAATTACTATAAAGGAGGAGATGATTTCAAGACTAAAATGAATAGTCAAAAGAAATCTGGAAAATAATAGAAATTCAAATGATGTGAGATTTCTCTTTAATTGATTACTATAAAGAACTTATAATGATACAAAAGTATGTTTAATATAAATATATTAAATAATCTCCACACTAACAAACATCCTTTAAAATCATATGAATAAAGATACAATAAAAGGCAAATGATCCCCAAGATGCATTTCATGCCAAACCAGCACTCATCAGTTGTCTTAGGTCACCATCTCACATATATATTCTCACCCTCAGAGAAATCAATTTAAAATAAATATACATAAATTACGACTAAGAAATAAATAGCAATATCTACCTGAATCACCCTCTTTAAAATGTCAATTATTGTCTTGATCTGATCTAATTCTTGGAACGTAAGAGTTAATGTACTTTTCTTATAGTACAATAGAATTGAGTTGATAATGCCACACAGGTATGATTCAGCTAATGGTAAAATCATGTAATAATAATGATAAAATGATCTCAGGGTTCTTAATAAACAAATTAAATATATTTTGTTTTCACATATTGTTGAATAACTGAATGACATCCTAGTAGACTATAGGAGACATACATTTCCCTTGTAAGTTAATTATAAATTTATTAAACGCACATTGATAGTGTAAGCTTGTGGTTAAACACCTATAGAGGTCCCTACTATCACATTTTACACGCATATTCTCGAGGTTACAGCCTCAGTAAATATTACTTGTAAGTTAATGTATCCTATTGTACCATAATAACACTATTCATGATAATTAAAGAAATATTAAATTTAAATAATACAAGCATGATACAATAAAATTTAAAAGAACAGAGTCTTCATCTAGGATGACATTCGAATGCTGAGAATGGAAAAGGTACCTTTTAAGCCATTCTGATACTCATCAACAAATGCAATTTTAAAATTATTTTCAAAATAATGTACAACTCCAATGGTTATAATAATTTAAATAGTATACAGTCTTAAATGAACTTAATTTTTAAAGTAAATCAGACAAATAATTTGAATTCAATTCCAATCTTTGGAACTGCCATTCTAATGCAACTTTGCATTTTCAAATTTGGATCTGTATTTGTAAATGGTATTATATATCTGATTTGAATAAAGATTTCTATAACATAATTAACAATTAATGTACCAAGAAATCATATTGAGACAGACATTAAAATTTAATAATAATAATAACAAATTTATTAACATTAGTTCACTTTACATATAATTAAAAAGATAACATTTTACATGAAGTTTTTTTGCCAAACATAGTCAGTGATATGCATGATGCATTTATAAAAATAAAACAAAATTAATAGCTTATCCCCTTTTAAATCTAGTTCTTATTTACAATATTAGATATTCTTGTTAACTATAACTTAATTACTTTTTTCTAAAAACATCCACTGTGGCTAACTATTTTTATTCCATTACACGTGTTTTAAAATAATAATAATAATTTGCTATTATATGGAATCACTTCCAGATAGAATATAAGTGCTATTCTATGGTTATAGAATAATTATTTACTGAGATTTTACTTTTTTTTAAAAAAAAAAAAAATTTACAATCATATCAGAGATATACTTTTATGTCCATCTGGCTATTATTAATTAACATGTATAAATAACAATTCTTTATTTAGAGAATCACTGAATAAAATTAAAAACTTAACCCTTAATTGATAAAAAGCTTATTTCTAACAGATTGTCATGCTAATACTATTATCTCTGACATAGATAAGAAAATAATATCTGGCATTATATTAATTTAAATATTAAGATGATGAATTCTTTCAGAAGTCACATATATAGCAGACTCCAATTTTTGCTTATATACTCAAAATGAATTATTAAAGAAACATTTAATGGCCTTACCAATCTATCAGTGAATTACTTCTGGATGATGACAACAATAAAGCATATGTGCACATCTTATGCTATTATAAAATTAAATTTTAAGAAAATATTTTTGTTGGTTTTATTGTAATTACTGGTAATGCACATACTATTCTTATACACTGTGAATAGAACAGTGTCCCTGAAGCAACTATATACTTCAGATGCAAACTTATCAATTGTCATAACCATTATAAAGCATACATTAACTTCACCTACACGGTAAAATAAAACTAAGATATCCTCATGAGGGAAAGGCTACTCCATGCCACAACTACTATACCGAAAAGAACAACGGAAAATTCCAACATACCATCTCTGAGGGAAAATATGTGTGGATGTGATCCTAGCACATGGAAGTGGAATATAAACCATAGAAAAATTCTGTCTAAGGATACAGCTATATTAGCTAAGGATATATGACAATAATAAAATATTAGAACAAAACCTCTCATGGAAAAATATCATTGGGGACAGCAATTCTCAGTCTTCCAATGTACAATAATTAACATACAATGACAATAAAGCCAAATGCATCCCACAATGATAAAAATGGGAATAACATTAATCCTAAGCATAATCATGGCAAGATAAAATAAATATCACTTGAGACTACAGATAATAATTTATCTTTAAAAAATTCATACATGAAATAACGCACTAAAATCAATAAACAAATACAAGACAAAATGACTAAAAAAAATATACCTTGAATAGCATAATACATTCTGCAAATAATAATAAATATACATATAGCGAATAGCAGCATGATATTTTGAAAATAAAGTGGATACAAATGACAAAAATGCAAAACAGTACTAAGTAATAAATATAAATTATACTACCTTATTAGCATTACACTGAAATTACTATGTTATATTAGCTAAAACTTTTTGTGAGCTTCTGATAAATATTAGTACTAGCCAATGTAAAGCAATACAAATTTGCTTTAATTGGACAAGTATATCAGTATAATTTACCTCATATCAGATAATTAAATAATAAAATAAATTGCATAAAATTTTCATCTTGAACAACATAAGAATAAACATGTAAAATTTTACCTGACAATTTGTAATACCTTTACATAATAATAAATGAAAACAAAAATTATTTTTTAAAAAAATACTAATAGTCCGTTAACTGACATCTGCTATGTTGAATTTCTGGATATGGGAACTAATGTCCTTTGTTTGGCGAATCATGTTAAAACCATGTATCCATCATTTTTGTAAATTTAAAATAACACAAATATCAAGACCTTTAGGAACAAACTGCACACACATTTTAAAACATTTCTGAATTACTGCAGCATATTTGACTTACTGTATAAAGTTCACTATAACTTGTTTTCTTTCATTTTATTCAAATATAAAATCTTATTAAGGAGATTTTATATATCTGCAGATATATTTAAAACAAAACTTCTCTTTTAAAAAAGCATTTCACCTTATTAATTTAAGTTATCATTTTTTTCAAACGAAGGTAAAATTAACGATAGTAATTAAAAAAAATTACTTTTCCTGAAAATACATAGCTTGAATAACAATTTAAATTAAAATCTTTCTCCTGCATTCATGTTCTTCATTTTTAAATAATACTTTTAAAATATTTAATTATGATGCAGATAATTTTTCGGCATTAGAAATAATTTTCTCTAAATATTTTTGGAACTTTTCAATGGATAAGTTTTTTTTTTATATTGAACAACATTCAAGTGAAGCACATATCTAATATAAGGAAGAGAATAATTACATTTATTATTATTGTCATTCAATGGTTAATTCTTTAAAACTTAATAAAGTTAAACTCCATTGAAGCATTTCTTCATTTTATCATTAAAATAGTTTAATAGTCTATCAATGGTAGATTTTAAATAATATTCAATTAAAATTGTGTATATATAATGCCAACTCAGTCCAATAAACAGTTTCTTTCTTTTATCTTTTAAATATTATTCTAAGTTTAATTAATTCATTGATGAAGAGGTGAATTCAATAAAGGCAGAGAATATTAACAATAAATTAGTAAAGTACACAGTTTGACACACACTTGAAAATATGAAATTATCTTTATCCTGAAATAGTCTCATTTTAGATTTATTGCTAAATAAAGAACTGGTTTTTAGCGAGCACCTTTGCTAATTTTCCTGGAATTCCTAATTGGATTAAGTATGGCTGACCCAATACCTATCTTAATCTAGCAGCTTATAATTATTTAAACAAAAAGAAAATTTATAAAAAAATATTAGTTATTTTTAAGTTAAAATTTTTAAACCAAATTTTAATGCTTTTGGCTGAGGTGTTACAGTCAGCCAGAGAGAGAGAGAACAAGCAAGATCAGACAAGAAGCAGCTCTCATACACCAGGTTACCCTATTTATAGATTTTCATACCTAATGGGCAGCCAATCAGAAACCTATCTCAGGAGTAATAGCTGATTTATTCATGGAAAATATAGAAACTCGTGCTTTAGAATCATTCTCTTTAAACCCCCTCATTTGGCTCAGATACATAGATGGCATTTTTGTCATATGGCAACATGGAAAAAATAAATTAGATGATTTTTTCTTACATTTAAATAATATGCATCCTCATATTAGATTTACAATGGAGACAGAGTCTGATGGAAAACTCCCTTTTCTTGATGTTTTAGTCACCAGAACACCAAATAGTTTATCTTTTTCAATTTATAGAAAGAATACACACACTGACAGATATTTACATTTCCATTCTCATCATCACCCAACTCAGATCGTTTCTGTATCCAAAACTCTTTTAAATAGAGCATTTCACCTTTCAGATAAGTCACATCTGAAAGGTGAAATAAATCATATTAATAGTGTTTTATTAGCAAATAGTTATACTTATAAATTTATTAAAAAAGCCTTATTTCAAGCCCAAAATGGACAAAATAGGAAACAAAAAGATAATAAATCAGCTATTAGGATTTGTGTTCCAAATGTAAAAGGAACTACAGACAGTATTGGACGTATATTAAAATGCTATAATATAAATACAGCATTTTCTACTCATCAAAAAATCAGCAATATAATAACCAAGCCTAAGGATTCAATCCCTCTTGAATCTCATGGTGTTTATCAAATCTCATGTGAAAATTGTAAGGCTTCTTACATAGGTATGAGTAATTGTCGCATCAGTGTTAGGAGAGATGAGCATGCTAATGCAGTTAAACAACACTCGTCATCATCAGCACTCTCACTCCATACTATGGATTCAAGTCATAAAATTAATTTTTCTAGTACCATGATCATATCCAGATGTGATAATCTATACCAGTGCAAAATTAGAGAAGCCATTGAGATACTTAAAAGGCCAGATTGTATCAATAAGCGAGATGATACAAGCAAACTTCCTCCTATTTGGAAAGATTTTTTTAAAAAACATTCTTAATTTAACATTTTTGCTATTGGTGGAACGTTTTTTCAAATCAGTGATTGTAGCACCTCTACAACCATCTTTCTACCTTTTATCACTCTCTGCGGATGACTTGTGTTACCAAGTCGAAGTGTCAGTATATTAATATTTAAAATATTTTAACACGGACGAACCCGCAAAATATGTCTTTTATATATGCAACCCGTGAAAACCTTCGTATCAACATATATATATAACCATTAAATGTCTGTATTTTTAAATCATATAATAATTCAAACAAATTTATTTAACACAGTATTTAAATTTTAAACACTTGTATTAATGGTTGATAAAGATTGTCAATGATACAATCGCAAGTACTTTCAGTAGTGAATATATTGTTTAAAATTTGAATACTGTGTTAAATAAATTTGTTTGAATTATTAATATATATCTAGAATAAATTTGAGTAATCAGTGTTTAATCTATATTGTCACCCAGTTTCTGACTTTTACCTTTATCAATGAGGTGAGATTCAGAGCTGGAAGTTATGCAGTTATAGATCTATAATCACTTCCAACTCCATTTTTTATGATTCAAGATAAAAACTTGAAATTCAAAACACTTTATAGTTTGGAGTTTGAAATATTCATCTTTTATATTTCAGTGCCTGATTAGTAATATGGTTTTTGGCCTGAGCAGGCATTAATTTTTCCATTTTATAGTGCTGTAATGTATCTTAAAGTTGAGAAATGTGAAATCACTGAAACCAATACAGTGATATCTTTATGTAATAGTGTTGAAAATTTTACTGACAAAATCAATATTGTTAATGTAAGTGTAATAACTTCAAGTGTTTATGCTATAATGAATGATAAAAGCATTTAAATGTGTGAAGATCTACTAGTGACTTGATCAAGACTAATACTTCACTTGTTATCAGAATGTAGCATATTTATTGATTGCTATTATTTATCTGAATTGAAATTTTTAGTGGATTGTATTTCTAATAATTTGTGTTACTTTTATCAAAATGTTAACTGAATTCATAGAAAATTTATTAACAAAGAATTATGATATATTTTTTCTAACTGAAGCTGGCAGAATGAATCTCTATTTGATGATAGATATACAGTAATTTATAAGGATAGACCATCATTTAGTTTGCTAAGAAATAGTGGAGTCTTAATTACATTAAAGACTTTGGAAATATTTTCTTTGAAAAGATAGTGTTATTTCGAGTTGAATAATGAGTATATGAATTGAAATTTTGCTAAAAAATAGTGTTAAGTTTCTTGTAGGAAAAAAGTATATTATACCTGCAATATCCATTGATCTATTTGATAATCTCTTAAATATATTGCTTTTACTATTGAATTATTGTAATGATAATCTATTAGTCAGTGATTTTAATTATCCTATGAGTTTAAATATTCGTTTGAGTAAACCACTAGGCTTCCAATGCTTGACAACTAATGTTAATTGGCTTTATGAATTATATGAATCTAACAAAACAATTATTGTGGCAATAGTTTAAATAAAGTTATTAAACTTATCTGCTTTTAGTATTACAGTATCAGTGTGAAACCTGATGTGCCACATTCCCCTCTCAGTTTTATATTCTTGTTGCTTTTAGTGAAAAACATTTTTTTTTTTTTTTTGTCAACAATTAAGGGATTTTAAAAGGGAGGGAATTAACTAATATTTCTTCGAATAAAGTGTATAATTGTTTGAATTTAGATACTGCAATTGTAAAATTTGATGCAATAATTAATTTGTGGTATCTAATTTTTTTTTGAAAATGAATCAAGTGAATAATTTTTTATATAGTTCTTTAATAAACTTATAAAAACAGTTAAAACTAAAAATAAATGCTATAAATTGTTTAAATCTACAAGATCTTTATTGTAATGTTTATTTAAATCTTAAATATATTGCCAAGACAAAACAAAGAGTGGATTTTAAAAATCATTAACCAAGGGCGAAAGGCAATATGCATAAGGATCTCAAAAGTTCATGAAAATTTATAAAAAGAAATAAGTCGAATTACGAATCCTCGTTCAAAGTTAAAGGTAATATGATAACCAATTTTTGATTAATATCAAATTGCTTTGCAATTTTTTTTTTTATTCTTGCAATAATATTTTAATCATTCATATGATTTATCTGGCAAATTGTTATTTCTAATTCTCAGTCTTATGCAAAGTTTAATCTGTGTCAACAAGTGTTGCTAGTTAAACCACTAAACATCACATGATCACCATCTCATGCTAGCACATAACTGTTAGTAAACAGGCAAAAAATTCTCCATATAATAGTGCCACCTTGTGCTAACCAGAATAAATCAATGGATGCCAGAAGGCTTGTGCATAAAATCCCTATCTAGTCTGGGGATATTGGATGAGTAGGCACTAGATAGGGATTTTATGCACAAGCCTTCTGGCATCCATTGATTACTCTGGTTAGCACAAGGTGGCACTACTATATGAAGAGTTTTTTGCCTGTTTACTAAATGTTGCTAGTGTTTGTAGATTAAAATAAAGCTTCAGATATGTTTTGTTGATATAACTCGTGTACTTTTTTCATGTTTAAACTTCCTATCTAAAAGTCACTTTTTCTTAAAAGTGGAAAGTACCTATTATAAGAATGTCCATAAAGATAGGTTTGAAAATTAAAGACTAGTTTCAATTTTAACAATTCAAATTAAATTATTTGAATTGGTTGTATATGAATTTATTTATACTTACCCAAAGAATTTTCTTCAGAATTTCAACATGGGGTTATGAGAAATAAATCTATTACTATAAATATGGTACATTTTATTGATGTATAACATATTAATATTTTTTTTTTGTCTAAAGTAGGAATTTGCAAACTTTTTTGACTGTACATGGACTTCCATATGATCTCTAATAGACTATGTAAAAAATATTTTTACTGTCCAATACATGAATACTCATAACAAAGTAAAATATTACAATCATGCAAAAAACTGATCTTCCATTTTCAACAAACTTTTATGATTATAATAAAACTTACAAAAATTATTTTGGGTCATTTTAGGAAGATATACAATATTGTATGCATGTGTGTATGTATGTTAACATGTGACTGGTTTTTGGTAGATTTAAATATTTGTCACGTCTACATTTTTGTAGCAAAAATCCTGTACTTATGCAGGGTTAGCAGTCTGCACAAATCATCATCATGGGCCATAATTTTCCCAACTTGATTTAAGGCATTTGATATTTCCCACACCTTTTTTTTTTTTTATAGAAAAAAGGACAATTTATTTTAAAAATTTGGGTTCTGTGTCAGATTATTATTTTAATGATTCAAATATTCCTCAGTAATCTGTTTTAGGGACATTTTTGTTCAATAATAATATATTTGACTTCAATGACATTATATCTCGCTGCGGCATTTTATGATTTGCTGATGTATTAAAATTTACAAATACATTAGACATCTAATGATTGAGATTATCTACAAAATAGAATCAGTGGATTTGAATTGTGATGTACAAACAATTATATGAACATAAATGCAGATAAAACAAAAACGATTACTTTTTCCAAAAAAACAAACATATATTATTAAATTATATATTAAAAGGAAATATTTTAGAGTAAATACATTATTATTTTCAAGCCATGTACAATATATTCTAAAGCATTTAAAGTTGTGGGTGAAATCTTTAATGGAATAAGATTTCTTAATAAACTTGTCAACAACTTCGATGCCTATAGAATTACCTATTCTAGATTATGGCATTGTTAGTTGGAGCTCTGGCAATTATTCTCACAGTAGAACATTAGATACAATATAAACAAAATTTATAAGTTATTATATATGTCTATTCATGTTTTTTTATTCATGTTTTTTTTTTAATGTTATAAAATCTTGATAGTTTGTTTCTCAGAAAAGTAATTAAAGCATAAATTAACATAGTAAACTGTGTTTGTGAATTTTCTTACAGTTTTCCTGACATGTTTGAAATATAGTAAAACATTTTATGTGAAGTTTAAAACTGTTCATTGAGATTCTACAATATTTGGGCACCCAAGATTATTTAATGCCTTTTATCATAATGTTATGCATCATTTAATTATGAATGAAATAAAAGTGTGATTAAATGTATATAAATAATTTCAATATGTTTGTGAAGTATGCATATATATATATATATGCATATTTGTGTGCGAGTAAACGTGTATTCTTTCATACAAAATTTTTTATTTTATCTTTTTTTTTTAATAATTTATTCTGTAATTAAGGTTTTTATGTATGCCAGAATGAGTTGATTTAAATAAATTGAATTATTATTTTTTAAAAAAAAAAAGAAATGTCAAATTTTAACATTTCGATTTTTTAAATAGGTGTTATGATTAGAAATTTGATTCCTTTCATTCCTGCATAAATACTATATCTTGTATTGTAGAGTGAAGTATTCATTTATTATTTAACACTCGCAATGCACAGTTAGCTCTTAAGGCTGATCTTTGAATGTATACAATTGTATGCATAGCGTTATATAAAAATAAATGCTTATTTACTTATAATTAAGTTTCACTTAGAGTGATGTTTAGTAAATTCTAGACAATTTCACCAACGTCATTCATCACAACATCGTAGATAGTAATTTAAAGTGAGAATTCTACTCTCACGCTGTATTCAGCAGTACTTCAGATTTGCTCATATAAAAGAATTTGAGTTGTAGGAATAAGAGGATTCCTTTTATTCCTGCATAAATACTGTATCTTGTATTGTAGAGTGAAGCATTTATTATTTAACACTCGCAGAAGATGCATGCACAGATAGCTTTTAAGGCTGATCTTTGAATGTAAATAATTTCTGTATTTTTAAAGTTGTAACCGAATCAAAAACAATTATTAATTCAAATAAATAATATTATGCTTAAATACTCAGGAAATCATGTGATATTTAAGCACTAAAGTGGCAATCAAGCTTAACAATAGTATTCATTTGACTGATTTTTTAAACTCTTCAGTTAAAAATTTATGCAGGAATTAATTCAAATCTGCCATTCAATTACAATGCTAAATTACATAGGCAAGTAATCTATATTTCAAAAAAAGCCTAAGTTTGCTTGGAACCTGGAAAATTTTTTTTTAGTTCTATCCATCTGAACTTGAACCCATGTCTAGTGCTGCACCTCAGATAAACAGACATAGATAGTTCAATGCTGATGAAGCATTTTTTCACAAAGGAACAATGGAAAAGATAGTCACTTGTCTGACAACTGATATTTAAATATTATATGATTTTTTAAAATAAGCTATTAAGAGATCATATGATTTTTTACATGTCTTCATCTTACATCTTGTTATTTTAATAGTATACTTTTCCACCTTTTTTTTTTATTACTTACAGTAAGTTTTAGAAAGCAATGGTAATTGTCATGACAGTGCTTAATAAATCCCTATCTTATACTTTCCTATTGAAAATCCCCAGATTAGTTTCAAGCTTATGGCTTTCATCATTAAAGAGCTTTGGATTTTGGAACAGCGCAATTAGATCTTAGGTTCTAATGAACTTTCCTTCCCATCATATATCTCTGTTATTTATCAAGCTATCAACTCAAACTGAAAACATATAAATGTTTTCAATCTAAGTCAATATGCTTATATATTCATATAGATTAAATCCAGTTCAGTTTCTATATATTATGATGTCTTTCGTTTTTTAATAATTCACGGATTAGGATTTGATGTAAACCAATAAAAGATCATGTGGTTTATCACAGCTTAAGCTTGCATTGCTTTCTAAAGTTTACTGCTAAACTTTTTTTTGATGTATTATGCTGCATATTTTTATTAATTCTAGATAAAATTTGAAATTTGTTTTAATGTTTTATTTGTTAGTCATAAAACTAATTTCATTTTTATTATTTACTAAACTTTTTTTTTTATGTATTATGTTGCCATGCTTTTATATGAGTTTAGTAATTTGTTCAGCTGTTGTACTTTCAATAAGTATTTGTACTAACTTTAGATAAAATTTGAAAATTTATTTTAAGGTTTTATTTGTTAATTGTAAAATTAATTTTAATTTGAATAAGTAAAAATTATCTAGTAAGTCAAAATAAACCTTCTATTATTTTAAATTCTCAAAAGTTCTCACATATTAAAGCATTCATTACTAATTGTAATAATATGAGCTTGTTGTTTTTTTGTTTTTTTTTTTAATTTTCAATGAAATTTGAAATTTTTTACTTGCATTGGACACAATATCTGAAACAAATTTCTAGGTATTTTGATTGAAATCTCTAAAGTTGAGTTCTGATAAATGAATGAAGACATTCTGTACAAAATTTTAATGGTTTTCTTTCAATGCATACTTTTACCATTATATCTTTAAGAAAAGCAGCAGAGCGTTTGACATGTTGGACACAAAGTCAAGTTTTTAAGTACTAAACATCACGTGATCACCATCTCTATACTAGCACACAATTGTTGTAAACAAAGGCAAAACTCTCCATACAGTAGTGCCACCCTGTGCTAAACAGAGTAATCAATGGATGCCAGAAGGCTCCTCACCGATGATGGCCACAAGCCAGAAACTAGTCTGGGGATATTGGATGAGTAGGCACTAGATAGGAATTTTATGCACAAGCCTTCTGGCATCCATTGATTACTCTGTTTGGCACAGGATGGCACTACTGTATGGAGAGTTTTGCCTTTGTTTTTAAGTACTCTAGAAGACATTGTAAAAAGTTAATAAAGTTGTTAGCTAAATCACGCTCTTAAATTTAGAAATTAAACATCAAGAAACATGGTATTTTTAATTCAAGCTATTGTATGTCAAAATTTAAATAAGCAACAATTTTAATGTTTGCTAATTATTGTAATTTATAATCTTTCTTAGTTTGTTTTTTTAAATTTTGATGAAATTTGAAGTTTTTTTTTTGGGGGGGGGGGGTAGATAAAATATTTGGAATAGTTTTATAGATATTATGAATGAAATGTTAAAATGTTGCTTATTACTTGGTTATGTCAGCAGTGGTTTTGTAGCTTCCCATAGTGTCAAAAATGTCGTAGATCATGTACTAAAATGATACTAAAGTTTCTCTTTAATTATCTTTGATTGTATTTTTTTACATTGTCAATCTTTGTAATCTTATCTATTGTTAGATCTATTATTTTTATAATGGAATTGTATAACAGATTTCCTACCATAGGCATATTATTTAAATTTTTTCATTAATTTATTTTTAATTGTATTAATGTGAGTAGTTTTCTTGATAGTCATTTTTTACACTAGATACATATAATTTTATATACATTGTTTAAACCACCAATTTTTGTTTCATGTTGTAATTAAGTCATTAATAGTATTTTTTTTATAGACTGAATTTATTATATGGGCTAGAAATAATCTCTAGTTTAATAAATGATTAGTGACAATCATTGATGTGTTTATTTAGGTTATTTTATGTCAAAGTTATAGGTAGAGCAACTTTGACACTTGTAAATCAAAAAGTAATAATTTATTAATGACATATGCAAAAGTTTGTGACTCTGATGAATGCTGTTTCAATACAAATTTCATCTTGTGGATTTTTCAGGAATGTTTGGTGTAGTGGAAGTTATTAAGTATATCTCTAATGATTTTTATTGATCTTTCTTATTATTAATGAAATTTTTATATTAAGATTGTAACCTTTTTTTATTTATTCTATGGCTTGAACAAATTTTTAATAGTTCTAATTATAGGATTTATAATTATATTTTCTTTGTTTTATCTATGACAGCCCAATTTGTCAGAATACCACAATGCACTTTTTTCTATAAATATAGTATATTTTCTTTAAAGATTTTTATTATTATTATTAATTATAATATGCATAAACTTATCATTTATTTATTTTCTCATTTGAATTTTGTTATTCTTTATTAATCATGTTTATTCCCTCTCTTTGTGCTAATGGGTTATTTTTTAACTATTTTTGTTAAATCAAATCACTGGTATATTGTTAATAATTTTAAATTTAGCATTCTTTATGTTAAAACAGATGAGGAGGATATATATTATCTCACATCTCAATATCTTTTATATAATCTCATCTCATTTTTTATATAATATTATCTCACATCTCAATATCTTTTATATATTGTGTTGATGGGATATTCCATTTTTTAATTTTAAAGCTTTGAAGGTAAGACTTTTTTATTACTAATTTAAGAAATTTTTCTGATTTCTTTGAAAGTGCAGTAATAAATCTTTTGCTTTTTGTTAGATGTTGTTTCTGTCTTCAGCAGACGCACATATAAAAATGCGCTTTTGAAATAGCTTGATTTTTTACCTTAATTAGAATTTCAGCAGTTTAAAAATTGTTACCATCCATTTTCCGTCGGAGTTGCTAAGAGTCTTAGAAATGGAAAAAAAAAATGGATGGGGAGAGGGGTGAATGTTACATGGAATGGGCTTTACTTTAAAAATAAAATCGATAAAATAAATTATTGACATTGATAAAATGATTATTTCACTTTTGATAGCTTTTTTAACGAAATTATATTTATAAATTTATTAATAAAATGTAATCCTATACTAATCTTTATGTGCTGCTTTTAGATAAAGCAAATATGATTGCCAGATCAATATGATTTTCAAAGCAGAAAATAAATAATTCATGTTAAATTTAATATTAAGATTAATGTGTTGTGTATTTATTAAAATTTTATTTTAACATTGTATCTTTAGTTATATAAATAAAAGATTGCCTGCTGGTATGTATGTATATATACTCATTTTAGAATTTTTATTATAGAGCTTTTATATATAGACAATTATATTATAATTGAAAATTAGCTCACTCTCGGTAATATGTAAAAGAAATGTATTCCACTCATAATAGTTTTTATTATTCAGATTTTTATAGATCCTGGTAAGCATTAACGTATTAAAAACTAATACCGCTTAATCGTGTTTATTCTTTCATAAGGTAGTAACATTTCTGAAAATAAAGGCAGTACTATAACATTAAAAAAGACAGTTTTACTTCGTGGTATTTGTATTCTGCTTAATTTCTCTGCTCCCAATTGTTTAAATAGATAATTAATACACTGTACAGGTTTAAACCTGCATATATATAATGTATGCGGTTTAAACCTGCATATATATAATGTATGCGGGATTCGAACTCAGACCTTCACACGACCCTCAACTCTCCATACCATCTCATATTGTGCATTTATTAATGTTGTTGAAAAGATAAATAATCACCAATATACTATTTCGTTCTAAACCAGCACTCATAAGTTGGTCCAGAACCATCTCCACATGTGTATACAATCTGAGTGTTTATCTTTTCAACATGTGTGTGACCAGGTGGGTCAGCAATATAAGATGGCATGGAGAGTTGAAGGTCGTGTGAAAGTCTGAGTTCGAATCCCGCATTCATTAAATAGGTAATGATTTTCAATTATATTTTTATTCTTAGTAATATATTTAAGCAATGTAAATCTAAATATACTTTAGGTTGCTAATTTTTTTTCTCATGCTCAGAATTAAACTGACTGCATTTAATTCACGAATTCTTGATACAATTCATCAAATATGTATGAAAAATTCTGTAATGACCGCAGGTAGAGAAACTAAGTAATAGACGACTGTAATGTATTTCAAAGATAACTCTTGATCTTTACTAATTGTTGTTTCATTGGCTTGAAACTTCTTTAATATAATTTTAACATTTAACTACTTAAAAATGAAATAAATGAGCCACTTACATAGCTTGAAGATGTATAATTATTTATAAATTAACAGGATTATTTCTAAATTGAATAGATTTATCATTTTGATATTATTATTGTCTCTTTACACCCAAAATACCACTCTTGCCATTCTGTATTCAAAATATCTTATTGGCATACTTATTAATAAATATTTATAATTACATCATTTTATCTTTATTTATTTTTTATATTATTAAGTGTTTCAAATCAGTTTTTGAGTTATACCTAAAATGCTGGTATCTGCATGAGTGGAGTGACAACGCTAAGTATAATTGTTTCAAAACTTTTTATCTTTCCATTCTTAACGGCTCTCAGTATTTATATTAATAGCTAAAATGTACTTTAAAAAGAATTTCAAATGAAAGTTTCTAGGGATTTTTCTTTTTACACTTATTTTCTCTTACCTATATTTACCAATATAATATTAAATTTGTAGGTGAAGCATTAAGTTTCACATCTCTGCTTAAAATTGGATTCATTACTTTAGATTATTCTTTCACTGTTTTCATGATATTCCTCATTTCCCCCCTTAATTTGAATGATTGAATATGATATAGGATTTGTATGAAAGTTTAAATATGTCATTTAATTTTTTTGAAATGCACCTTAACTTTAAGAGATAAACTATTGTTGTTTTTACAATAGTGTGCACTTTTAGTCTCCCTCCTCTCTCTTTTATGATTAAACCTGTGATAACCCATTTAGTCTTTTATAATTTTACTTTCTTATATATACACCTGCAAAGATATATATATATATTTTTAATAGTACTTGGAATAGTATGAGTTTAGAGTAAGCAAGACTTTTACAGAGTATCTTGCATATCTTTACGGGAGCATGGGAGTATGTATCCGTGAAAGACTAATTACTTTTAATATACAAAACCTCTGCTCATTTTATCAGTTTTTATGCTTCTTCATTAAATTCACAAAGTTCAAAGAAAGAAACTTTTCAGTCATTGTTGGATAATATTATTTCATCAATACCTTTAAAAGACTAAATTTTTCTTTTATGATATTTTAAAGAATGTGTAATTAGAAATAATAGTATTGGCCCTGTGAATTGATAACATATGGATTGACTGTATTATAAATATTTTTATGGCAAAGCAAACATTATTATAAAGAACTTTGGTATTATTCATGTTGAAATCAGTGGTATTTTTATGAATTATATTGTAGTTAGAAATCAGAAAGTAAAAGAAATCAGTATTGCATAAAACTTATAGATTGTTAGATAGATCATAGATTAATGCCTACCAAAATTAAAATAATAATTATATTTTTAAAAAAATCTAATTTGTATATATCATAGGAAAATTGATATTTGTTCATTAGAAGTATCTACCATTTATGGTAAATTTCAATAGTTATTAAACACTAAAATTGCAATTTGATTTTCAGGTTATTATATCATGGAATTCTCTTAAGGGATATGTTGTGGATATGAATAAGTTAGTTCTTTGCTTCATTAAAATAATAATTTTACCTCTTTGATAATAATTATATTGTTAGTGATTTGGTCAAAAATAATAAAATAAAAACAAAACTTAATGAATAATGTCAGGATTTAAATCAAATGTTCATTGATAACAAGAAAGCTAAGGAATGATTGGTGGATTAAACTGAAAAGAGGATATAATCATTTGTTGTTCATATTCACTTTAGTTTTTATTTTAATGCATTGAAAGTAATGTAGATCTGGAAAATGCTATAATCTTATAATCATAAAAGGTATTATTGTGGAATATTATTGTTACCAACTACAGTAAAAGTACTTTCAGGAATTTTATTGAATAGGTTTGCTTCCTATTTTAGATTTGTTACTAGAAACTCATTATGGTTCTATAGTAATCAAGAAAGACAATAATCATCTCACGAAAGTATAAGAAAAATGTAACAAGCACCAGTTTGATTTATATATTTTATTTATCACTTTTGTCAATGCATTTAATCCAATTAATTGAGTATTATATACATTTTCTACATGAGAGTATGGAAGAAAATATTATTGCTGATAGAAAATCTGAGGTATTTAAGATAGAAATTGATGTTAAATAGGATGTTTATTACCAAGTTTCATTTTTATGACTGGTCTTTGGACTAGTTCATATGAAAATGGCATTAAGATATGATATAGAAATGATGATGAACCTTTTAACAGATTAAAAGTAAAAATGAGAACCCCATTTCTTATTTTTTAGCTTTTATATTTACTTGCATGTGCTATTTGTGTTACTTTTAGCAATTCAAAAGATAATTAAATAATATCTCAATGTTTTGAATGCGACCTGCAAAACTTTGATTTTCAAAAATGCCAGTGTTTTATTAGACAGTGGTTGAATAAAAAATATTCAGCCACATTTACATTGAATAGAAATAAGTTTGGAAATATGAACTAATTTAAATATCAAGATTGCTTTTTTAGGGGGGGGGGATAGACTTGGATATTGTGAGAAAACAAGACTCTAATTCATTGCTACAACATTTTCCAAGTTAAAATAAAGATTATTTTATCATATTGTTATAGAAACTTCAACTAAAATTGCATGTAGACTATTATTCTACTAGCTATATGAAAGTGAAACATGAATTTCCTGTCACTGTAACATAAAGATTCTAGCAAATTTTTATTTAAAGATGCTTAGTTGAGATTCTGAAAATGTGATGGCAAAATCATAAGACCTTACTAGTATGTTTTTCATCTTGCTGCATATGATGATATTGAAACTACTACTGTAAGGATACATCTTTATTATCTTTGATATGTAAAGTAAAGAAGAACATCAATACTTGTGGAAAAATATTTGGATTGTGTTGAGTGTAGATTTTATGAAAGAAGCAGGCATCACTTACATTAATAAAATTATCAGAGAAAAGATGCATTATTGGTCATTTTCATCAGGAAAATAGAAATAGCTGAGGATAGAGTACAATGGAGAGTGACAATTAGAAAAGGTGTTGTGGTCTTTCAGAAATAAGTTTATTGTAGAAATTAAAGGAGTATTACAAGATGTCAAATAAGTAGAAATGTTTATGGATTACAATAGCTGCTAACCTTGATATTTCATCTGTTCTTATTACTTCAGATATGTATTTTAAGTAATTTTAGAAATAGTGGTGCACATTACTATTATTGATATGGATTTGATTTTTAATATCCATTTCAATTGTTTATTTTAGCATTCAGAACTATAAGATAAAGTATAATAAGCTTATATATGAGCGTTTTTAGAGTTATGAAGTGCAGTGATAAATGTTTAAGCTATTAAAAGCATTTTGTAAACTAATTTATCAACTGCAACCCATTTAAAAAAAGATATTTTCACTAGTGCTTAAAATTGCTTTTTTAAAATACGTACGTATACTGATATTATTTGCCAGAATGTGGAGTGGCTATTTCATTTTATATTAGTTCGGTGTATTCTTATTACTAGCATATTTTTCTCAAAACTAAACAATTACCCTAGTTCACAGCAGAGTACAGTAATGATAAATATTTTATCATTTAAATAAGTGTTGTCTTATAATTTTATGGATATTTGTCTAGACCTAAAGTATAAACGATTTTTATATCGCAGACATAGTTCTGATATATATAATTCTATAGATATTATGAAAAAGTAAATTTTAAAAATGAAATTAGTTGTGTTAACGCCAACTTTTTAAACGAATTTGTATGGAATGACTTTGTCACCTTATAATTATAAAGTGAACTCTTTCTAGCAGCCTTCATAATTATTTAAATATTTGATTGGGTTTTTTTTTTTAAAAAAAAAAAACATTTTCGTTAAATTAGCATTTGAATTAAAGGAAAGGAAATTAAAAACAAAAATGATTCCATAAAAAGCAACTTTAGATTTAATTAAAATTTGATATTCAAAATAGAAATGAAAAATCTTTCAACAATTTGTTTAATAATTCAAATCATTTTGCTCCATTCCCATTTTATTACTAAGAGGGTTCTTCTGATCCATTTATTTTGCTATCAACCAAATAAATTAAGTTAATTTTTTTTATTCCTCTAATCAAGAATTGTTTGTATTATACTTATATGAAATTAAATAATATTTGAACATTATCAAGAGAAATATCAATCCATTTCTCATAGAATCTAAAGTTCTTTCAGCAACTAATAGAAAATATTGACATCTCATTTATTCTTGAATGATTTGCAGTAACTTAAAAAATCAGTTGAATGGTGAAGTCATTGGAGAATTTTAACATTATTCTCTATTAGCTTGTGTCCCCGACCATGGCCGGGCTGCCAGCAAACATGAATACATAATTAACGTTAAAAGACAACATATATGTATATAGAAGATTGATTAGTAATTTTAATTGTTAATAAATTGTTTTAATACTGTTATATATATAAGTCTGTACTTGTGCGAACATAACTCATCAAGTTAAATAACGAATAAATGAATAAAATATTCCTCCAGTTTAGATAAACAACGATGTACTTTACCTTCACTATTCAGTTTATAGTCTATTAAGGAAATAAAATTCTCGATGAGTCTCTTGAGTCTCATAAAATAATAAGACTGGGATAGTTTGTTAAAAGTCCTAAACAGCTTGGTTACCTACAGGAGCAAAGACCTAGCAATGCAGTTCACTGATGATGATCTTCACTGCAATTTCAATTCATGGAATCAGCACAGCAGGCAGCAATCCCAAAAGAGCGTACAGTTCTTTTTCTCTAGCTTTTTATATCCCCACTATTCTTTTGTTTCTTATCTTTTCTGGAGTAATTTGAATTTTACTTTAATTAGTTCCACTAGACAATTTAATTATTATTAGATTTAGGAGTTTGTTATCTGCCCATAAATCACAATTAATTATACTCTTAGGAATTTATTTTCCTATCATCTAAATTTTAAGAGCTATACAGTTAATTAATATATACATGGGTCTATTCAAAGCTTTTATTCTTAAAACTTAGTTTAATTAGACATTTCTTTAACTGATTTGTTTTGCTGCATTATAATTCAATTTCTTAATACACCCCTCCTCTTATTCCAGAAAATTGCTTAGGTTACATATAGTCCTTGAATTTAACTGGCCTTTGTATCTGTCATCTGGGTCTGGGTGACCTAATTGTTACTATGTTTGGCTTCGGAGTTGATTGAAGCTAATGGTCCCTAATTTCGGGTTCACTCTCATTGCTTTCTGGGTTTTTTTTTTTTTTACAATCATCACTGCTTTCTGGTTTTAGATCCTCCTCGATCACCATTTCATGTGGTAGGTTCTGTTATCCCTTGTATTTCTTGGTTTCCTCTTTTGGTATGGCCACTGAAATTTGCATGTCTTCCTTGAATTGATGATGGACATGATTTACATGTCTTGAGTATGTTGTTCCATCCTTTATTTGGATAATCACTACTTTTTTGATAATAAGTTTGTGATTACTTCTTGAGCCCATTTCTTCCTGATCATATCTTGAACCCAAATGTTATCACCTATTACATATGTATTTCATCTTTTGTCACTAGTTACATATGTATTACTAATAAATTTTTCCTCTTGTTCAGTTTTTGCTTAGATAGTCACACTAGTTTGTTATGGCACTCAGTTTTTCTTTTGGAAGGAATTTACTTTTAATTTATAAGTTTTCTGTTTTAAAAATTCTATTCTCTTGTTGAAGTGATTCTATTTCCTGAAATTGTTTTCTTGTTGCTGGTGAATGTGGTTTAATTCATGGCCCACCATTCACAGAGCTACTATCTCTTTTGCTGGCACTGTCTGCCATTTCTACAGTTTTTTTTAGCAAACTGTATTTTCTGAGGTTTATTCATGACTGATCACATTTCCCAGCAACTCTATATTAACCGGGCTCGTATTAATTACTTCCAATTCTTTATTAAAACCAATCAGGGTTTTTGTATGCCATTTCCCATTCTGGAGCAATTTTTTTTAATACTATTAATTTGAATTCCTAATTCGTGGAACCACACCCTCCCAAGGATGGGGATAATCTTCCTTTTTACTACATATAGAGGTAGATTCATTTTTTAACACGGTGGTTGATGGGCACTATCACACAGTCTAATATATTATCTTAGTGCATTTCCGTTTACATCACATGCTCTAATGTTCGTTTGCTCTAATTTATTTTCCGCATTATCTGATGACAGCAACATCCAGTCTGTTAATGATATCAGGAAATACTTGACCCATTATTAATCTACATTAACAGTTCTTTTCCACAAAATACTAACTTAATCATAAACTGATTTAATCCCTGGACGTTCATATTTTTAACTATGTGAGTACCTCTCCTGTTTGCTTGCCTTGGTAATTTACTTTTGCCTTTATTATTACCTTCCTGGTTACAAGAACATGCTAAATTCCCCTTTCTACTGCATTTAAAATGTTTCATTGAACTACCTGCATTCTTTTGCCATATGATCTCTTTTTCCGCAGCAAAAACATGTTACTTTAGAATTCTTACTGCGGTCAGCTTTTCATAGTATGGTACTCTCATTTTCTGTTTTGAATACTCTCATTTTTTTTCTCAATTTGAGTCCTAAAAATCAGCCTGTTCAATAATTAATTCATGTACGCTATACCTTTCTTAATGGTTATTTCATACATGATATTTAGCTCTGTTAGTAATTGTTGTCTGAGCCTATCATCAGACACCCCCCATAATAATTGATCCATGAGTATTTCCTCAACAAAATCCCCATATCCATAATCTTTAGCTAATTCCCTCATAGCTTTATCTTTTTCCCCATTAAACTGCTTCCTATTTTGCAAGGTTAAGCAAGCTATGCAACTGGATGGATGAGGGCTAAAATGTCGCTTAATCTCTTTATTAATTCCTCATATTTACATTCTCTGTAATAGGTATACTTTTATACCAGTAAAACACATTAAATATCTTCCAATTTATTATCTTCGATAGCTCTGAAAGCACTTAGCCTTAAGAAATATTATTGCAATTTTTTAAGAATTTAATTTCACTATATATGTCAAGCGTATTAAATCTTACATTCAATGTAAAGAAATTCTCTATCTGCATAATATATAATGGCCATTCCAACGCATTATTAACCTTGAATTCCACTATGCTATTTTGACCAAATGAACTTATTTTATTGACTACTGTTTATTGTCCTTACTACTCACTTCCATCTGTCTGCTAAATCCTAACTCTGATTACCATTAACTTATTAATGATTTTAACTCTCTACTTTTTCCCTAAGTTCAAAATGATTGCACCACTAGCTTACTAATGACTTTCACTATTTGTTTCTTCCCTAAGCCTGAACAACTGTGCCACTATTTTGCTATGTTCCTGACTATGACCGGGCAGCCAGCAAATATGAATACATGATTACTGTTAACAGACAACAATATACATATATATAGTAGTAGAAAACAATTTATTAGCAATTAAACAGTTACTAATCAATCTTCTATATACATATAAGTCTGCACTTTTATTCCTCTAATCGAGACTTGTTTGTATTATACTTATATGGAATTAAATAACATTTGAACTGTATCAAGAGAAATATCAAGCCTTTTTTCTTAGACAAATCTCAAGTTATTTGAGAAACTAATAGAAAATATTGACACCTCATTTATTCTTGAATGATTTGCAGAAACTTAATAAATCAGTTGAATGGAAGCCATTGGAGAATTTTAGCATTATTCTCTGTGTATTAAATAAATATTTGACTTTATGAGCTTCATACTGGAAAATGTCAGAATTGCCTGGAAATATTGTTACATCAGGAAATCTGGTCTAATGTTTAAGTGGTCTGCAGATGTGATATATTCCTGCAGAGCAATGATTGAATTAAGAGAATATGATATCGTTTAATTCATAACAATTCTAGAATTATATTTCAAACTTGTGAAAAAACAATTTCATAGATGAGTTGTTATTTTTCTATCAACTATCAGTGATTGGAAAAATGTAAATGACAGTGTGACATATTTCCAATAATTCTTTGTCTATTTTTGTTGGATTATAGAGTATTCTGCAGTGATTTGTTTCTTTATACTTTTGAACTTTATTTTTTTTTCTTGGCTTCAAAAAATGGATGCAGCATAACTTTTCATTTTTATAAGAAATCTTTGCATTGAAAATTAAAACAAGCTGGAAAATAAACTGTTTTATGTTTGTAAAAGGTTTAAATAAGGCTTTACTCTAGACTATTCTTACTATCCATGTAGTTGAGTCTAATAAGTTTTCATGTCTTTAATGAATACGTTCATCATGCTTGGTACAATCCTGAACATGTTAAAGCAGTGGTAGAATTTGAGAATTAAAAGCTCCTGGATCAGCTCAACTGTGGGAGTAAGAGTTCAATTTGATCAATTGAATAGAACAATTGTGGTCACATAAGTGCTCAAGAATTATATGGCCTTCTGAGAAACTATTCATAATTTTTCTTTTATTCTTGAATCTGCATATCTTGAAACATTAAGCAATTTAGTTATTTCATATATTGATGCTTCAATTAATCAGGCATCAATAGTTGTTTTCTTTTAAATTTAGACATGCCCAATATTTTTTATCACAAATTTGTGAAACTGTTTCTAACTTTCTTTCAGATATTTCTTTTAGGATTCTGATGTAAAATAAAAATATATTACATTGACATAAAATCTGATTTCTGTATTCCATGATATCAGTCTAAACTACACTATATTTTGTTCCAAGCTTTCTTTGTGTTCAACAAAAATAGTATTAAAGTACAGGTAATATACAAAAAAAATTTATAATAATGTAGTTATCAATAATAAATTTAAAAAGCACATATATATTTACAGAACTTTTCTTAAATACATATAAGGTTTTAACCTTAATACTATATACCTTGAGTGCTTCATTTTACCATGAGAGTGACCTCTACAAATCTTAGCACAAGATTATGACTTTATAAAGATAAGAGTGTCTTTATAAAGTCGTAATCTTGTGTTAAGATTTGTAGGGGTCCCTCTCATGGTAAAATGAAGCACTTAAGGTACATAGTATTAAGGTTAAAATCTTATATGTATTTATGTGCTTAATAAGAATTAATGTTTAGAGCTTTTCTATAGAAAATTATTTTTTTTGTCACATATGGCCCACTTCTGAATAAGAACTTTTTTCTTTTTTTTAATAAATCAATAATTTTCATTGTCTCCTTTAATGAAAATATTTTATGATATTTTTTGAATTGCCACTCATGATTCTAAAAAATATGATATTTTACTAAAGATATATTTAAGGAAGAAAAAAAAAACGTTTTGAAAAATATCAATATATATGCTTTTAACTATGGTATAGAATTGAATAGGTCTAGTATTTAATTTGTGAAGAAAACATGATTACAGTACATAAATTCACATTTGGGGACCATGATATTTAATGAGTAAAAAAATTGACTGTTACAATACCAAAATTTGTAAAATTTAATAAATTCGTAAACTTCATTGTTTTTATTATTTATTTATTTACATTTATTTTTGGTTGGGGTATAATTGAATTCATCTAATTTGATATCACTAGATTCATAGCTTCACTGTATTCTTATTTTCTCCCAATTCTCTATATAAATATAATAAAATAAAACTTAACTACTAAATTTGAAAAATGTACTACATAGTATATATTGTAATCTAGAGTTTAATATAACCTTGTTTTTTTTTTCTATGTTATCATAAGAAACATTATGATGATTTTTTTATGGGTCATAATTAGAAAGTTTGGACATATAATACAGCTGATAATTCATATTTAATTTCTTTCCACACCTGTAATATGGGATAGAATATTTCCAGCAGTAATATTCGTGTGTGTGTATGTAATAACAAAGTTGTAATATTGGAGGTAGAAAAGGAAAGAAACAATATGTTTATACTTAGGGAAGGTACTAAAATAGAGGAAAATGTGAATGAGAACAGGAGCTAACTGATAAAGAAAATTAATATTTCAGACAAAAATAAAATTTATGTGAAAATTGTTTGATAAATATATGAGAGTGATAGTATGAATAAAAGACCTCTGATAAGGTTTTTACAGAGAAAGGTTTGTTTGCAATAGTGGTAACTCATTTAGGATATGAAGAAATATATTTTCAAAATTTAAAAAAAAAAGGAGATAAGTAAGTGTGACTGTAATAAAAGATAAGTGTATAGGAGTTATTAATGAAGGAATTGTAAAGAACAAATGTGGGTAAGATTAAAATTAGATAGAGAAAATTGGATGTAAAGAGTGGAATAAAAGTTTCTGGGAATGTTTTTCCAGAAATATAGATGAGTTTAAAAATAAAAATTATATAACAATATAAGTAATATGAAGTCAATAATGAAGTTGATGGAATAGAAAATATTAATGGATGTTACTGAAAAGACTATGTGAGATTGGTGGAATGAAAATCTGACTAAAATAATTGTTCATTATATATTATTAGATAAAAAGGAAAAATAAAATAAATCAAAATATTGGTGGAAAAAAGACAAAGAATTAAGTATTATAACGATCCGGAAAATTGTAGCTTAACATCATCTGCACTACAGGGCGCCATCTAGGCATTTGAGCCTAGAAAAATTTATAAAGTAGGCAGATACGCGCTGTTAAGATTCCACTTTATTTAAATATTCAGATCGTTAGCCCAAGTCACTAGCTCAGGGAGTAGCAGAGATTTATATTTCATAATAAATTCTTATCTAAGAATATTTAAAAAAAAAAAAAAATAAGCCACTGCCAGTAATTAACATACAAACATTTATTTACGCACATATATATAAAATTTAACATTTTTATTTTAGTATGTTTATTTTAGATTTTAATTTGATTTTAGAATTTAAATTTACATTTTAATTTTTATAATATTATAAGTTTACATTTTAATTAAGTTCGCACAGATGGATTTATGAAAGTTTGTTTTATAATGTTGACTATAGATCGGTTACATAGATTACACGGTCAAAAACATTTCAAAATAAACATAAACGATCAAAATACAAAGTCATTGATACCGTCAATTGCATAGGGAATACAAGAAACCCAATGGTATACCGCAGAGACACCAATAACTTAAAAGACATCCGAATAAATACATTTTAGATACTCACCATAAGGTATCATTATTTACCGAATGTCTATATATTTTGATCAAATATTAAAACCAAAAATATAATTAACCAATAATGAATCCATGCAAGCATCTATACCCAACTTAAATTTAATGCATTTTTAGTTAGTGTGTCGAGTATGAATAGACTACATAGATTTGCATTTGAAAGAAAATATTCTATTCTTATTTAACCTTAGGCCAAAAGTTCGCAGTCAAACCGGCTCCAATCCATCTGATACATTTATGTATTCAATGTAGCATGAAAATACGACAACACAAAATACTATACTGTCAGGAATGTACATCTGAACAGTAAGTAGAGTTAGAGAAGACATTGTCTCTCTACCAACAGGAATACTACATCTGTTGGTGAGTAGAACAATAAACAAAAAACTTCATAGGAATGGACTGCGGTCCTTTGCCGACTTACAAACCCATCCATAGGCAAACAGAAGGTGTGTGGCATATATATGCAATCCTGCCCATAGCGGATCTCATACTACATCTACTAATTACACCAATATATCCAATCCATTGACCCAATTTAACTACGAAACAAATAACCTAAGATTACCCTCCCCTAATATAACTTTACAAATCTATATAGCCATTCACGCCTGACTTAAGTTTAACATTTATATAATTTAATTTATCGCACAACAAAAATCATAAATAAACTTAAAGAACAAAAAAAAAATAAATGGAAATGATTTTACAAAAGAAATACATTAAATAAAATTATAACTAATTAATAAGTAACGTTGGTCAGATAGGATTCTATTTCTTATAAATTAAAGACTGATAGGATTCTATTTCTTATAAATTAAAGACTAAGAAAGTTTATATTTTAAAGTTCTTAGTGTTTCAAAATGTTTTTAAAGCTCTTACGATTTTTAAAACGTTCCTCTTTATCCATTGCATGCCATTTGGAATCCACGTTAAATCCCCCGATGATCCTGTTGTCCTCAGTATAAGAAAGGTGATGTTTCATTTCTTTTCTTTTTTTAGCAACTGAAGGGATTGAAGAGTGCGTCTTTTCAATCCCTTCTCCTTCAACTCCGCACTAACACATATTGTCACATCTCGTAATAATCTATTATTCCACTCACTTTTTATAGTAGCCTTTCAGATCCAGTGGACATTACATCACGACGATGTGATGGTCCTTTCGCTGAGGTCCGATTCCATTGTTTTTCATTCATTGGCTATTAGTTTCTATTGTTTTCCTATCTGACCGATGCTTATACATTTAAATGCCCAAGGCTAGTTTACATTTGACTAATTAAATTAATCATTTCCATTTTTTCAATAACATCAATTAATTTGTTTTGTACAAACTTAGATATATTTTCATCTTTAAATCTTTTTAAGTTTTTGCTTTTAAAATTTTTTTTTTTATTTTTAATAAAGTTTTATTTTAATAATAATTTTTTTTTTTATCTGTGTGATTTTATATATACAGTATACGAGTTTAAGATGATTTTTTAATTTTCAAGTTTTAATTCTTAAAAAAGAAGTTTTTATTTGCGAACTTTTATTCTTTTCATGTTTACTAATAAAAAAACAATGTAATGTACTTATGTGCCCATTACAGCATATCCAAAAAGTTAGAGACAGAACTTTATAGAACAATTGATAGAGATGAATGAAAATAAGATATGTCTAAATTAAACAGAAAAAATTATAAGATATAGTGAACCTAAAACTAATAAAAAATGGAATGATATGGTGAAGAAATTGTAAATTATTAATAGGAATAATAATAAAAGATTAAGTAAAAATATTTTAGATGTAAAAAAAAGCGAGAGAAGAGAGAAGGACATACAGGGAGTATAAAAAGACTGTTGAAAAACAAATAGGAGAGATTAGGTAGGATAGTTATTTAAGAAAAAATAGAATTAAATTTAAGATTGAAATAGTTTGAACTTAATAAGAAATCAATTAAGAAAATTAACAATATAAGGAAGAAGAGTTGTGAAAAATTTTGGACATTATAAGAAAAGAAAAAAAAACTTATACTGTTAAATATAACAAGGTTAATTTAATAAAAAAATATGAATAAAATAATATATCAATTTTAAAAAAGGGAAAGCAAGAGAACTAGGTAGAATGGCAGCTGAAATGTTAACAGATATGGAAAAGGAAACTTTAATTAATTATAAATAATAATAAGATTCCAAATGAATAATATATGAGCAATTTGAATATTATAAAAAGGAAAAGAATTTTTTCCACAGTTTATAAAATGTTTGCATATGTATTAATGGATAGAGCTAAGATTTGAATGGAAATGCAAAAAGTCTTGAATATTCAGCATGAATTGGATTCAGGAAGACAAATTAGGGGATAAATTTTTCATTGTTACAATGTTTATAAAGAAATAAATAATTGCATTTTTTAATAAAGAAAAGGATTATGGTAGGATGAATATGATGTATATTTATTAGAAGTTAAATATGAAATTGGTTTAAAATAAGGATGTTCATTATTATCCTTATTTATTTTGTTTTTAATATTTGTAAACAAAAAAAAAAAAAAGAAACCAAAACTTGAAAAAGTCAAAAGTTTTGATCTTGTTTTAACGCATAAACAATGCCAACAAGCGACCGTGATTGGCTATCAAAAGACAACTGGAGTTTGTTTAATAAAAAACCTTTTTTTTTTTTTTAATTTTGAATTTTTTTAGAAAAATAATAAATTTAATTCTATCTCTCCATAAACATCTGTGATAAATAGAAAAACAAATTAATTTATGTATGACTGATTAGATTTCATTTTTGTTCTGTTTCTTATTTTTTAACAGGGTAAAGATGTGATGAAAAATTAAATAAAAACTGTTTATATTAATTAAAAGTTTAAAATCTTATTATTTTGTTATTACTAACTTTCTTGCCAGTCTAGCGCGACCCGGCAGAAAACTTCCGGTGCTGGGCCACGGCCCAGTGGTTGAAGACCACTGCTATATAGCATAACTGGAAAAAGTAGAGGAAAATTTCATCATAGTTACTTTTGAAAGGAAGAAAAAGGAAAATAATATTCTTTTTTATAATTTAAGAAAATATAAAGTGCCCTGAAATTTAATTAAAGAAGATATATACCATCACATAAAAATGTCAGCCTCCCCTTATATACATAAATTAATCGTGAATTTACTTTAAAATAAGCATTGGACAAATGTGATATACCAATATCTTTTTTTTTTAAGATTTGAAATCAAGTGGTACTGTTAGACCTAATACTTATCATCCATCTGTACAATTTTCCAATTAAAAATAATATTCAAGCTCTTTTATTCCAGATGACATTTAACTAAACACGCACACACATTAAATTATTGAAATTAGTAGTATATATAAAAAGGTGAAAACTATCTTCAGTTCTAATCATTAATAGTTTTTGTGAACTTTTAAAACATTATTAACTGAATTTATTTAGTTATAATAGATCTTAATTATGTAAATGGCTCATTAATATAATCTGAATTTTGATATGTTAGAATAAATTGTGCAAAAGATATATCGGACATGCCAAACTTCTAACAATACTAAATGTTAGCATTTGGTCGTAGTATTTTTATGCCTAGTTCTTTCATATGCTTTTGGATGTAGAACTTAACACATACACACACATTTATATATATATATCAATAATTTTAATGGGAATTCTCCCTTCATTTTATAAATATCAGCTATGTAGAAACAGGCATTGCAAAACAAAATATCTAGTAATAGAATTTGTCTGAAACAAATCAGAAGTGAAAATCTAGATAACAAATATTTTATGTAGTGTATTAATATCTAATCTGCAACCTTTTTATAATCTAGGATAATCAACTAAAAATGGGGTTGTAAGTAGTTCCGATAAATACTCTTATTAGATGGCATGGTTTTAATTTGCAGTGCTTGTTTCTGATAGGTATTTTGCTTGCTACATCATAATGAAATTTATCTGTAAAATGCACAGAAAAATTTCCATTATAATTATTGATATTTACATCTAAAAACATATGAAAATCTAATTATGTATGTGTGTAACAATATTAATCTAATATTTGTAAATAATATTTTGGTCTTTTTTTTATAGAATAGTGACAAATCTGCACCAATATTATTTTTACCTCGGCAATTTTCGTATTCTTTCTCTTCATGTATGGACAGTGATTCTGCCATTATTCATAGAAACAAACATCTAGAGAATCTTATTTCTAAATTAGAAAAGGAAATTGAAGAAAACAGAAACAAGTTTATAAAAGTTTTGCAAAATATAAGGTTAAAAGATGTAATCTGCATATTACCCAAACCCAAAGAAAAACCTCAAAGGTGATTTCTCTGTTATTTTCATTCCTATGTAATATTAATATTAGCTATTTTTATCAAATACTGTAAAATCTAAATATAATAAAATGATATAGATTTGAAGAAAAGTTATTTCAAAATGAATGAATAAAAAACTGTTATTATTATAATTATTTTTTAATTTTTGTAATAGTTTTGTTAAATAATGATAACAATTCTAGAGAAAGAATGAAATTAATGGAAACATTGAAATCGCTGGTAAATGTAGCTTGTTAAATTTGTATTTTTTTTTTTTTTTATGTCATGTTTAACGCCTTAAATATTATTTATTATCTTTCATGTCTAAATTCTATCTATTGATAGATTACACTTTCACTGATCTCAAAGTGGGAGATATTTTGATAGAATGGATTCTTAACTAGGATTGATTTTTTTAAAGATTATTTAGACTTTTTTTTTTTCTAAAATAAATTAATCATTATATTTTATTCAAATATTGACCTATGATAATTGAAAATAGATATTTTATTGATATAAAAAATAACTAAATGGCTAGTTGTTCAGAGAGTCTTATGACATTCAAACACCAGGAGTAATAGATTGAGATTCAATCAAGGAATCTTAGACTTCAAAGGCATTTCTATACTACAGAGTTAAATTTTTGAATCTGCTCAAAATCATCATTGAAGTTAATATTTCTATTTTACTTTAGCAATTAATCATTTCCAATCCATTACAGAAAAGAATACAAACTATTAAACTTGGAATCACCAAAAAACATATTGAGATGGCAATTTTGATGAACAGTTTTTTATGTACAAAATATTGACTTAGGAAATAAAATATTAAGTTAATTTTATGTATACAGTTTTTGTTATTGTTCTTAATTATATTAACTTTAAATTACATAAGAAATTTAATTTGTAATTTTTTTTATTTTAAGGAAAAATTTTATGAATCTTCTTTTTTATGTATATTGTACATTGGAGAATAAAATAGATTTTGCATTTTGATCTTGTAATTTGATATATTTGTTACACCAACTGAGAAAAAGAATATGTATTATTGTATCTGAACCATATCTATTAATAAAGAAAAATATTATAACAAAAATAAGTTTCCCATAGAGTGTTACAATTTTGGATTTATTTATTTTTTGAACTTATATGTAATTTAATCTCTTACAGACTTGTTTAAATGTAATAATTTATTAAATAATTATTCATATCACATGCTACTGGATGATTTGCTGTGCTCAATTAATACGTGCATCATTATGTAATTTTGAAAATTGGTGTCTTATTTTTCTGGATCATTTCTTATTTAATACTCTCACTTTATTTTTTTAGTGCTAATTATTGTAATCATATATATATAATCAGCTGCTGAACTCAAGTTGCAGTAAGATCTCCATGTGACAAATAGTGAAGGATCTTCAGATAAGATGCCTGACTAAGAATATCTCCTGCTGTTTATAGGACAATGTTTTGATGTATCATTTTCTTCCCATTATCTCAATCACTTAAGTTAGTATATAGCCTGGTTGTTAAACATTTTCATGCATTGATTATGATTATGAGATTACATGTTTCTGCAACCATATTTCCATCCTTTCATTATGTATAACAATTTGTTTATAGTTTTTTTTAAAGAGTGTATGAATATTTAAAAATATAATGCCTTTCTTTACACTGAAAAAGCAATGTTGTGAAAATATTTGGAAGATTAGAAGTCCTTTGTTGCAAGAGGCAGTATAATTATATTGTTATTGAATTTAGGCAGTAGTTGCTATAAGATAAATAATCATATATTTAGATACCTCTGTTTTGAAAACTCCCTGCCACTCAAATTTAGGTCAGGAATTTCTTTTTGACAAATAATTGTATATTTGTGAAGAAATGGGATTTATACAGAAGTTTTTATTTTCAAAATAAATCTCATCTCTCACAAATGTGGAAGGACTTAGAAAAAATTCAAAAAAATGATCTGTATCATTGAACCTAGTTAGAGCTGATCCATCTCATTAAATCTAACTCGGTTATTATGTTTGAAAGAACGTTCATTAAAATAATAGACATAGTTATAATATCAATAATACAAACAGAAAGTAGGAAAAAGAATTAATCTGGATGAATCAGCAAGAAATTACAAGAGTAATGCCCTCTAATAAAAATATACCGTCAATGAGTGAAGCCTTGACAAGTGGCAAATAAGCCACGATTAGAATGGCAATTTTCCTACTATTTACCATGTGGCTGACAATAAACTGGCTGGTGTTTAGACATGATGGTTCACAGCTCTGGACAGTGTATAGACAAATCATAGTAAGAAAAATAGAGATCACCTCCTAGCACCAGAGCGTCTCTATGTAGACACCTGGGCACAAATATTGCCTCTAGATGATGAGCCCCCCCGCTCAGAAGATCCTAGCAAAGATATAAATGTATAATCAATGATGAATATACATTAACAGATTCATGCTGTAAATTGTATTTGTTTCCCTTAATGAAAAAAAAAAGAATTAAGATAATTTTTTTTCTTTCTAAATATTGCTACATAGATCTAATGTGTAAACTTACCTTGATATAAGCTTTTCACAATTTGGAATGTTGGGTAACTTTTTAACTAAGGAACTATCAAACTTTATAATTGATATAACTGTTCTTAAGAAAAGCTTTTTTTCTAAAAAAATACAGTTTAATTGAATAGGCAGGTGATTACAATTTTTTTTTTTTTTTGGAATGACAGATCTTCAAGTAAAAAGAAATTGCAAGATATTGAATTTGCTGTGAAATCTATCTTGATATCTCTATTATTGGAATTCCTAAATGAATTAAAAGATAATAGTACAGTATTGAAACTGGTTTATGCAATAGTACCTTCACCCATTTTGTAAGAATTTATATTCCAATATTAGTTTCAGAATGATCAGAGAAATATATTGGATATTACTTCAATATAATTAAAAGATTTTTTTTGTGACAATTTACATATCTATTAATAGAAATAATAAATTATGACTCAATGTTATGTGAAATAATAATATTGGCTCTAGGAACTCAAATCATTTATCATTATTGAATATTTGCACAACACATCTATTGGCTATTACAAATATATATTGATAGAAAATTTTGCTATAAAAGGAACTTGAATGCATTCATATTCAAAACAATGATGTGAACAACATTATAATTAAGATTAAGAATGTTAAAGTGCTTAATATTTACAAGTATTTAGCATTGAACAGGTTGAAATAATAATAAAGTTACACTGAAAAATAGGTTCTATTTCAAATATATTGGTAGGAAATTTGATATTTATTCTTTATAATCAACTGCTAGTCTTGAATAGATTCAACAGTTATTCACACTTAATTTGAAAATTTTGATTTTCTAGCTTGCCATGTTACTGAAACATTAAGTTCTTTTAAGATATGTTATAAATACTAGGCAGATTGTTTTGAGGTTTATGTTAAAAAAAATTAACTAGATTTCTGATAGATGTCTTATTAGTGATCTAATTAAAAAAAAAAAATAGAATTCTTTGTTTAGGATAGAAGCTCAAAGACCGGCAAGATAGTTGAGCATAAAACAATATAAATTGAAAATAATGTGTGGACTTAAAATACAGTGCAATCCTAATACATTAATAGATGATAATGAAATTTTGAATGGATAGAGTGAATACTTTGATGACCTGAACAATGAATGATACAGTAATCCAGATTTCTGCTTTTAGTAATACATCTATTCTATCAATTCCTTTAGATTTAAATAAATATATTCAGCTTGATTAAGTTAAAATAACTTTGTAATCTTAAAAACGGAAAAACTGGAGTTTCTAATGGGTTATCTGAAGAAGTTTTAAAATATGATACCAACATGTTAGCTTAAAAAAATTTGAATTTTTAGGAATTTGATTGTGTGCAGGGGTAATGTGGAGAAGAGAAGCTAAAGATTGGAGAAGATGGATTGAACTTGGAGAGACCTTCATCCTGTAGTGGTTGATGATGATATAAAATCAGATAATTGTGATTAACTAATATATTATAATTGATTGTTTAACCATTACTACGTGACTGAATATTTCATTCACTTTTTTCTTTTTGGTACCTAAATTTTATTTTTATCATTAAATAAACGTTTGTATTTAAAATAAAGTTCTTATTAGGGGCTATCTTTTTTTTTTGTTTATTAATTATAGATTTGTAGTATATACATACTATTGGATTTAAAAGTGACAAGAATAATAAGTGAACATTTTGATGAAATTTGGATGTAATTAAACTATTATTATGATTTGAAAATATTGTCACAATAATCAAATTGTTTTTTTTTTTAATATTACAGTTTGGACATTTTGATTTATATTTGATTTTTATTAATAGTAATTATCAAGTTTAGATTTTATAAAAACTGTTTTACATTATTAACTTAATTTATGTGATATATAATTTATATTATAATTAATTATCCTCATTAAACAGATGTTGCTATTATCTTAATATTATTGATTCTAGAAATATCCTACAATAAATATTTTTAGACATATAGTTTTATTATAATATATTTATTTACTACCACTCATTTGGTTTTGCAATGTAAAATATTAAAGTATATTTTGATTTTTTTCACATTTACAGCAAGAGGGAAATGGCTTACAAGTTGGATTACAACAAGGTTGTAAGCTATCATCTTGACCTTTTGCCACTTCACTTGGATACCAGATAGATTTTTTTTCAAATTCTTTTTTTATTATAATTATTTGTTGCAGTATCTTTTTATAATCTGTTTTTAATGCCAGGTTAATGTTTTCTGATGGGTCTTGGTAAATATCAAACAATAATGGTGGATTATGATGAATTCTTGCAGATGTACAATTGGGATCACGAGTTGTAGCTGATAAGCCAGATCCTTCAGTGTAAAAGTGAGCTTTGTACTGCTTATACCGTAAAGCATACATGCCTACTGCTGGATCAGGATAATATGGAAAAAAGAAATGAACATCTCTTGAACCCTGGGGGAAAAAAAATCACCAAAATTATAAATTTTCTAAAATATATCATAACAGTATATATGGCAAGAGATAGTGCAAATCATATTAAAGTTAATAACAAATTCTTTATTGATTTTATGTATTTAAGATATCTGTATGCTACAGAGATAAATATGAGATATAATTGAATGGTAAATGACATATTATTATCCTTCATTGGAATTATCACGTTACAGATATCTCTCTTTAACTCTACCATGTAAATGACTAAAGTCAATGAACATTAGATAGCAGTGAAACTAGGTTCTGTAGTTAGTTTCTGGTATGTTTTTTCCTAGTGCCTGTACCAAAAAAAAAAGATCAAACTGATTATGAGTCTGGTCTTATCATCTAACATCCATTAATTATACTTTACATTGTAGAGTTAAAGAGAGATATCTGTAACGTGATAATTCCAATGAAGGATAGGTGAATGGGATAATAGTTAGCTTTTAGCTTCATCTGTTACCAATTTACTAAACTTATAGCTAATTTTTATTTATCTGAAGGTTTGTAATGATGCTATATTATAAGATGTGATATGTTGGACTATTTCCATCATTTATGCGTGAATGTTGAATGTATAGAAAATTTTTAACTTTATTTAAACTTTTCAAATACAAACAACTTGTTAGTAATAACACACAAATAGACAATACAGGTTAGTAATTACACAATGTTTTGAGTAGTATTCTCCACTCTTCTTCAGGTGTTGCTGGCCTATATGCACAGTGACAATATTTGCTTAGAAGTTGAACTCACACCTTTAGATTTTGAGCTTTGACAGAATAGTTCACTTGGTAGAGCGTTTGCCTTAAATTCGATATTCAAGAATCTAAAAGTGCGAGTTCAACTTCTAAGTGAAAATTGTCACTGTGCATATAGGCCAGCAATACCTGAAGAAGAGTGGAGAATAATACTCCTCTAGACGTTGTGTAATTACTAACCTGTATTGTCTATTTGTGTGTTATTTACTAACAAGTTATTTGTTTTTGAAAAGTTTAAATAAAGTTTAGAACTTTCTATACATTCAACATTCACTCATTAATGATGGAAATAGTCCAACATATCACATTTTATAGTTAATTTGTTTTTGTTTTTTATATTCATTTATACACATATATTGTAATTTAATTTAATCATAGTTTGTTTGTTTTTTTTAAAAAAAAAGAACCTGCATAATACTCAGTTGTGTTGTGTGGTTAAAAATTATGTAACAATCCTTCTTCATAAGTTCAAACATTTCATTTCAAAATATCAAATTAAAAATAAAAAAAATTCAATAATAAATGTTTGAATTTTTTTTTACTTCTAATGCTTATTATTACGTATTTTCCTCTCAAATGATTGATTATACTGTAACGGTATATGCCAATACATTAATTTAAAATTAGAATAGAAATTTTTTTTAAGTTCGTAAATAAAAAACTAAAAGCTAAAATTAAAGAGTTGTTCAATGTATGTATATATATATTCGCACAGATGCAAAACTTTAAAAATTATTTTCTTTTTTAAAAAAAAATACTTGAACGTACTTATTTTATAAAAAAGTACAAGATAAAATATTTTTGTAAATGGAAATGATGTTTATTAATTATCGAAAAGCAAGCTAGCCCTTGGGGATTTTATATAAAAAAGTCAGATGAAATATAGATAAGAGAACAAAGATAAATTAGAATGTCCAATAGAAGCAGTAACCAATTGCTCAGACCTTAATGGAAATTATTGGAATAAGAAATGATGTTCAATGAATCCGGAGGAGTACTATAGAAGAAAAAAATATTCAAATTAAAACAGTTCCAGCTTGATTTTGTGAGAAGAGCAATAAGACGCACTTGTCGCTCTCTCTCACTTATTTCAAATGAAATGACTGTAATACCAGGATTGAACCAGCTAAGGCCACCTTCAGATAGACCGGTCTTCAAATAAAGACTTCGTGGGAATTGACACCAGGAACTCTTCTACTGTAAGATATAAATGGAAAAATTTTACTACAAGTAATTAAGAACTTTAAAGATTTGACAAGCTAAACATAATTTTTTTTTTTAAATGAACTTTTATTTGACTTAAGTTTTCAAATTAATTATTAATGTTTAATTTTTTTATACATTTGAGTTTGCTAAAAATCATTTCCATTTTTATTTTTATTAATATTGTATAAATTGTTTAAATGCATTAAATTTAAGTTGGGTATAGACGCTTGCATAGATTCGTTAACGTTTAATTATGTTTTTGTTTTCATATTTGATTAGAATATATAGACATTCGGTAAATAATGATACCTTATGGTGAGTATCTAAAATGTATTTATTCAGATGTCTTTTAAGTTATTGGTGTCAATGCGGCATCTTATGATGAATGCCATTGGGTTTCTTGTAAATTTTCCTCTGCAGTTCCATCAATGACTTTATAATTTGGTTGTTTATGTTTATTTTGAAATGTTTTTAACCATGTAATCTATGTGGCCGATCTATACTCAACATTAAAAAAACAAACCTTTATAAAATTCATTTGTGTGAAATTATATAAATGTTAAAATTAAGTCAGGCACTTTTGTAAAGTTTTATTAATTAATTAAGGGAGGGTTAATCTTGGGTCATTTGTTTCATAGTTGGATTGGGTCAGTGGATTGGATATATCGGTGTAATTAGTAAATGTAATATGAGGTCTCCCACGTGCAGGATCGCATTATATGCAGCACATCTTTTTGCCTATGGAAGGGGATAGTAAGATGGAAAACGCAGTCCCTTTCTATGGAGTTTTTTTTTGTTCTTGCCAGACAGATGTAGCATTCCTGACAGTATGATATTTGTGCTGTCATAATCATGTTGCATTGAATACATCGATGTATCGGGTGGATTGATGTTAGTTTAACTGTGAACTTTTGGCCTAAGGTTAAATAAGGGATAGAATATTTTCTTTTCAAATGCAATCTATGTAGTTTATTTATACTCGACACTCTTAAAAAATATTATTAAATTCATCTGTGAGGATGGTTTAAAATTTTAAAATAATAATTTAAATTAAAAGTTAATATTAAAATTTAAAATAATAAATGTTATTCCTCAAATTTTAAATATTATATATGTGCATTAATAAATGTTTGTGTATTAATTACTGTCAGTGGCTTTTATTTTTTTATAATTAAGATATAGATTAAATAAAGTTATATATTATTATCTCTGCATCTCACTGAGCTAGTGGCAAGGGCTGATGGTCTTAATAAATAAAAGTTGGATCTTTAACAGTGCATATCTGCCTACTCTATAAATTTTCTAGGTTCAAGTAGCCTAGTGGCATTCTGTAGCGCAGATACGGTAAGATTGCAACTTCCACTAACTCCCAGACCATTATAATACATATGATATTACTATTACTAATGAATAATAATTTTTCTTTCAATAATTATGATTTCATTATGAGTTTAATTTCATATTATGTCAAAATACTGTTAAGAATTGTCAATAGTCATGGTTTTTTATTTATTTATACAATATACATGTTTTAATTCAAATGTAAGTTTGGATTTAGAAAAGAAAGAGTGACAAGAAATAAAAGTAGATTAGGGATAACAGTTACTGAAAATTTATAGAAAAAAATGATTTATTTTATTGATTTTGAAAAGGCTTTTAATAGAATGAATTATTTTATTTTATTGATATGTTACATAAAAAAAGTAATAACTTTTTAAAAAATTATAACTCGGTAAGAAAGGGTGTTGTCTTTCTCCAATTTTGTTTAATATTTATTTAGATGAATTATTATTTAGACAAGCAAAGAAGGTTTATTACATCATATTTTAAACAATAATGAGTTCATGGTAATAAGGAGGATGAAACTAATTAAATGCTAAATAGGATAAATGAAACTTGTAATAGGCTTAAGATGAGAATATATTTAACAAAAGTAAAAATAAATTTAGAGAATAAAAGTTTTTATAGTGGCAGTTGAACAAAAAATTGTAAAACAAATTACTACAGAATTGAATAACACATTATAGAGCAAGTTAGTAACTTTAAATATTTGTAAAGTTGTTTTTTCTAGAAATAAAAATAGTAATAAAGATGTTAATATGAGAATTATAAATAATTAGACCAATTTTTGATAAGGTTTGTGTATTATGCCTTGGACTTTTTTTGAAGTCAGAACTAAGAAAGAGGATTTCAAAGAATTTGATTCAGAATATTTTATATGGAGGACAGACTTGGAGTTTAAAGGAAAAGAAAAAAAGACCAGAGAATTTAAAGATATAAATTTGAAAGAAGAGAGGCAAAATATGTGACGAGGAGGTTAGAAACAGTCATGCTAAAAAAAAAAGTAAGTGAAAAACATTTAATAAAAAAATTAATATTAGAAACTAGATAAAACTTCTGCTTAGAAATAAAAATTTTTAAAAGAAGAATAGAATAGGACATATATTTAAAAGTAGAGAAATTTTGAAGTTCGTGGAATTGTCAAGAATTAGAGAAAATAACTGATCTTAAGAAACAATGTTGCTATGAGCTTTTGAAGAATAGAAAATGTGAAATAAAAAATTGCTTTGTGACAGATGTTTAAAATGATAATAATAAATTTTACCTGTCTTGTTATAGCTTTGTTCTTTACATTAAAAAAACTATACAAATTACAATTGATAATAAACTATGTAACTCAAATGTTTCTTTTTAGCTTAAAATAATTAGAAAGACATATTATTATAATTTGAAAACATAAATATATGTGGAATTATTTATTGCCTTTTTACAACTTGAAAAATTTTCCAAGATGATAATTATAACATTTTCCAAGAGAGGTGTTAATGTTATGACAGCACAAGGCCCTGGACCTGCATGATCTATAACTGTTGAAAAAATTAAAACTAAATAAAAGTATTTTATCACTAGATAAATGTAATTATGTTTTCTTTTTTTTTAAACCACAACTTTGTAATTTGAAGAATCTACAATGACTCACATGTGAATACAATTGTAGATGCATTAGTTTTGTGGTTACACTGAGTTTTCAGCTAAATACATGCATACATCTAAATATTTTGCAATGTTCTGATCAAGTTAATGTAGAATGCAAATAACAAATAATTATTTATGCAATTTTATGAGTCAATTTTTGATTAAATAAAATACATATAATGCAAAAAATATATATTGTATTTTTTTTAATGTTTTCTTCTTTTTTTTTTCTTAGCAAATTCTGATTTAAAACAAATCTTTAATGAAGAGAATTGCAAATAAGATATATATATATTTAAATATCTAAGTGTTTTTTATTATATGTAAAAAGGGTCCCACATGCATGAAAATACTGCACTGGGTTCCACTTTTTTCTGTTTGGTTATGATTGTAATGGCTTTTTTTATTTGACAGAAATAGTTTAAGAAATCTGCTTATCTACAGAGAACAAATAATCAAATGCAACATACACAATATATGTCTCTTGTAATTATTTGTTGGACTATTCCCATTATCAAGTTTAATCACTAATGTTTTTAGAATAATTCAAACTATACTTTTTCAAATACATTCAACTGTTAATTACATTAATAGGTTAGCATGATACACTAAGTAATAACTTAGTGTATTTAGACAAGTATAAATATACCCTTGCATTTTTATAAAAACATTTAGTAATTAAACTAGATGATGTAAATAATCCTACACATAACTGCAAATAAAATGTCATCTTCACAAACTTTTAGACAAATATATGTGTCTTGTTTAAATGTTAATTAGTTCAAAGAAAGTCTTATGCAATGAGAATCCATATTGATGTACAAGTTATTTTAATGGGTACTTTGGTATTATTCCTCCTATGATGTATTACTCCGGTGATGAATTATTCTAAGTTTATGATATGTTTAAAATAATGCCTTAAAGGAATATGTGAACAAACTTAATCGATAAAATTTGTCCACAGATCTTGTGGAGGCATTATTTTAAACATATAGCAAACTTAGGATAATATGTCATCATGAATAATACATCATAGCATGTGTAATATCAAAGTTAAAATCTAAAAAAAATAATAGACATATTATAAAAAAAGAGATTATGATATTAAATAAACAGATATTTGTGAGTTGTGCCTTTTTATTGTGACACTTTGTGTTGTCAAAGCTATCTTTCCCCCTCCCAGCCTAGTATGGCACTTTGCACCATCATACTCCATGTGTAATACCAAACTTCAAATCTAAAAAAAAACATGTAATTTCCAATGATGGAGAGATATATTCATTATGGAAAAAGAAAGAAATATGAAAAAGAATCCTGAAATAGTTTTACATAGATTTCTGTTATTTTTTAACCTAAAAAAAAAAGGTGAACCATAAGATAAAGTTTACGTTTATCTAAAATGGTGACATGTAAGTTTAATCATATATTTTAAATATCTTTTTTTTTTTTAAAAATCCAAATATAAAAAGTTTAACTTGTAAATGTATATAAACATCAAAAAAAAAAACACAAATATACCAAATTTTATCTCTTAAATGTATTTTTCAATTAAAAAAAAAAATTATTTACCAATGATGTGATACATTTATATTTCGTACGAAAAAAGTCACAGTGATAGCAAAAAATCTTGCAGGTCAGCACATTTTACAAATTGGTGATGTGTATATATGGGAAAAGTTGACATGGATTAGTCATGCCAGGATTTGGTTGCCATGACATTAGGAGCCATAAATTTTGAATAAATATTACCAGGTGAAAATGTCACCAGAATATAACATCATAGCATGAATAATACCAAAGTATCCTCACAATGTATTATAATGTAATTTATTATAATTATTAATCCATATATATATATATGTGGAATTATAGTTTATGGAATTTTCCATTTATAATTATTTAATTAAAAAAAACTCTTTACATAGGACAGTAGCCAATCAAGCTAAAAGTGAAAGTACAACTGTCAGGATTTTCTAAACAGAAGAATTATCTTTTGATTGCCACTCTAAAACTAATATTAGAGACAAAGCACTGCATATCATATATATAGATATAATTGTGCAAAAGGTAATTAACTTCCAATCATACACTGTTTGTAACTTATACATCTCCAAGCATTCACCTGTCAGTAAAAGTTTCAAAAGCTTAAATAAATCACTTAAGTTTAGAGTAATACTTTAACTTTAGAGTGTATTTGTATACACACCAACCTTTACTGACTGTTTATATCAGGGCTTGAATCTATTGCATGCCTAATGTTGTAATTGACAATCGAATTATACAAATTTAGTTAAGCTATTCCAGGAGAAAGAATCTCATTTTTAACCACTTGTGATTAGACGTATTAAATATAAGTAAATGTAAATCTACTATTATTAAGCACTGAAAATCTGTAATTGTGCAGAAGGAAAATAATTTCCAATCATGCATTATTTAGTAATTATTATAAATGTCCATGCACTCGCCTATCAATAAGAGTTTTAAAAACTTAAGTGAATCACTTAAGTTTAGAGTTGATGAGTTAACTAAATTTGTTCAATTCAATTGTTGATTACAACATCAGGAATGCAATAGATTCAAGCTCTGTTATAAGAATGATCATTAAGGATTGGTGTATATATGAATACACTCTAAATTTAAATGATTCACTTAAGTTTTTAAAACTCTTACTGATAGGTGACTGTATACAGATTTATAATTGTTATGAAACAGTGCATGATTGGAGATTAATTTCTTTTTGCATAATTACACATTTTCAGGATTTAAAAATAATAGATTTATATATGTGTGTGTAAGAAGTGAAAGATAGTCCACTTTCAAATTTTTCACTTATTGTAATAAACCCTATCATTTAGAAATGTTATTTTTAAAAAGGGAATCAAAGGTTTTTATTGTTCTGGAAAATATTTCAACAATGAAAATTGTAAACATATTTTCTTTTGTTTTTCACAAGCCAGAAACTAGTCTGGGGATACTGGATGAGTAGGCACTAGATAGGGATTTTATGCACAAACCTTCTGGCATCCATTGATTACTCTGTTTGACACAGGGTGGCACTACTGTATGGAGAGTTTTGCCTTTGTTTACAACAATTATGTGCTAGTATAGAGATGTGATCATGTGATGTTTAGTGGTTTAATACATTGAATAAAATAACATTATACAAGACGTAATTGTGTATAGATAGCAAAAACTTCAATAATAAATGAACAACATGGTTTTGGTTTAGCTTTAAAGACTGGTCTTGGATTAGATTTATTTATTTTAACACCTTAGTTTATAACCAATATTTGGTTGAAGTATACAATTCTGCTGTTCATTTGCTTGCCTTTTTTTTTTTTAAATCACGAAAAATGTATTTTTCTCAAATATGTATATACTTATATAAACAGTTTTGCAATGAATTTTTATCTTTTTAACTTATTCAATTTTTAAAATTCATTATAAAGCATTTAACTCTACTTGATACATACACACACACATATATATATAAAAATGGTAAATACCTTGGAGTTATTGAATAATACATCAGAAAGATCATAACCATCTAATGTAGGTAGTGTTGAATTTACGAATTTCAAAATAGTTGGTAAAATATCTAACATACTGGATAATGCTAAACTAGAACCAGGCTGAATTTTGTTTCGCCAGAAAGCTGCTGTAGGAACATGTATCCCACCTAATCATAAGTTGTACCTTTACCACATGAAAATATTCCTGAAACACCTCCTTGAGGATGAAGATTTAAACTGGGGCTAATATTTATATAAATATGTACATGTAGAATTATTTATAGATATTTTATTAGTAAAAAATAAGTTGTACTATCAATAAAAGTAATAATAAAATACTTAACCCATTATCAGAAGTAAATAGGATAAACGTGTTATTCAAAATTTTTAAATTATTTGCAGTTTTAAGTAACTGTCCTACACTCCAATCCATTTCTTCAATGGAATCACCATAAGAACCTTTAATAATAAAAAATAAATATTATTGATTGTTTTATTGATTATATATTGAGTAGCACTAGACAAAACAACTATAACAAATAAGTACATGAATTCATTAAATGCCGTGCAAATTATAATTGTTCTGAGCCATCTGGTTATCATAATTGTAGAAATTGAGAAAACTTAGTCTTAAAATGCCAGATATGAAATAATAAAACAAAATGTAACAACTCCATAATTTGGATTACAAATCATATGTGTGAACAGTGTATGCATCTTAATGATAGTAAGTGGACCTTACCATTTACTATCCATGATAATTAAGTATTGTTCCCAAGTAATAGTATTTCATTACCTAATTCATTCAATCTGTATTTGAATAGAAAGTTTATTACAAACATTCCTGTATTTGAATAGAAAGTTTATTACAAACATTCACATGCATATATATAATATATTTTGCGGGTTCATCCGTATAAGATTTTAATTTAAAAACTCCAACGTTTCAATTTGATCACACAAACCCTCAACCGAGAAATGAATAGTTTTCATTTCCCAGTTGAGCGATTGTGTGATCAAGTTGAAACGGAGTTTTTAAATTAAAATCTTACACGGATGAACACGCAAAATATGTTTTTATATCTGTAACCCGTGAAAAAAATCGTATGAATATTTATATATGCTAACGGGGAAAAATGATAAGTAAAATAAGCTTAAGTAATATATATGTACATATGTTGGTGTGTCTAATATAATTAGTTTATTAGACATTGATATTCTCATCATTTTAAAATATATAATCATAAAATAATAATGATCAAACCAAGTTTAATTTTATTTGCAAGTGAATCGCAGTTGATTTCTTTAGTGGTAATAATTAAATTTCCAGATTCATCTATTTGTAGTTCAATTCTCTCTTAATTAATATTTTCTGAATTTATTTGATATAAGCAACACCTTCAAAATTAGAACATCTGTATAAACTTATATTTAAGCCTTGTTAAAGCTATTAGATTTTCTGCAAGTTATCTGTTTTCAGTTCCCAGCTGACTGAAGAGCATAGATATTTAGAATAACAATAACATGCATATGATTATCTTTAGCTAAATAAAAGTATGCCATGGAGATAATATTTTTATTATTAATAAACTAAGGTTAATATTTTTATATTATAGATGTTAAATGCATTTTGTTCTAATAATAAAAAATTATAAATCATTACATTCTTATATATATTTACTCATCTTCTTTGGTTAAAAAAAATGTTTTAATATATATTTTGAAATAATTGTTCATTTATTTTAAAATTACTACTCTATAAATATGATTGTATCACTATATATATCAACTATGTTTGATTCCATAAATCCAAGTTTAAATACTAATAAAAATATAATAATTTGTTGGATTGCAAAAATGAAAAGGGATAGAAAAAAATGTAAATTCTCTCTTTCATGCAATCTAAATCTTCCACAAAATTTTAAAAAGAAAAATATAAATATGTATTTAGAATATCAAATAGATTAATTGAAAAATAAGTACTAATTATAATAATAATTACTTATTTCTCTAACACCATGTTTTATTTGCAATAGACATAAGGGAATCGCCCAACATATTATAAAGCTGAGAAACACTCACTCTAAACACAAATTAGAGTCTTTGACAGCATAAGAATGGATCCACCTTATCTTTTTTACTTAAATTTATATCTGTAGGTTAATCTTTAGAAATGAGAGCATGAAGGTTCATACTAATTTAGGTAAAAAAGATAAGGCGGATTCATTCTTATCAATTCAAAGACTCTATCTTGTGTTTAGAATAAGAGTATTTCTCGGCTTTATTATTTCAAAAAGATCATGTATCAGGGGATTTCTTTATGATTAATACAAATAAAACATGATACTAGATAACTAAATAATTAGTTACATATATTTAATATTACATCTAATACTGATGTGCAGTAAGTTTTAAAATTTCCACAAGCTTCATTTATTAATATATAATGAATGTAATTAAAAGTGATTGATTAAGACTTTCACACTCTAATTTCTACATGCTTTGGCCTATATATATATAAATTTTAGGTAAAAAAGTTAAGGTGGATTCATTCTTATCTTTTCAAAGACTCTATCTTGTGTTTAGAGTGAGAGTATTCTTCAGCTTTATAAATTAATTATAATAATAATAATAATAAATTTAGGACTTATCATTAAATTACTTTGGTATATTTGTATACATACTATTGGCCAAGTTATCTTATATAGCCAATTATTTTAAGCTATCAGTCATAAATCTTGAACATTTGACATTTTTCTTGGACAGTGATAAGAAAATTGGAATAATGTTGCTTTAATTTTTGGGAAGTTTATTGAATTACAGACTTGTTATTTCACAAATGTACTATAATGCTAAATTCTCTATTTACTTTTATGTAAGCAATTTAGATCATTCTTGTAGTTCAGGTTAACATTTCACATATTCAAAAAGGCAACAAACTATCATTTTTAGGGCTTATTCTTCTAGAATTTTCCAATATAGCATTATTTCATCTCCAAATAACAGTACAGAAAGTCAATTATTAACACATTTTTAGGATAAATGTATTGTAGTTTACAAAGCTTTAATGAAGAGTGCTTAACTTTGGTTGAAGAATATTCTAAAAAGTACTTTTCCAATGCTATTACTTTTCCATTACTTTGATTGATGTCTGACATTAGAATCAGCTAATAATAACTGCTACTATTATAGTTACTGCAATAAAACTCATTTATTTCTGGCTTCAACTGCATTTCAACTCACTTGTTTCAACTTTATTTCAATTCTCAGTAATTATATTTTAACAATATGCCATAATTCTTTTTTTTTTATTTATAGATATTTGTTAACCAAAAAATATTTTTTCCAAAACTCACAAATTAATATCCCCATTTGATCAAGCAGTAAATATTTTTACTCATAAATACTGTTTACCAAATAAGTTAATTACCTCATTTCCTTAAAACAATATGAATGCAATTTTTTTATTCATATTTAACAATATGCAATCAAATAAAATTTTTAAGCAATTAATTTGCTTTATGCTCTTTAATACAATCCTTAATAATTCGATATACATCTTGGGATTTTCAACTCTACACAATAAACTTTTTGATTTACATATTTGAAAATAACCTAATTACATACACATTATTTTATATGTCTATTGTTACTCACAAAAGAATGCATCACTTTCTTGTAAACATACTAATATAATTTTGGTTCAGCAGTACTTGTGAGCATATGTTCAAAAAATATATATAAGTATATACTTACATTTATTTATTTTTAAAATTTATATAACTGATTTCAGGTTAAGCTATTTTAAATGATTTTTTATAAACAACATTATAACTTCATTTTCAACCATCACAATATATATATATAATTTAAAAAGCAATTACTTATTAAAAATACTTCAATGCAAGTATATATATGTCCATATATATTGTGCCATTACAATTTAGTCACTAGCTAAATTTATAGTAATGTACATGTAGAAAAGGTAAACCAAAAATCATCATCACATTTTTATATAATCATAAATGAAGCTGTAGGGCATCCAAGTTCAAACCCTACAAGGTCCAGTTCTAAAAGCTTCAAACAGAGAAAGAATGGGTCAACATTTACATGCTTTACTTGTTTGTGTGTTGATAGAAAGGTAATACACACATTTAAACTATTTAATATTTAATTTTTCTTTAAAAAGCAAAGTTATAATGCATACATATAGGCAATGTATGTGTAAATTATTTAATTGTTTTATATTTCAAATATTAAACATTTTAACTTTCTTTAAAACTAACCTATGCTTGATCAATTCTAATATTTTATTCTATACTTTTATTTTGCTTTTCTTTAATTATAATTGGGATTTAAAAGTTACAGACTTAATTAAATATTGGGTTATAATTACTAAGCTAGCATCATATTATTTAAGGTTAGTTTATGATGATTTGAAGAATGAAGGTGTGTGTACATTACTACAAATTTACATTTCCTAAATATTGAAAGAAAGGAAGGATTAAACTCAATATTTTTTTTGTCATTGTTTGTTAAAGGAATCTGTTTAATCAGATATCGATCTTTGTAGCAATTTTTTTTTTGTAAATAATTGTTTTTCACTTTGGAAGCTTATAATGGGTCAAATCTATAATTTTGAAATTGTCTTATCTCAAGATCTAAAGAAGGAAGCTCAAGATTTGAAGTGTTACCTGGATGTTAAAAGGAGAAAAAAGAAAGAGGAAATAAGGTTAGTCTATTTTTTTTAAAAAAGTGTCTGGAAAAGGATTAAACTTTTCAGTTGAAAATAAAGTTGAAATAAAAGAGATCTAATTAAAAAAATTTGCCAAAAATAGTGATGTATCTCTGATTGGTTAAGTTAGCTAAAATTGGATATAAAAGCTGTCTAATATTATTATGTTATTGTTTATGTCAGATTATTAAACATCCAAGAGAAAAATAAGAAGTCTGCTAAAAATATATGTAGTCCCATCGGTTCCGCCATCTGGGAGCTGCACATCACTAGGAAAGAAAAGATGTTGTGTCTAAAATAATATTCTACACCTTTCAACTGACCAGATAAATAAGATGTTTTAATAGAAGGAGAAAGCATTCACCTGCATTCAAAGAAGATGAATTAATCTACTGATAAATATTAATCATCAAGTCCAATTAATTGTTACAACAACTGATTTTAAACCAAGAAATATAAAAAAAACTGCTGTATTTCATCCACATGCTTGACAGGAGAGAGAAAATTAATATAATGATTTCCAAATGTCACTAAAGCAAATAACCTCAATAGATATCACATCAAATAGTTATACCCTCAAGAAAGAGATTGTTCCCATGTAAGAGGAAGGTACAGAAATATAGACAATATACAAGAAAGTTTGAACCCTTGGAATTTGCCACAAACAAAGATCGGTAATATGACTTTTTATATCTATTTTCTTTATATATCAGTCTTAAAAATTTTAGCAATAAAGGGTATATTTTATTTAAAGAACTTTAAAGACTATTCAGATCGATTAAAACAAGAATTCTTACTAAAATAACTTTGAGTTCATAAATTATCTTGAATGTATGAAATATTTGTTTATTAATTTTACGTATGAAAATATTAATGTAAAAATTTTTTTTATGGTATTATGATTTTAGTTTTAACTAATATATTATTATTTTGGTTTTAAATAATATTTTGTTATCAGGATAAAAATAAATATATTTTATTGTATATGGTTGAGTAGTAAAAGTAGTGTTAGAATATTAGATAGTTTGTTTCATTAAGTATAGTTTAGAGGTAGGGGGGGGTAATTTAAAACTTGTTTCTAAACTTGCTCTTTCATTCTACTAACATTTTTTTTACATTCTATTTACATGTTAGATTTTTAAAGTATGTGTGCTAATGACAGATAATATTTTTTTTTTCTGAAATACTTTTTCAGGAGTGAAATATCAATGTGACACCAACTTAATACAAATACATTTGAAGGGAAAGGGGAAGAACTTAAAATTAATCTGAGGATTGTTATATAATCAATTATTATTATTATTATTCATGTCAATTTTCATATTTATCTAGAAATTTTTATGTATATGTTAGAAAGTAGTAATAAATATAGTTTGTTTTATTAAACGAGCATATATATTTCATTAAGTGTAGTTTTGTTAAGTGTGATTATCTCATCATCACTGTTGAATATTAGTTATTTAAGATATAAGTAAATATGCTAAAATTAAGCAATAATTATGAATTTCTTTATAAAATTTAGTTTTATGTTTAGGCTTAGTCTAAAGCTGTAGTTGAACCCTTGTCATTATTGTTATTATTATCATAAACATAACATTTTAATAATGGTGTTTAATGTTTAAAGCATAATAAATATGATTTTATAATATTTAGTGATTCTTAGTATTATTATAACACACCCATCATCTATTTATAAGATATAATTCATCTAAATTAGTTATATATATCGAGCTAGTAAACTTATAAAAATTGAAAACATTTGTTATGTTAAGATCTGAGAAATGATTTATGTCTAGTATACTCCACTTTGGTTTATAGATGTTTTACTTTTACCTAAATATTAGTGCATATAGTGATATGGCTCAAAAAGCAAAATCTCCCATTTTATTAGAAATAAAGACAAGAAGGGATTCAAAGTAATTAAGGCTATCAGATATAAGTGTCTAGATTCAGAGAATCTAGTGCCCTGCTAGACATATTCACTTAGTATTTGTTTAAAATGACTTAACATCAAAAAGAAATGAAAGTGGATAAGACCTAAGTCTGTATACCTGAGTTATATTTTATTGAAATTACTAGTGTACTCACTTCACGTGATTTATATACCTGAGTCAAAATAAATGGTTATTAACAATTTGCTTATAATTCTTGATATTTGAACTCCTTTACTCAGATATAATAATATCTTTTGATCATCATTTAATTTTTGAATTTATGATTATTTCTTACATATTGTAGACAACTCAGGTATGGGATTATCTTATCTTTTGAACTCTTTTATTATGTTACAATATATAGAAACATGCACAATGTGGTTAATAATGTCATAAATTTTAGCAATTATATATATAAAACAATAACAATAAAAAATAAAAAATATAAGAAAAGTATAGTGTTGAACAGTAGAATAAACTGATATATTAAGAGACAATGGTTAGAACTATTAACATTTTAATCTCGGATATAATTAAAGATCAAAATAAACATCAAACCTTATCAATATATATTTATTCATCACATAATTATAAAAGTCATGTAAACAAATTATCAAACAAATTATTACATCATTTGTCAAAACTTATTTTTAAGATTTGCTTTAAGAAATGTCAATTTATTTATCATTCTACTCTAACAGAACAATTTTTCGATATCAGTCTCCATCAGCTAGGAACATTGGATTACAATCCTGTATGATTTAGTGCAGTGATAAAATGACTGATTTTGAAGCCCAAGGTTTAACAGATCATGGCTCACTTTGTCATTTCTGTTATTTAAATTTTTTGTGGACTCCTAAGCAATAAATCATTCAGCTATTATTATTGAATTGCACATAGCTACCCAGCAATTATTTTACTTTTTTCTACTATACATTGTTTTAATCCAATTCAACTTCTTGCATAATTATATAGATCTGATGTTAAATAAGCAACTACACATAGTGACCTCAGTTACATGCTAACATAGGCACTATTGTCCCATTGACAAAATGATGGTATATTTCAAAAAAAAATACAGCAATCTTTCATCTTATAGTAATAATAGCAATATTGTATTTTATTGTTTCAAATCTACAGTTATTTATTCTAAACATTAATAATCAATGAACATTAGATAATATTGGTCCAGACATGTTTCTGAATAATGCTTTTTACAGTAGGCTTGACCTGGCTTACATCTATAAAAATGAACAGCTACCTTTATTTCTTTCATAGTATCCAGATAATAAAAGTTTCAAACACATGATTCTTATCTCACTCCAATTTGCTCATAACTATTTAGATCTGATATTAAGTTAGAAACTATATATTTTAGTGATTTCACTTATTTTCTAATCATAAGAGACCTTTGATCCTTTGTGTGAATGAATGAAATGTATTTTATACCACACATACATGAACAATCTAATACTTCTTATTGACAAAGATCATTAACCAAAAATTAGTCTGGGAATTTGATTGACAATGTCATCTGGTATCTCTTGATTACTCTTGCTTACAATATATTTTTTCCAAAAAGTAAAGATACTAACAGGCAGTGAATGATTGAGATCACTGAGATGAATAGTTGTTAAGATATGCATAAGTATATAACCAAGGTGACATAGATTCAAAATTTTGGGAAATTTACAACTTTCAAATTATTGACTTGAGTAGTAAAAAAGTAAAGATACTAACAGGCAGGAATGATTGAGGTGACTGAAATGAATAGTTGTTGAGATCTGCATAAGTATACAACCAATGTGACTTAGATTCAAAATTTTATGAAATTTACAACTTTCAATTTATTGATTTGAGTAGTAAAAGAGTAAGATGAATTTATATGTTCAATCCAACTGTGAGATTTCACCAAGATTATGATGCTATGATAATAACCATCATACGTACAAGGTTATAAAAATATTTATTCACATATTTGTTCATGAAAGTTTTCACTTTATATACACACATGCATAATTAAAAATATCTTTAAATAAAATAAAAATACCACTAATATTTGAATAGAATCTAGATTTCTTTAGGGGGAAGTGTGCTATTTAATACAGTTACTTAAGTAAATATAATTACAAATAAAAATCAATTTTTCCATTTTTATTTATAATATTTTTTTTAGTTTCAATATATAATAGCTATTGAAATATGAGATAAGTTTTATTCTTTTATTTAAAGATATATATATTATGCTATAATGCCTGTTGGAAACCTTTTTCTTTTTGTTTATTATTTATATAATTTAAGGAAAACCAAGTCATACATCAATCTTACCTCTTCTAGAAACATTTCGGAACATCTTGCCACTAAATTGTGGGTGGTGTGTATGATGATATGCCATCAAAAGGAAAAATGATTTTTGTTCTTTGACAGAATTGCTAACAAATTGCAATGCTTTTTGGGTGTATAGCTTAGTCAAAATTGTGAGATTCACAGGCTGTGAAATAATATCATCATTATCAAACAATGGGCAATTTACATAATGCTTGTTGCATTCATCAGAACAGGCATCTTGAGGATAAAAACAAACCTGACAAGGGCACATATCATGGCTGTATGGAATGCCATAAAATAAATCAAAACCATAATGCTTTGGATGAAATTTGAATTTTTTTCCATAGCCTAGGTGCCATTTACCAATTAAAGCTGTTGAATAATTAAGCTGCTTTAAGTAAGAAGCAATGGTACTCTGATTAGTTGGAAGGCCACCGACATGATTTGGCCAAAATACATCAGGCCATACACCAGTACGAATTGGATACTTTCCAGTCAAAAGGGCTGCTCTGAAATTAAAAAAAAAGTTTGTCATAATTTTCAATTTTAACATTGCATTTATAAATACTTATTAAACCTCTCCTTATATATAGTTGACTCACGACCTGGGTTCAAATTTGGCTGGGTTAAGAAATTTCCCAAGTCAGTCTAGTTAAACATCCAATTATTGAATAGATCATAATTCTTATCACATGGTAATTGACCATATAATGTTTTATATAAAATATATTATAAATATATGTTATATATAAGTTGAATAAATATTTAATTGTACTTGTGCGAGTCCATATTTATTCTGGATTACATAAATACGATATGAGGTTTTTGCTCTGCAATAGTCTTTTTAAAGGCTGTTTTATATCTTTTTACTTATAAATATATAAATCGAATGTACACAAATATGTGAATGGGTAATATAATGAAACTGGTATTAATTCTTTAATGTTTTACTATATCAATTATTATACAAAATTAACAAAGCGTATGCCACACTTGAATGAGAAGCTATAAAGATACACAGAAATTATTACACGCTAAGCGCTTTCGAGGTCTTTTGCCTCATATTCATAGTGGTACTGTGAGCTGCAGAATGAAAAAATAGGGCAAGGGAAACAAAACAGTATGCAAAGCATATGCAAATGAACTAGATAGTCCAACGTTTGGAGATGTCAAAGCAGGTATCTCGTCTATTGATGGAGTTATTATTGCCATTAATAAAATATGCTTCTCTGATTTTCCGCTTGATGTCATTTTTCTCAATACAGACTATTTTAGGGCTGGAAGGTTCAAACAAATGTCCTGTCTTCTTGGAATGCTCTAAAAATGTTGATGAATTATCATTGTTTTTCATAGCTCTATTATATGTATATCTGTGTTGTGCTGTCCTGTTGATTATGCCTGCCTTGGTTTCTCCAAAATAAATGGCCCGGCAACCAGGTTGTGGGCAAGCTATGCTGTAAATGACATGGGGAGTCTGAGAAGGTTCAATTTTGTCCTTAGAGTTATTGATTAGACGATTAGTGCATGGGGGTGTATGAAAGCGGAAAATCAGAGAAGCATATTTTATTAATGGCAATAATAACTCCATCAATAGACGAGATACCTGCTTTGACATCTCCAAACGTTGGACTATCTAGTTCATTTGCATATGCTTTGCATACTGTTTTGTTTTCCTTGCCCTATTTTTTCATTCTGCAGCTCACAGTACCACTATGAATATGAGGCAAAAGACCTCGAAAGCGCTTAGCGTGTAATAATTTCTGTGTATCTTTATAGCTTCTCATTCAAGTGTGGCATACGCTTTGTTAATTTTGTATATTAAATTATCGAATGAGAAGTCTTAAAATCTTTAATACTTTACATATATCAATTATTAATTATGTAAAGAATAATCAAATTATGGCCAGTTTACTGTACGTCTGCTATCCTCAATATTCTATATATTTACAAAATAAAATTTAAGACAAAAATTTAAAAATAAGACTATAAAGGAGTATTGTTATTGGAATGACAGATATGCCATAAACTAGTCATAGCTTAGTGCTATTTATATAAATTAATGTTTGGTATAATTAATATAACCTCCTTCACTCAAGTAGTAGGAATTAAGATTTTTCATTCTGTTTTATACTTTTTTTAAAAAATAAATAAATTATTTATTGAATACTTATAATACAGATAAATTACAACAGTGCAAAGTCAATATACTTATGCATCAAAATGAAAAAAAACACATCCTTTTACCTAGAGGCATGGGTAAATATGTGAAGTTAGGTCATTTAAGAAACCCATTTAAAAAGAAGATATTGTTGAACCAAGGAGAAATGCTGACAAGCATTTCCATATGCATTTCCGTAAAGGGGGGGGGGGATCATTCAATGTGCTGCCATCAGGATAAACAATCTGAATCAAAGTGGCCTTTTAATCTTTTGTTAAGTTAATAGAAGTTATTTGCTTGTGAAGCCAAGAAAAACATTTGTCATTCCTAATTCTGCTCATAAATAAGGCTGAATAAAGAAGCTATTTTATTCTGATCAAAGGTTTAGTGGGAAAGAGATTAGGCTCCACATGGCTGCAAATATATCAGGGGACAGGGGCAAGTATCCTATCTCTTTCTTTAATTTTGCCCACTAAGCATAAGAAAAGTTCTTGGTTGTTAATAATCAAATTGCCAAATATTAGATTTGCATCTGATGGACCAGATTGTGAATAGCAAAAAGGTAGCCATCCTCATTGTGGAAAGAAATCGTTTTTAATACTATCAATTAGAGGTGATAGTGTGTGCTTCTTCATTTTGGATATTGCAATGATCATATTTCTGTGACTTTGAAGAGCTTGACATTGTGAAAACAGGTGTTTGACAGTTTTATCTGCATTATAACAGCTGGAAAAAGAGGTTTATTTTTGAAATTTCTCATCTATAAGAGAGAAAATGGTTCGTAGGTAAAGTGTCCAAGTTAATTTTTAAGATAAAAACTTAGGTTCCTGGTGCCAATACCTGAATTTTCTAATGATAATATTGTTGCTAATGTTAAGCAACACAGGACTTGGAGCACTGTTGGTATTGATGAGGTTATATACCTCCAAGAAGTTGATCTTCTTCATAAAGATTTGATTACTTATGTTTATATTTTTATTAATTGAGGTAATTAGAGATGTAAGCCAATAATTTTTTTTTTTGGTGGAGGCCGATCAGTGAGGACAATTGGGGTGAAAACCATGGCATTAGGATAATTTGCTTTGAGTTTACATATAGTATTGAAGAACCTTTGAAAAAAGGTATTAATAGAATGTAGAGATAATCCATTGAATTTAGAATGCTTCTCCAGATTTCTTAGATTAATGGCTGCTATTTTTTTTATTCCAGATAAGCTTGGTATATAAAGAATTAATTTTATTGAAAGTTGTTTGTGAAATTAATGACTGGCATGTAATAATTAATTTTAGGAAAAATAAGAATGTTGGCATGAATCAACATATAGACCTTAGAGAGGGCATTAGTAATATTCTGTATTACATTGAAAATCATATCTTGAATGGATTTTCTCATAGCAGCATGGGATTTGAAAACTGGAAAACCAAGGAAATTTGAAGTTTGGTTGTGAACTGGGAGGTTATATTAGAGCCTGTATAAAGTCTCCAGGCAGTGGATTTATCCAAAGTAAATGAAGTCCAAACTAATTGGTATAATTCCACAAGATTGAAGCTAATTTAGGAAGGAAATTTTTTTGAAGGGAGAAAGATTGATGTGTCGTCTATATAAGAAATGTGATGAATTGATTTATTAATAATCAGAATTTGAGTGCCAGGAAGATTTTTAAGAAGAGGATTGATATATGATATGAAAAGAAGGGCACTGAGTGGGGAGCCCTGGGGAATTGAATTGTAGGACTTAAAGCCAGATGCCATTTTCCGATTGATGGTAATAAAGATTTCTCTATTGTAGAATAAGTTGGCAATAATATTGATTAATTCATTCAGAACTTCGTATTTACCCAGAATATGAAGAAGAATGCTAGTGTTAACATTGTTAAAAGCAGCATCAATGTCAAGCTAAATGACGGACAAGATTTCCTTGTAGATCTGATGTTATCATTGATGATCTGAAATAGGTTGATAGCATCGGCTGTTGAAGATCCTTTTCTAGAAAACTGAATCTGCAAGACCGACAAAAGAATTTTGTCCTGAATCACTGATTCAATCACCTTAATCATAATAGGAGTCATAGAGATGGGTCTGAGATTATTCAGTGAGGAGGGAAGAGTATCCCTCTTGAGAAAATGGACCAGTAAAATAGGATTCAGACCATCAATTTGACAAGAGTTACTAGATAAAAATTGGATCATATTAAACACAATGGACACAAAGAATTTGGAGAGGTGCAATAGGAGAAATGTCAGGATGGCATGGAATCCAGGGTGAACTCAGTCAGGAAAGAATCTGTTTATTTAGTATATCCATTTCTGAGATCCCTAGAGGTTAAGTAGAGTCTACTTTGTCTATTGCATAACATTGGAAGGGTGTGTTGGATGAGTTTAATTTTTAAAATTAAATATGTTAGTATCTGTGAAAAGTTTATCATTTATTGTGATAGATGATGGGTCAGTTTTTTCCCCTATATCCAAGGGTCCATCTTATGTAGTCCCTGGACCAGCAATGGGGCTGGGAAAGGTATATTTTGGATGTTTTTATTGAGAGATATTCTGCCAATATTATTTATTTGTTTTTATATTGTTGTTTTAACTCAAGGATTGAACCAATGTAGGTGGAGTTGCAGAGAAGGGATTTGAAAAGATTGTTTATGGCCTCCATCTCCTTAAGTAGAGAAGAAGACACTTTGTTATTATAAGTGAAATGTTTGATAATGGCTCTCAGAATATTGATAAAGGCAAATCAAGATTCTATGGGAGGCAGAGAGAAAAAATGTAAGACTCCGAGATTACTGCCTCTGGCATATTCTTTTTCTGAAGCAATCTGAGTGTTCTATTAAATTTTTGGTCTGGTTGAGGGTGAAGACCAATGTTCATTTTAATAGTGAGTGCAAAATGGTCTGAGAATAAAACCGGTTTAAGTAAAGGGGTAATAACCAACTGAAGATCAGGGGAAAATAACAAAAGACCTATTAAGGAGGTGTATCTTTGGGTATAGAATGAGAAGGCATCTGGGGGAAAAGCCTTCTCCACTAAGAGGGTTAATGTTAATAAGATTAAGGTACTTGGCATTAAATTATTATAGGTGTTGATGAAGTCTCCAAACTTGATTGTTTAGCTAAGAATACATTATTACTTCATGAAAATATTATACACAAATGTTCTTATATATGTTTATGAATTTTAATCTAGAAGTTGAATGTATTTTGTTTCACTTTGAAATTATTAGTTTAATATTTTTAAAAAATAATTAAAGCAATATTTCCTTTAAAATGTTTTTATGTCGACTTAAAAAAAAAGAATTCAAATAAAAATGTTCTATGTCAAAATAATTTAATTTGTTGTTTTGGAGATTTAAAAAAAAATATTTTAAAAAACTTTTAATTGGAAGAAATGGATAATTTTATTTGGGAAGAAAATTAACATCAAAACATATTTAAAATAAGTACCTTAAAATCTTTGTTAAAAAAAAAAAAAGTTTTGTTAGTAGGAAATATTTTAGAAAATATTCTGACAATCCAGACATATAAATTTTATTTAAAAAATACTAATAGTGATTCCATAAAATTCTGCTTAGAAGTTTTATAATATTGTTAAACCTGAATACATATTATTCAAAACTTCTATTATGCAAATAAAATTTCAAAGGTGATTTTTAATCACTTACAATAAATTAATTAGTTTGTATACTCATTGCCAAACAAATTTTTTTTTAAAACATACATTAAATACTTATAAATCAATAAGACTAATTGCAGTGAAATGCCTGTACCCCTCCCTGCTATTTTAGCAGAATTTGAATTTACAATGAGAAAATATTTATCTATATTAAAATATGGTGAATTAACTGTTGAAATGAAAAGTGATTAAGGTTATGTATATATGTCTTTGGATGCTTTTTAATACAATGAAAGGATATTTAACATTCAAAAAGAAGTTCTGAATAATGGGATGTTAAGGATTTGTTAAGCAATGACAAACCACTCCATCCCCATTGTCTCCTAGTTATTTTGTCTGCTTCTAGTTTCACATACATGATGAAATTATTTTAGTATTGACTTGCAAAAGTAAATAAAAGTAAAAATAGAAATGGAAATATCATTAATACCAACCATGAACAAGATTACAAAAAGCAATCAGGTTATTTGTGCCTCTTCTTCAACTGATAATCAAAAATAAATTACTTTTTGTAATTCTTAAAGTTCTCCAAGTAAATCCTTAGCTATTTTTTTGTTAATATTCATTTATTTTCTTTTTGATGCTTTTTTACTCTTTAATAAGAATTGTGGATTCACTATGAATGTATGGCATCAAAAAGCCAATTTGTAATTTATGATCATTTGTATCAATTATCTGTTGATTCTTGCTTGTTGAAATACTTCATCATTTTTATTTTACTAGTCTATTTAATCTTTAAACATCACATCTTAAAATTTTTATTTAACTTAAAAACATTTTACATCTAAATAGTAGATCAGTTATAGCATTTCATTATTTGTCATCAAGAAAATTCATTTAGAATCATGCATGTTTACTATTGTAATGTATGAATATGAAATATAGATAAGTTTTGATGAGAATATTCATGATATTTAGAAATAAATACTACAAAAATTTACTAAGAATTGACTGGATGTAAAAGAGTTCAAATTAGTTATTCAGAAACAAAATTGGAATGGAAACACTTCTAAGTATTTGATCATTTGGCATTGCAAAGTATCAAGGAATAAAGAAAATTAGAAAAAGTAATGGAACAAATCACCAATCCCATGGTTACTGATTATGAATTAAGTGGTTTTGAATATATTTCTGTAGTCATTTTACATTTCACCTGACTATTGATAATTATTAAAAAGAAACTTCATGGACAAAAAAAACCTTTCAAAACTTATTTCAAATACATTTGATTTTCATAAACTTTAATTTGTATTTTAATATTTTTGCTTTTTTTTAGTATTTACATTTTATTATCTAAATAAATTATTTTCTTATAAACTCAAAATAAAATATGGAATTATCATTTCTTTAAAAATTAAAGAGGATAAATTAGTTAATAAATGCACTTGTAAAACACTAATACAAAAAAAAGAAAATCATCCAGAAAAAAAAACCTTTAGACTTAAACAAATAATTTACCATAATAAATTTCAAGTATAGGGAATTTGAACTCAGATTTTCAAGCACCCTTCAACTATCCACACTATCTCATCGATACACATGACCAAATACATGTAGAAAAGATAAATAATCACCAATATACGTATTTCACGTTAAACCAGCACTCATCAGTTGGTCCAGATTATCATCTCCCACACACATATATATAATCAGTGCTCAGTTTATATTAAGATAGCAAATCTTCATACTTTAATGGACAGGCTTCAATCTACTCCAACCTCAAACTTTTCAGCCATCCATATCATTGAAAATCTGATGATGGAACCCAAATTCCATACTGATGCCAGCATTATTGCCATGCCCATGTTGACCTCAAGTCACTCTGACCCCAAAAGTTTCAGCAATTATTTATTAAAATGGATACACTCCAATTATAGCAGGGAGTGTGGCCTAAGGTCATAAGCAGCCCAAGATGGCTATGAATGTGGCCAATACAATATTGTAAACTTATTGAAAGCATTGTGAAACTTTTTCTACAATTACATATCACAAAGTGATTAAAATAAACATATGTATGCATTCAAGTACAATGTAAAATATCCAACTAGTTTACATCTTCATCTTATAAAAAACATCAATAATCTTATCTCTTAGATATTTACACTTTCTATATTAGTATCACAAAATTGGAGCCTGCTTGGCGATTTTAAAAAATTCTCCAACTGGGCAGCTACATATTAGGATTATTCAAGGAATTATCATGAAATTATGCCTGGCCTTTTTTTTCTGCTTATCAGATAATGTTCATATATTTAATGTGTGGCTTAAGACAACTTTTCTTTTTCCAAAGTGGCCCAGTGATACCAAAAGATTGGACATTCCTGAATTATAGAGTTCAAAATTCTATTTTTAAAGAAATGATAATGCCATATATATATATTATGAGTCAAATGCGTTGACCGGAAAGTGAACCCAGGCCAGCTGCAACACTTGACTAATTCCATATTTTATTTTAAGTTTATAAGAAAATGATTTATTTAGATAATAAAATTTAAATACTAAAAAAAAAGCAAAAATATTGAAATACAAATTAAAGTTTTTGAAAATCAAATGTATTTGAAATAAGTTTTGAAAGTTTTGTTTATTCATTTACTTTTATGAGTATTTTTTTTATAACAGAAAGAACTCATTAAACAAGTACTGTGAAATTGCACTGTGCACTTTGAAATAGTAATAGATAATGAACTCCAGAGACCAATGCATGAATGTCATGTGACGTGTCTAATCATTCAATTATACACTACTGCAAAATGTGTTTTATTAGCAAATATTCAGAAAGACAATTCAAATGCATGAAATGTTTCTGTGAAAACTACACTATTCTATAGTATATCACAGTATATTCATGACAGTTAGTAATAAATCATACATTAACAAAGAATAAACTTGTAAGATTAATTTGAAAAGTTCAATATTCAATGCAACAGTACAATTGTATTTTAAAGGTTTGGAAACCACACATTTGTTGATTAATAATAATAATATTTATGTTTGCTAATTATTCTCTATGTTCAGCAATTCATAAAATTGTCAGTATCTCCTCCCTTTCTAGCATGCATCAAATCCAGTTGAAATAAAAAAAAATAGTTTGGCCAATTGAGTGAATCAATGGGTTTAATCCAAAACATGTCGGTCTTCAAGTATTATATGACTTTTTGCATAACTGATCATATAATTAATTTTTTTGTCTTGCACAATTTATGTCATTGATTAGAATGATTAAATCCATTTCCAGTGAGATTTAAAAAACTTCAATTTAATTAATTGAATAAAACTGCTGTATTCATTCTATATTTTTGTTAATCTAATGTCATGTGACTTCCCAACAACTGTTTATATGATTATATTATTAATTATTTCAATACAGTTTAATAAGCTTTAATACTGTAATATAATTTTTACTTTCATATAAACATATTTTAAGAAGTAATTCGATTTTTTCTAAATTTGGGTTATTTATGATAGATATCAGCACATTTTAATAAACAACTCTAAGATTTATCTCTTTACTAAAACCAGTCCAGAATTTTTCTGTGTAAAAAAAGTTGTGTGTTCCTTAATCAATATTTTGTAAAAATGAATTAGAATTATTAGCTCAGAAGACAGTATATAACGATTTAAACTATGTATTTAGGGCTTCCTGATTTTTTTTGTGGTTGTACTGCTATAAGTAAATCTTTCATAATCACCTTTTTTGATAACTTTATTTAAAAACTAGCAAATGGCAAATATGCAAACTTCATCATGTTAATGAAAAGACATCTAATAACTGGAGTGTAACTGAATCATCCATTTACTTTATTAAGTATTTAGAAATCATTTTATTTTATTGACATATTTAAACTTTATAAATTAAATATTCAACATACAAATTTTTAACAAGTACTATACTTGTTAATATAAGTTTATAATAAAAATTTATCCACTAGGACAAGCATTATGCTAAGAATTGTTCTAAACAATTTTCTGAAAACATCCCAGAAAAAAAAAAATGTTTAGGAAAAATAAACTTTTATTAACTGCATCTTACTTACATTTCATAATAAGATCTAATATAAACAGAGCAAAACTCTCCATACAGTATAGGAAATGTGATCATGTGATGCTTAATGGTTTAAGATCTAATATACTTTTTGATTTTATGAAATTCACTTCTGATTAATTCTTTTATGTATCTATTGTAAATAAATTTATTGCAGATAATATTTTCTAATGATACATGTTCTTTCTAAAGAAACCTGCATAATCTTGTTTTTCTATCCACTTACACACATAACACAATTAGTGTTTTATTGGTTTTTAAAAATAATAATAATAGTCAAAACTGCAATAAACAAATTCACTTTCCAATATAATAATAAAGACAAAACAAAAAATGTTGGTGAATGTTTCAATAATTACACAAACCTAATCAAAAATAAATCTCTAGAAGCCGTGTAAACCAATAGATTCTAATTGTAGTTATCCATTAAAATATATCTTTGGTCAAAGTAGGCCAATAAGTAGAAGTTCTTGTTTTTGCTTTTAATAATTTGAAATTAAAAATTTCACTATCAAACCTATATTCCAGTTTAATCCCTGTTTTATTAAATTGTCTATAAACATTTCCAAAGACAATTATTACAGAAATTGAAAACAATGTTGGGGTAAATAAATATTCTTGTTTAACATCAGTTTTTATTTAAAATACCTCAGATTTTCCCTTGAAATGATAACACTTACTTTCTTTCGTTCTGCAATATAGAAACTATACAATGAAAATACATTTTGATGGACAAACAAGTAATTTCAAACAATGCCAAAAACTTGTTCAATTCACCAAATCGAATGCCTTGACCAAATTAATAAAAGCAATATATAAATCATTCTTTTATTTTGGACACTTTTCTTGCATTCACCTGTCAACAAAAATTATGTCTACCAGTGCTTCATGAGACCATATTGAGTCTCCAGTAACCATTCATTTATGATTGGAAACAATTTATTCAACAAAATGCTTGAAAGTAGCTTTGCTGTAGTGGATAACAATGATATTTTATGATAATTACTGCAATCATGTCTATCCCCATTAATTTTAAAAATTGGAACAATAAAAATATTCTTAAGCTCAATCAATTTCATAAATCAATATATTCCAAAAAAATTTTCAATATTTCTGAAGCAACATATCACAGTATTTTAAAGCTTTTCCAGGTATTTTATCAGGATCTGCAGCTTTTCCATTTTTAATATTACAAAGAGCTGTTTTGACTTCACTAATTGCATATCTTTGTCCAAATCTAAATGGATAAAATGGATATATCATTAAAAGTTGTCACCTTAATTCTTGTATCATTATTCTAAAGATGATCAAAGTATTCCTTCTCCCTTTTCAAAATATCATTGTCATCAAATAAGAGAATGCCATTTCTGGATAAGGTTGTTATACCATTACTTAAGTTTTATTTTTCAATGCATCAAAAATAATCTAGCCTAAGTACAATCTGCAATGAGTGTATCTTCTTTGCAATTTTCATCACATCAAAACTTGTTAAATTCACATGTTTTGCCTTCTTTAGAAATCCTTCTAGAATAAAAAAAATGCTTGTTCCGAAACTAAAGAGCTCATGTGCTTTTGATTGATAGAAACACTTAACAGTCTTCTTCAAAGAAGATGTTTTCAATTCACTGAAAATTGACAGAGAGAACAAATAATGTCTATAGGATAATTCAATGGCTTCATTTATTCCTCAACATTTTCACATCAGGTTATAGAAGAGCGGAAAAATTTATTTGCATACTTTTCCAAATGGTTGGCATGTCATTTCCAACAAAAAAATCAAACAGCAGTGTGCAATAACTTGAGAGATTAAACTTTTAAGAATATATAATTACTAATATATATCAAATGAAATTATATAAAATTTAATTATGGCTATTATTTTATGTATAATTAAATCCTTAAGCAATATAGAGAGATTTTTATTAACATTCTCTTATAAAGAACATTCATATTAAAGTAAACAGCATGATTAAAATGCAATTTCTTCAGAGTGGATTTAATTTGTATCATTCAAGTAACAATACTCGATAACAAATGATACTCAGATTTATTATTTGTTGAAAAACAATCAACATTATTCACTAATAAATAGTTATTTGGGAATCATTATTATTACAAGCCATTATTAGATATTATTTTTATGAGAATATGATAATGAAAAATAGTCTATCAATTGTTTTCAAATAATGGGTTTGAATGCAGCTATCAAATCCTACACAGAAGAATTGGAAGTAAATTGAGCAAGAATACATTGCAGATAGCTGTGTTTAAAATTCTAAATAGCTTTAAACAAAAGTAAATTAATGGAAGTTGCATTAGCATAATTTTAAACATGCTTTTATTATTATTATTATTATTATTATTATTATTATTATTATTATTATTATTATTATTATTATTATTATTATTATTATTATTATTATTATTATTATTATTATTATTATTATTATTATTATTATTATTATTATTATTATTATTATTATTATTATTATTATTATTATTATTATTATTATTATTATTATTATTATTATTATTATTATTATTATTATTATTATTATTATTATTATTATTATTATTATTATTATTATTATTATTATTATTATTATTATTATTATTATTATTATTATTATTATTATTATTATTATTATTGTTGTTGTTGTTGTTGTTGTTGTTGTTGTTATTGTTGTTATGATGATGATGATGATGATGATGATGATGTTCAGAGCTTATTTAACAATTATTTACTGTTATATTATTTTTATGAGAATTAAATATTAACAGTATATCACAGTTCACTTATATATATATTGTTATATGGTTTAATGCAATGATAATCTGAAACTAAAGATCATGCATTGCAGAACAAAGTATCATCACTGGTGCTTGAACATCATATAATCTCTAAAGCATTAAACCAATTGATTATTTCTTTATTTAATATATTCTGCTTGATTATGCAATAATTCAAACTTAAGAAGTTTTAATTTGATTGACATTTAAGATATAATAACAGATTTGGAATAAAAAACACTTAATTGAGATTATCTTCCACTCTCTATAGAGATACCACAGACAAAATCAATTATAAAATACAGACAAAAATTTTCTAAAAACCATTTTTTGTCTTCTAAAAATATTTGCATTCTAGATTGTTCAATATTGGTAGTCGAAATTTTTTTTTTAAAACTTGGTAACTTCAGTTTGAATAGATATGAAGCTGCTTTAATGAGTTTATAGTGAGTATATATTTATGAAAGTAATTTAAAATTTGATAAAAATAAACTGAACTTTGATGCTGTCTAAAAGTTAAACAAAATTTAATTCATTGAAAATAAAACTGGAGAGGGGCGTGTGTTAATATTTAAATATTTTAATATCATCAGATATTAAAACTTTGAAAGACGGTACAGTTATTAAAAAATCAATTTTACTTCCTATCTCCTTTCTTTTCTTTATAGATTTTAAATGTTAATATTAGAAATTTGACAATAAAAAATAAATTTTATTGAGTTATGCTGTTATTTGAATGTGAATTTATCTAAAAGTTGCATCAATATTTAAAGCTTAAATAATTGTAAAGAGGTGTATCAAATTTATTTATAATTAATGAATTATTAACATTTCTACAAATTCAGCATTATAGTGCAAAAAAAAATATTTTAACAGTAATTTTTACTTATTACTAATACAATTGTGCAGACATTGGCTTAAGCTTGCCACACAAATCTTAAATTATCGGAAATACTTTGAAAAGTAGTTATATGCATTCTTACCGAGACGGACTGCAAACCGGACTTGGAGTATAAAACTGGGTGAGAATTTTTCCATTCTTAAACAAATAGTCGATATTTGAACTTTTAGTTGACGGATGTCCCAAAACTGCTAAATCTCCATAACCGAGATCATCTGCTAGAAATATAATAATATTTGGTTTTGAGAAAAAAGAAGAGGTATAAACAACGCAAGCAAAACACAAAACTATTATCAGAATAAAATATTTTATATTAAACGGAGAGATAAATTTGAGAAACATTATTCAAAATAATTCGTATTAAGTTCGGACTTTAACTCTTTACTGAATAAAGTCTGCGATTCTCCACTCTCAAAATTATTTATTTTATTATATACTGTAATAGTTAATTTTTATCACGGATAATATTAATTAATTGCGTGTTAGTGTGTCATTGACATTAAATTAAAATTATATTTTTTATTAATGGTAATTTTAGAACATAATACTTTCTTCGTTCTTAAGCTAAGAAATAAAATGCCTATCAACTTTTTTCTTTGTAATATGTTATTAAATTTATGTGAATATTATAATAATAAACACACTATAAAAATAGCACGAATAAAATAATTATATATATAATACAATATAAACATGTGAGTATGTTTATATATATCAGCATCAAATCACTCACAAAGGAGACTGGCCATTTCAATTCCAACAGGGGGGAAAAAGATAAAAACATATAATAACAATGAGTTTTGCGATGACTATATAATAAAACAATCTGTCAAACACAAATGTATCCACATCTAGAACATCCTAATATTTTATTCTGTTTTATTTGTTATTTTTGCCATGCTGTCTTTTAACTTCTGCAAAAAACTTTTCTTTCTAAAGTCCTCAACATTACCTCTAATTGTAACTCTTCAATGTATTCTATTCTTCACTATATCTTTCCAGTGAAAACAATAAACATTGCATTTCTTTAGAATATATTTGAGATGGTTTTTATGATATAATGTGACCTGTCTTTTCTCAAAAATCTTACTTCAAGTTTACCATGAAATACCCCTGGTCCAATTCAACAAAGATTTGAATAAGTGAATTCTACAGAATCATATCTAGAAAAGTGAAAACATATTGATTGATGTAATGAACTTGATATTGGATTTCAAAATTTTATGAAAATAGCCTTAATTTTTTTTTCTAATATTTATGGTATATTGATATGGTGTTTAATTTTCACTTCCATACAATAACAAATTTAATTGCAATAATTATTTCATTATAATAAAATACTTGAATTTTAACCTGTTAAAAATTGCTGCAATAAATTGAAATCTGTATTGCACCTCAATATCTTAATCTATCTTTCTATTTAAAAAGTTTCCAAGATATTTTAATTTGTCTTTATTGTGCAAAAAGGAGTATATTCTTAATTGAAAATTAGCTTTGATTTGAGACAGGGCAATTTTCTAATATCTATTCCATACATTCTTATCATAGCAGCTGCTATTATTATATGATCATTCATATAATAAACATATAAAGGTTGGCTTTTCATCAACATTTACCAAACAGTGTAGTGAATTTACTAACATTTACTTCTCTATTTGAACACAAGAAATACTTTGATTTTTCTTTTCTGTTGCCTGATAGTTCTTAAAGAAATATCAGTTGAATTTTCTGCAATACAAAATGAAGGTATGAATAATATTTTTTAAAGATATTTATATAAAAACAGACACAAAACTAAATTATGATCATTATTCTCAGGAAGTTTTAAAGTCATCAATCAATGCAGTAGTTGAGGCTAGAGGATGTGAAAAATCTCCTGGTTGTGGATTTAGGCTATCATTCAATGATACTCTTTTATTTAGCTACCCAACTTCAAATCACTTTTAAATGAAAAAATATTATATGAATTGGAAGAACTGTCAAATATTAAGTGGAACTTGATACGAGATTAGATGAAGAGATGAAAAGACAGTTGATTTGAAGTGGAAGAACAACATTGTGAAGATTGGTGGTATATCAGATAGTATGGCAAGATTTCTTATTCAACTTAATGGAAAATATTAAATGCAGACAAGGAAGTTCTTATTGTGATAAAGAATCAAAGAATTTTTATATAGATATTCATAGATCAAACATCATTGATAGCATTTTAATGCTAGAATTGGGAAATGTTAAAAAATAAAAGTGCTATGAATAAATTTGATTGTGAAGAAAGAAATGAGGGCAGACAGAGATTTGTAGAATTTGCAGAAAAAGAAAAATTTTAGATTATAATGAATTTTTTTTTTAAAAAAAAAAAAAAAAAAAAACTAAACAAATTGGATATGGAGATATTCAAATGAAGATACAGCTTGGTTTATATTTTCACTACTAGAAAATATGTATTTCAAGATTATAATGTTTTTAATAGATTGAACACAAGAAGATATGTAAGATATATATTACTGAAAAACTAGAGAGACAAAAATTATTTAAAAAAACACAGTAATAATAGTTGACACTCTATTCCATGGAAATATTGACAAATTTTGGAAATAATTCAAATTGAACTCAACAAGAAGATAATCAATACTCTACCAAGAACTGCAACAAAGGTAACTCATACTAAAAAAAATAACAATTCACCATGAAATTTTCAATTGACACAGGACAATGTATTAAAAAACAGGTGATATGAAAATATTTTAAATTGATTTATTAAAAAGAATAAAATATCTGGAATTCTGTAAGATGATATAAAAAACTTAATAATGTTCTAAGAAAATATAATTATGGATTGTCCAAAACAAGATCTCGGTATTGAAGGAAAAGTTATTTCGACAATAAGAAAAAAAGATAAAATTATTATTAAAAAGAAGGATGATTGTATGAAAGAATTCTACAAAGAACTAGATAATAATAAAGAACAAGAAAACAAATTAACTTCTAAAGTTATTACATCTTCTGAATTTCTAAGCATTATAAATGAAGTGAGATAAGAAATTAAATCTATGAAGGGAAAAACTCAAGAAAATAATAGAATTACTATTGATACTTTTAAAAAGAAAATGAAAAATATACATTTTTTAATCAAAACAATGCCTTACAAGCAATTGTCCTGGGTTTGCGGGTTTGCTTCCAGGTTGATGCTATCACATATTAGAGAAAAAAAAAAAACAATGCTCAAATGTCTAAATGATAAAGATATAATAGTTGATTGGAAGAATGTCATAGTAATATTTTTAACTTCTCTTTATAAAAACAATATTTTTTCATAAGTAAATTTAATTTGACCAAAAAGATGAAAATAGATTTTTTTTTAGTAATCTCAAAACATATTGTTTTGCTTTTATTGGTTAGAAATTTTTATGACAGTTTTCTTTGTTGACTTGAGCATTATCTAACACACTTTTAGACTGAAAAGTTGTCCTAAAAAGTTTTAAAGTTGATTATTCTAGAGAAAGAGAAATTTTAATAGAATTATCAGAATTTTTTATCAACTCAGGCTGGTGTTAAGCTAATATTACATTTGTCTTAATCTTAAATGGGAAAACACTCATTAAAAATGAATGACTAAACCATTTTGAATTATTTTCTAACTATTCTATTAAAATGATTTTAAGAAGTCACCAAGAAGAAAATGTCTTTATTTTTCAAGTAATTTTGAGAAAAACTGCTAAAAGATGGAGTCTACATTTCAAATACAGAGATAGCTGTCAAGCGTTGTTAGCGGAGAGGTCATCGCAGCCGCCTTGCAAGCAAGTAGTTGGTTGCAGGCGGTTGTGGGTTCGCCTCCCGGACGATGCTATGACATATGAAAAAAAAATACAGAGATAGCTGTTTGATAAATGACAATTTTAGAGCATAAAGAATTTAGATGCATTCTTACCAAGAGTGAAAACAATGTGCAGTATTGTGTTAAAATGAATTTTACTGCTGTCTTTATAGGAACAATTAATCAAGGAAAGTGTTCAAGTAAATAAAGACTGAACAAATCAATGGTAACAAAAATCTCTAGAAATTAAAACAGGCAAAACCCACTATACATATTGGTGATCATGTGTTGTTTATTGGCTTAAAAATCTCTAGACTAATTAAAAAAAGAAGAGAATAAAAAAAAAAAAGATAAAATGATTATTTCTATATTTTTTAAACTATTTTATTTAATGTTTGATTAATATTAATAATATTGAATATTAAATAAAATATTTGATATCTCTGCAGTATACATGTGTGTGTATAAATTAATTAGTAAATATTAAATTTAAATACATGACTTGCTGAAGGCAGAGTCTTAATTTCAGTTGGGATGTAAGAAATGTTGCTATATATTGTATATCTCATCTTTTATAGTTATAATGTCCAGCTGTTGGCTCATACATAATAAACATGAATGATTAATCAAAAGAGGACCTCCCTTTTAATTAGTAATAACTTGAAAAGGTTTGCTATTGTTTCCATTCAACCTGCATGACAGAATGATTGATTACTGCATATCAATATATGTTGGCTGTGGATTTAATTTCGTATATATAATGATGATTCCATTTATTAATTAATTTACATTTATATTAATCATTAAAAATATTAAATTTAAATATGTATAAAATCTTAATTAATTCTATCATTTAGTAAAAGCATTAAAGTCAGTCATTGCCAACCTATATAGTAACTAAATATTGTTGTTAAATAAAGTTTTGTACCTTAAATATTGTCTCAGTTCTTCATTCCTACTTTAATATTAATTTTTTTAAGTGTGTGTGATGGAGCTTGGAGATATAAATATTTTATCGCGCTAGGGATGTGTGTATACATATAGTTGGAATGTTTTCATTATGTATACATGCACATATCTACTGTCATATGATGTCACTTTTTATTTTAATCCCCTTAAATTTGTCATGGTTGAAGTCAAATTGTATGATGAGGGTATCCTCCATGCTGTAAATGGATTGTTGATGCCCAATGTGAAACATGAATAAAATTCATTTAATTACATATATTGATGCTCAATGTGAAGCATTCAGATCATAAGCATGTGGACATTTGCAAATAATCATAAGCAACTTTATTTATACATACACACACTGTGCATCCTTATTTAGTATACAGTATATATATAAAACAAGAGAAGTCAGTTTGATCTCCTGTTTATTGGCTCAATAACCTCTGAGATTATGAAATTCAAATTGAGATTATGAAATTCAAATCAGAAACACACTGCAAATTGTCAAGCATTGGTGGTCGAGAGGTCAGCGACAGCTGCTTTACAAGCAGTTGTCCCGGGTTAGCGGGTTCGCAACCCTGGCTGATGCTATGACACATGAAAAAAAAACACACTGCAAATTAAATTGATTGATTACATATTTATTTCTAGTATAATGTTTAATCATTACACATACATATATATATAATAAATAATTATATATCATTGTAAGCTTTACATTCTAAAAACTATTAAAAAAATAAATTGCTGAAGCAATATTGTTATCTTGTAATCATTATCGGCAACTTTCACTTATAAAATGAATATAATTAACTTTCATAATGCCTTATTTTAAGTTATCTCCCATGCTTCATGAATTTTTACATTATTATTTTGCCTCTTAAGCAAATTACTTCCTCTGTTAATTAAAAAATAGCCTATTTTGCCCCCTTTTTTATTATTCTTTTTTTTATAGGTAATATTTTTTGTTATTCAGATCAAATGCAAATTATCCACTACATTTAATTTCACAATCATTAAATACAAAAAATGTTTGAGCATTATTTATGTGTCCTAACTCTTCCATATAATGACTGATGTTTTTCTACGGAAAACAATTATATATATTATATTACTTTTATGCTCTTATCAATGCTCTCTTTAGATTTATTAAGTAGCTTATTTTCATTAGGTAGTATATTATAAGCAACATTCTAATACTCAGAATAAATATCTTTATTATCTTTTATATCATATAATATTAAAATCCACAAAAAAAAAAGAGTACTATTATTAACATTATTTAAGTTTTTACTTTGTTTATTTGAAAAAATATTGAGATCTCCAATGTCTTATTTTTTCCTCCAAGAGCATAACAGACTGGAAAAATCACAATATTTTATGCTTCAACACATTTCAAGTAATATAAAAAAATTGTAATTTGCACTGCATTTTACCACAAAATAAAGTTTTATTTCAATTTTAAAATCCATTTTTTATTATTGTTCTAAAGACTGTTAACATTAAAATGGAAAGATTAGTGGAGATAATATACATTGTGTTTAACATCAGTTTTTATTACAAATACCTCAGATTTTTCGCAAACCGTCAATAATTTTGCCTTTCGTGTCACTTAAAAAAATTGCATAATGTGAATCAACTTAATAAAAACATTATATAAATTATATTATTGTTCATGGTACATTTTTTAGTATTTGTTTGGCTGGAAAACCATGTCTATAATTTTTTAAAATCAAAATAACATTGTGTCTCCAATAATCACTTTTTTATTAGTGGGAAAAAAAACATTCAATAAAGTTTTTTTTAAAAAATGCGTTTATTATAGGAAATAATAATGATATTTAATGATAATTACAGCGGTCTACTGTCTGTGTTGCTTTAGTAAACTTAAACAATAAAAACAACTTTAAAATCAAAATGTACAAATTCATTAATCTACACCTTCCTAAAATATTCCGGCCATCATATTTTAAATTTTCTAATATCAAAACTTTCAATCTTAATGCTTTTAAGATTATAATGAACTGTTTTAACTCCAGAATATATATAAACATTAAAAGCATAAAGCTAAACTAATCAATAAATAATCAAAATTATCCAAAATTCAGAACTCAACCAGACTAACCAAGAAAATAAACTAAAACACTACCAATGGTTTCACTGCTATCTTAAGGATAGGTTAATTGTTAATTAACTAAGTTAATTAAAAATTCTTTTAATATTAAGGGTGTATGGTATGGGAGGTAAGTGGAATTATGAGTAAAGTTTAGTATAAATATGTTATTTCGTAGTTCTTTATATTTGAGAAGTCTGCTTGTAGCAGTGATACAATTGGTAATGTTTTAGAGTTTATTTTCATGACTAGTCTGGTTGAATTCTGAATTTGAGGTAATTTTGATAAATATATATTGAAACAGAACAAATTCAATTGCAGCTTGCATGATAAAAAAAACTTAATAAAAGATTGCAACAGATTGATCAATAAATTTATAGATTGTCATGTGTGCATACTAGATATAATACATATACTAGATATAATATATATAAACTATAACATTTTAAAAAATTTTAAAAAAATTAGCTTACAGAGTTAATACTACTATTAAATATTTTTTGTAAAATTACCATTAGTAAAACAATAACTTATAATAAATATAGCTTTACTTCTCACTATATGTAAAATCTATAATTGCTAATTAGAGAAGATATAAATTAGTATTAAAGTTTATCGGGTAAATGTTTTTGAGGATCCATGCCTCATATTCATAGCCTTCGTAAAATTTATAATAAAATATATGCAAATACAAATATTCAAATAAGCTAGTATTATGTAGCCCATTTCTTCGAGATCTCAAAGCAAGTGTCTTTTCTATTAATGGCATGGATGTTTCCATTGATGTAAAATGCCTCCTTTATTTTTCTTTTGTGATCATTTGATTCTGAGCACAATATTATGGGATTGGCTGGTGTGAAGTTGTGTCCAGATTGTTTAGCATGCTCCAAAAATACAGAGGATGTGTTTCTCAGAACCAAATGATCACAAAAGAAAAATAAAGGAGGCATTTTTCATCAATGGAAACATCCATGCCATTAATAGAAAAGACACTTACTTCGAGATCGCGAAGAAATGGGCTACATAATACTAGCTTATTTGAATATTTGTATTTGCATATATTTTATTATACATTTTATGAAGGCTATGAATATGAAGCATGGATCCTCGAAAACATTTAGCCGATAAACTTTAATACTAATTTATATCTTCTCTAATTAGCAATAACTTATAATGTAAAGGAAGAGAAAGAGAGAAATTACAAATGAATTGCATAGTTTAAGAAAATCTGTTATGTTTTGAAACTCTTTAAGATTTGCCTATTGAATAGGGGCTTTAAAAAATAATTGAATTTTTTGTAGTAGATTGAATGGCAAATTTAAATACATTAATAAAAATTATAAATCAGTAAAATTGAGAAAGTTAGAGAATTTCCAAGTTTGATCATGATTTTCTTTTTATTTCTAGACCATAATAAAAAAAAAATTTTTATTAATCATTTATAAAATAATTAAATGAATATAATATCTGAATACAAGCATAATTCATATATTTGGAATTTAGATATAATTATAGGTGATTTAAACACAGACTTTCAAACTCTCTTCAGCTATCCAGTTTATCTCATACAACTGATACACATAACCACCCACATATGAAAAAGATGTGAAATAAATATATTGAATCTAATAATTATGTCTCTATAAAGATGTTTTTAACAAAACATCATGGCGTTTGACATTACTGAGTATAAACAATTTACATATTACAAAATTTAATAAACAAATATACATGATGTAAAGAGCAAAGCTTTAATAATGTTAATTAAGTATGATGTGCTTAGCGTGCTTTCAACTTAGAAAAATTATAAGTGTAGCAATAATTGTGATGGGAATCTAGATGTATATATATATTACATGCATGCTGCTTTGCATAATATTTGCAATTAAAGATTTTTAGGTTAGATAGGCCATTGTTTGGAAAGAGGGTTGCAGGACTCCCTTCTAACAGCATGTTTGTCCCTTGAAATGTGCCATGCTTCTTTGATTTGGACTCCTGCACTCTGTGCAAATAACACTGAAGTGGGTGGGCTTGACGACTTGCTGGTTGTGAAGAAGTGGTCAAGAAGATTGAATGAGTGTCTGCATGTATTTTGGCTTCAATATCATCTGCTTAATCAATAGTCAACATCAATAAATTATAAAAAAATGGAATGATAGCACTTATCTCTTTATCTTTGATCATACATAAGCTTATTATTGATGTTTTTATAATCAAAGAGTGAAATCTAATTTTGAGTCATGTACAGCATAAATGTTCCACTGGGAATAGTTGAATGGGAGTTACAATTACTTACACTTCAATTTTATATCATTAGCTTTGATAATTCATTGTTACAATTATTAAAAAAAGCTGGTGTTTCATTTGATATTTAGGAGTTATTAAAACAAAAGCATTGCTTTGATTCTTCAAATAATTAAACTGTGATTTCAAAGCATTCATGTTATATATTAATGAAAATTAAAATAGATTTTACTCTTTGATTTATAACATCAATGAACTAATCTTATATATAATCAGAGCTAAAGAAATGGATGCTATCATTCCATTTCTTTTCATAGTTTATTGATATTGTGACTATTGATTAAGCATAGACCAATGGGAATTGTAATTACTTCTACTTCAATAAGACCTAGCCAGATTTTGTGAATTAATATTTTTTGACTACTAATTTTAAGTATTTCTGAATTTGTGAAGGATAAGGCATACCTAAGTAGAGCTGTACAAATATAAACTTATTAACTAAATGAAAATCCTGTCCACATATCTAATTCCAAGAGATTTGCCATTGATTGGTACAAAATTACACGTAAAGATTTTCAATATGCTAAATTTGAACTATCACTGTTTGTTCAGTCCTAAGAGTATTTCATATTCACATACTTGCATAAAAATATTGTATTCAGAATTTCCATGCATGTAAATAAAGATTAAAAATATGACTTGCTTCTCTAATAATCTGATGACTAAAGATGGTTAACTCATTCATGAACACATGAAAGATTAAGGTCTCAACCTTCTAGTATAATTTTTAATATGGCATTACATATATATTCTTTAATAATTTAACTATATGTCCAATTTCATGAAGTATTGTGTATTTTAATTTATAATATTTTATTATCTTATTTTTATACATTTGTTTAATGTCATATATTAGAATCCACATTGAAATAATATGTGTTGATACATTATCCTTAAACTTATTCGGGTTTATTTCAATAAATATGAATAATATAGATAAGTATAACACAATCAAATGAGAATATTTTTGTTTGTTTACATTAAGCTTACATGTATTAACAAATGGGTACTGATCTAATCGGCTATCTATATTTCCATTTTTATCTTTTATTAATTAACTCTTTAAATACTGCTTTGATATTATGAAAAATATTGGGATAGCTAATCAATCATTTGAAGACTGTGATTTATTGTAGTACTTATAAATTAATTTATAAATTCATTATGCAATCTAAAATCTCTTAGTATTAGTTTTCATTGAAAGGTTTTTTTTTGGGTGAATTTTTAATAGAATTTGTCTTTTCAATTTCTAAAAAAATAAATTTTAAGTTTTCAAGGTTTCTTTAGATTTCTCATCATCCATAATTTTGACCTATTTCTTTTGATTTGTAATTGACAAATTTGTTTTGGAAATTTTTATGGTTTTATCTTAAAAAATTTGTAGATGTTTTGTTTCTTATTGGCTTTTTAAAAAGTGAAGAGAGAGAAGGAGAAGGAAATGTGAACTGTAATTGTTGCATTACCTAGTTCAAACAACTTTTCTGATTTGTATTTGACAAATTTGTTTTGGAAATTTCTATGATTTTATCTTTAAAAATTTGTAAATTATTTCTTTTTTATTGGTCTTTTAAAAAGTGAGAAGAGAGAGGGTGGATTGCTTTGTGAATTCTGATTCTGATACATTCAACACAAATCCCATCAAACACACAAAATAAAAATAAACTGGTTTATTTTGAACCAGCATCAAATTAACCAAAAAAAAAAAAAACTTAAAATAAAAACATTTTTATTAGGTTTCTTTCAAATAAAAGCATTTTAAATTAATACAAAATTTATTTTTAAACTAATATTTAACAAGTTAAAAAAAAGGGATTTCTTGTAATACACAATAGGGTAGAAAAAACACTGTTTCCTTTTTTAACTTTGACTTTTTTTTAAATTCACATTGAATTTATAAAAATAAGAATTTTCTAAAAAAAAAAACACCTGTCAATGAAAAATTAATATTAAGAGATTTTACATTACACAGTGAATTTATAAATTTAGTCACAGTAGTATTACTAGTTCTCTATCATCCCCTCCCCTATACTTTTGAAAAGAAGAAAAAAATTTATAAAAACAAAAAAATCCAAATTTCCAAAACAATTTTTTTTTCAATTGCAAATAAGAAAATGTTTATTTGAAATTTGTCTACATTTTGTAAATCAATAAAAGGCATATTTTTGCTCTTCCCTCCCCACAAGTAATAAAAATTCACCAGAAAAACAATACATGTAAATGAAAACTGATACTATATTGTCAGCTTTCCCCCAAAACATCATATTAATAACAAATTGAAATTTTCATTTAACATAAAAAAAAAATTATAAAATAGCAATCTATATAATAATGTATAAAAAATAGTGATAATATATACCTTCTACATTCTTCTGATGTTTATAATAGAAAATACATTTCTTGCTCTTCCTTGGGACATGCTTGATCATGTTTTTTATTAGTGAATCAGTCACTAGATGGCTTTCAGCAGCCGTTTTATAGTATAAATTTCTGACATTTGTTAATTAGACTATAATATTGGCTGTATGCAGATGTATAATAACAGTGCTGAAAAAATGGCCCCCAATAAAGTTATCTGTCTCAAAACCAGCATAGGCACACAATCATAGATTTAGTCTAACTGATAAAACAATACAAATACATATAACATCTATAATAAAATAAAACACTCAGTTACCATTAGCAAAATCAAATATTGAAGCATCTGTTTTTTTAATTGTTCTTTTATCTATTGATTTAAATTTTTGTGCTGTTCCTACAATATGCTACTTGGGTGCATTATACTCTGGCATGGAATAGGCCTACTAAGAGCTTTTAGATTAAATAGTGAATATATAAATTTAGTCGTACTAGTATTGTCCGTAAAATAAATCACCCTTTTTTGCAAAGAAATCGATAATTTCTTAATTAGTCATCATAGTTTTTAGTCAATTAAATCAATATACATTTATTATAATTTAAGACTGATGAATATACTTTTAGGATTTTTTATAATTGTTAAACCAAGACGAAACACGAGTTTAAAAAAAATTACTAATCTACAATTATATTTTGTAATAAATAAAAATAATGTTACCATTTGTTATACTATTTTACTTTATTACCAATTGTATGAGCTTTTGATCAAAGAACAATGTTTCAAAAAAGTCTATTACTGATTTAGTGATATTATGATCTTTTAATGTTTTACATTGTCTTAGCATCTGAATAAATGATAAATCAATAATGAAATGAGATAGGTTTGAATTTTAATTTGATTTTTCCAGTTCTTTAGAAGTCTGGCTGATGAAAAGTAAAACAAGCTCTTTGTTTTTGCTTTCTTTAAAACTCCATTGTGTCAACAAATATCCAAAAAAAAAAAAAAAAAAAATGTTTTACCATTACTAAGTCTTATATTGTTCTTTAATCAGAATAATTTATTTATTTTTATTATTTGGTTGTGTATAGTTTTGTAATCAAATGAATAAATATATTGACCTGAATGTTTTCATTTATTCAACATTGACATATATGTCTTCATTCCTATAATTAGTTTAACATACATGGCTAAGACACTTGTGCCCTAATATTTACAGAACCATTATTCACCTATATTGATATGATTTATCAAATTATCTTTAAAAAAGTTAATTGAATAATAGTTTTGATACCTATTATTATTATCAATATCATCATTATTAATAAACTTAAATATATCATGTTTTAATGATAAGATTTATTTATTTTAAAAAGTTACAAGGATTTTACATAGTTTAGATGGGCAATCCACAGTTGTAGGCTTACATATATAAAAATGGCTTTATTGGTTTACACAATTTTTTCCATGCTGTGGATTAGTTATAAGGGTTTTACATAGCTTGGATTGCTGTGGTATATTGGGAAATCTGTAGTTGTACATATATAAATTGATTTACATGAGATTATAGAAATTTTTACATGCTGTGGATTTGTTACAAGGGCTTTACATAACCTGGATTGCTGTGGTTACTTAGGCAAACCATGGATATAAGTTTAGATATGTAAAAATTCATTTATTAATTTACACAAGATTACAATAATTTTTACATGCTTTGAATTAATTACAAGGGTTTTACATAGCTTAATGTGCTTTGGTTACTGGGTAATCAATAGTTGTAGGTTTACTTATATAAAAGTTGATTTTTTTATTTACCCAGGACTGGAGGAATTTTTACAAGCAGTGGATTAGTTACAAGAGTTTTACATAGCTTGGATTGCTGTGATTACATGGGTAATCAATGATTGTAGGTTTACATATGTAAAAGTTGATTTACACAAGATTACATGAATTTTACATGCTCTGGAGTGCTATATTTACATATGCAAACTACATTTAGTTTTATATGTTGTTGGGTTATCTGAGTAACACAGGTGAGGGACCAGCGACTTTTATGGGAGTGTGGCAATTGTCTGCAAGATCTGTAGCCAATCAACGACAGTTTTTTTTTAATTTTTAGGATGCCATATTTTTTTTAGGTGATCAGTGACTTTCATCGGAGTGTGGCAATTGTCTACGAGATCTGCAGCCAATCAATAACATTTTTTTTTAATTTTAAGGGTGCCAGATTTTTTTAGGTGATCAGGTTTTCTCTTGTGGGTGTGTTGATATGGGTAGGAGGCATGGTGGGATTGTTTTTGTAATTGGTGAGATCTTATTAACTGTTTTCTATTGCATTTGAATAGATGAGTATTCCAGAGGGGGGTGGTGATGCAAGAATATTAGAATTGATTGCAATTATTGAATTGAATAGGTTGGTCAGACTCTAGATCTGGCTGTGTGATAGACATGGAGGCTGAGTAAGACTTTTGATGAGATTTAAATATGAGATTCCTGGGTAGAGGGTCCAGATTTCCAGAGGATGATGATGATAGTTGTTAGAATTGTTTGAAATTGATGAGTTGGAGTTTGTGGCAGGATGTCCAGACTTTGATTTAAATAAGAGATTTATAGATAGAGGATCCAGATATAAGGAGATAGGTGGTTAGACTTGGCATCGGAAATGTCTTATGTTTTTTTTTAATTATTGTTAGAAACTTAATTTAAATGGAAAATTTAAATGAAAAATATAATATAAAATTGGAAATAAGTTATCAATTGATTGGAAATTAAAATAGGTATGCAAGTTAGTTGGTGTTTTTTTTAACCTTATTGTCCTAAGGTTTTGAATACTTTAAAAACATAAAAAAACAGATCTTGTTAATTATGTTGTGAACAAGTGAACTGATTACTGGCGAACTTAAAATTGAATTTTCTTTTTTTCCAAACAAAAATCGTAATTTTCTATAATAAAATTAAAAATAAGTATGTTTGACTGAGCTTTGGACTTGAAAACTTTGAACTGGTAATAATGATGCAGGCTTTTTCTGGTCATGTAATGACTTTGTCACCATATTGTTTTCTAAATTATCAGTGGGCAATTTGATTTTAATTGAAATTTTGAATAAAAAATGTAATACAAAATTATTAATTAGTTATCAACTCATTGGAAATTGAAAAAATATATCAGAGTAAGATTTTTACTGTGTCAGACTTATGTTTTGAATACTTTTGGAGCATGAAAACTAATGCTTGTTAAGATAGTTATAAACAAATGGACTGATTTCTGCAGAACTTACTATTATTGCAAAGGCAAAACTCTCCATACAGTAGCACCACCCATTACAAGCCAGAGTAATGAATAAATGCAAGAGGATTTGTGCATAAAATCCATATCAAGTACTTATTCATCCAATATCCCCAGACTTGTGGCTTTCATCAGTGAGGAGCCTTGGATCTGAAAGCACTGCACCTAGATCTTAGGATCTAAAACAACCCTCTAGCAATCATCTTTTATCTTTTTAGTTAACTATAAAATTACAGGTCTGTGGATATTGGATGAATAGGCACTAAATAGGGATTTATGCACAAATCTTATTGCATCCATTGATTATTATGGTTTCCATTGGGTGGTACTACTGTATGAAAACTTTTGCCTCTGTTATAACAGCTCGTGTAAGCATAGGGAATGGTGATTATGCAATGTTTAGTGATTTAATATTATTATTATCTCTCCTTCAAAGTGTTACTTTGAAGTTAACTGTTTTAATATATAATGTATTATATGTATACATTGTATGCATAAATATATTAATATTACAATTTAATTTATACATTGTTATTACTCTTTATATATATATATATATATTGTACCGGTATAAATTCACCACGCTTACTCATACACAGTACCCGAGTTCAAACCCAGTCCACGTTTAAGAATAAATTCCCAAAACGCCAACTGAATTCAAACCCAAACCCCGGCATGACCAACCGATGATGACTTTACACCAGCACAGGGTTATCCCTTTTCTAGCTCAGCTTAGAACATGGACAAATTCTTACAGTTAATGATATATAGATTTACTAGACTATAGATACTGGGACGGTCATTCATGTAACGTATATATTTAAGTTGCCAATACAGACAGTAAGTGGCTAAATAGACTTAGAGAGTAATAAGGTGGAGGACACAAAGATTAAGATTAAATAAAGTGTTTAATAAGCAAAATATAAAGCATATAATATAGTGTTAAATAAGACAAATAGAAAGCACATGAATATAGTGTTATATAATAGAAATATACAGCATATAAATATAGTGTTATACAGTACGGTAAGACTTCATAAATCCTCTTGTATTTGGCTACTAGTCTTTAGTGAACGTTTTATTTAATGAACAAACTCATGCCAATAGCTGTGTGATTGAATGATTGACGGGTGGTTAAAAGAATCAGAGTATTAGAGCATTGGAAAAAATATTTATCTAAAGATTTTTGTTTACTTATTTTATTTGAATAGGCTCGAGCCGGAACGTAGACGAACAGTGGAGATGGTTTTATATAAATACGACGTGGAAAATAGATGAACTGGTGGTGTTATATAAATACGACGTGGAAAATATATGAACTGGTGGTTGCCTATATTCAAGAGCCCTACAGTAATCAATTGCGGTGCATTAACGGAATACCGGGCGGCTTGTTCTTTGACAAGGCTTAATGCCCCCAAGTAGTTCCGGGACACGACAACCAGCCGGGATCATTTCGAACCCCGGTGATCCAAGAGATTACCGGGAAAGAAAACTGCTTTCATTCCCCAATGGTAGAATGGCGAGACGCTAACTTCAGCGAAGGGAAGGCATTGCCACAGACGTGAAGGACGAATACTTGAAGCGGATTTTTTAAAAGAAATTATATAAAACCTGGAAACTATTTGTCTGTTTCTACGCCACAGGCTGAGATCCTTATCCCAATAAAAACATAGCGAAATTAAACTGAAGGTGAAAAACAATAATTAGTTAATTTTACTCTGGGACTCTTAACCCTTGGTTGACAGGCGGTAGCGATAGTATCAAATTATTCAGTGAATTATTCCTCATATTATACATAACATTAATGAACACTTTGAAACTATTATATATATATTTAAGATTAAAACTTAGATTGTAATTTTATAACAACTTGACATAGAATAATAAAGTGATTTAACATTTACTAACTCGGAATGTGAAGGAATATTTAATTCAGAAAGTGGGATTACTTTTAAAATAACTTGATCGTTATAGTACACTAGTTTACTATTGGCATCGTTTGTTTATGGAATAAGCAATACACAAAACAATATAAATGCATTCATTTAAATGATTATTACGATTAATTACAAATGTTATAAATTATTTCTAAAGACTAGAGCAGAGGGTTAAAAAAAAAAAAAAAAAGAAAAGAAAATTTACTGACAGGTTAAATAATAGCATTATAAATGATATAAAGACTTACATATGATTCACTTGATTAATAATATTAAGCACGGAAGAAAATTAAAGTTCATGTAACAAAGTTCTCTTTTTCTTCATCCAGCTTGGCTTGTAACGTAGGCGCGCATTTTTGAAAGTTATTTGTAAGGCATAGTAAATTTTGAGATTGGAAGTTGGAAATTCTGAAGTATATGAAACATGATCAAACAGCGGCACGAGGATCCATATTGGCGGGCAGAGATCAGCTCCTGGCAATTAGCCCATGAACATGGCGATTCACTGGTAAACTTCTTAATAAGATATTTGAATTATTATTAACTGCTGTGTTGTCTCGAGACTACCTCTCTCAAACACGACCAAAGTTAGAATGTCCGTTTTTTCTAGAATTTGCCACTGCTGACCCTTTCCGACTTGTTTTTGTTTTAGGCTCCGCCTCCTTTTCAGCTTGACCAACAATCAATTATCTGTTTCTAGCAATCTTTTAATTTTATACGCTATTTTTAAATCGATACATTAATTACATATAAAAATTCCTTACTAATTTTGAATACAACTTAATTGCTCTGAACATTTGTGCAATTAGATTTTAATTAAAAACACTGATCAAAGGAATGTGATTTTTGATCAGTATTTTTAGACGACTTTATACAATTTTAAAACTAAAATTTAAAACAAATACGCCCGCACTGAAACTTTAAATTAAATGATATAAATCCACAAACCACGCACACACGAATATTATTTCATGGTTTGCGACATTTATATACGGAAACTTTACATATTTATTTATAAACTATAGAATATATAACTAAATTTTATTATAATTTGAAATAGACAAAACCTCACTGCGGGCGAACAGTAGCTTGAATTACCGTACATAAAAACACTTGAAACGAAGATCGGTTCTCCGATCTGTCTGTTTCATTTCTTGTCACTTTATAAAAAAAACAACAAAAAAAAAATGATTATACATAATTTCTGGTTACATTTTCTTCATTCATTTTTTTACATAATTGATTTTTTTATTGATTTGACCTTGGAGAACAGTCTGGGTGAGGGTTTGAACTTAATATTTACAAAGGTGGGTGTATTGCCGTAGTTCCTTTTCTCATCATCATGTGCATGTCATAGTGGTCATTTCCCGGGTTATCATTTATTGCGATTTCTACCTTTTCCCTGGGTCGGGAGGTATATAAGGTTTATAGGTATGTCTTTTTAGATTTCTTACTAAAATAGCAAAAGCGGTCACAATATTGTGCTTTGGTATATTATTATATTGTTCATTATTAAAAGTATCTTGCTTTAAAAGAATTTCTCTAACCTTCTGTGACCTAATGGCATCCATTATAACATTTTCACTTTGGGAGTTGAGAAGTCTTTCTCCATTTTTTATGAAAGTATTTTTTTTAACATATGTCCATGCTTTAAAACAAAGTTTATTATTTCTGTTTAATGAGTTCAGCTCCTCATCAATTTTGTTCTGATCATATTTCATAAACAAATAATTATAGGTTTTATTAAAATGGGCAGCATTGTACACAACTAACGATCTGTCCACTTTCTTCGTTTTCATATCAAGAGGCCATTCAGCATCATTTTTAAACTTTAACTTTGATGTCTTCATTAATTCACTTTTCCACAGAACATCTTTATAATTATTATGAAAATATAACTTCTCATTAATTATGATTTCAGAAGATTCATCCATAACAGTATGTATTGTTCTATTAATATTTTTCATCATCGATACAGCCACTCCATTAGAAGGTACTAAACTGGTGTCATCACTTTGAGATGGGCTGGCTTGCATTAGATTTGAAACGACCATTTCCTCAGTAATTACTTCATCTTTAGCTAAATCTGCTAGAGTAAAACTTTGACTCTGAGTAATTTCTGTCACATCTAATTCTTTACATTTTTGTTGAGTAGAGTTGGCATTTGTATTCACTAATCTACTCTCATGAGGTTCCAACCTTATTTTAGTTGGTTGAGGTTCTGTGTCCTCTGCTCCACTCCTTGCACTAATACTTTCTTTACCTTCCCTAACTGTTTTAACGTCCGACCCCATATACCATTCTTCAATCTGTACCATACGCGCCAACATGGCCATCATGATCTTTCTGTCCTCTCTCCCCTCTCTGAGGATCGCGTTAAACTTCGCATCGCGATCGTGCTCCCTCTGTTTGTTTCCTTCTATTTCTGCCATTTCTGCTTCGTTTTTCCTTAGAAATGTTTTTAGCATAAGACTTTGATTCGTACAACGCTTTGATTTGTATATTTCATAAAAGGTTACTGATCCCTGCTCCTTGTGCCAAATCCTCCTCCGCTGCTGATACTGTTTGTGTGGCTTACTTCCTTTCTCTCTTTCTTTCTTCGCCTACGTTCAGTCTGGTTTTTGTTATCTACGCTTTTTTTCTTTATTTGGGAATATAATATGACATGTCTAAAAATCATTACTAAAAATATACAGGGAAAAAAAAAACTTTCTTTCACCCAGTTCGCACTGTTCTCCTCAGTCCTATAATACATACATATTCATAATGGGTACATAACATAGTATTTTTTTTTTTATTTCTGTCAGTAATTCTCTCTTTTTATATATGCCACCTTACTCTCTTTTAAAACAACACTCGCCACTGCTGTATGGACAAACATGTTTGCTGACAAATTTATTTGATAGGCGCCAGCCAGCAACATGTGACCAATAGATAATTTAATCCACTGATCCCCAAATATATACTTTTATATGACCTAATAATTTTTGATTTAAGATTTATATATGCAAAAAAAAATTTAATACTGACTCCGGTAAGGTTTTTTTTTATATTACAACATACATATATATGCACACACGTTTTTATTTTTAAAACACAAGAATAATCCTACTTCTTTCTTCTTTTTCAAAAAAATATTTTTCACAACAAACGAAAATATATATATATATACGTACACAAATATATATACGCGTACACGTTTTTATTTTTTTAGAACTGGACTTAATTCTACTTCTTTATTTTTTCATATGATTTAAACGACAAGAATGAACTCACAAAAACATTATGGAATAACTCATTTATTTTAATTAATTACACTCACGAATTGCTTCTGCTCTCTTTTCAAAAAAAAAAAATCTTCACTCTGACTTAACAATATTTGGGAGGATTATATACTGAACCTTTGTGTAAGGGAAAAAAAAATTTTATACATTTGTTTTATTACTATAGTTTTCACTTGCGCATTTTAATACGCCAAATACGTATCAATATTATGACAAACGACAAAAAAAAATTGAATATTTTTATCATTTAACTGTTTACTTCCGTTCACTCTGCAGGGTGTGGGAGATTTCTTCATCGAGCACCACGGAGGGCGTCCAAAAATATAATAACTGTACCGGTATAAATTCACCACGCTTACTCATACACAGTACCCGAGTTCAAACCCAGTCCACGTTTAAGAATAAATTCCCAAAACGCCAACTGAATTCAAACCCAAACCCCGGCATGACCAACCGATGATGACTTTACACCAGCACAGGGTTATCCCTTTTCTAGCTCAGCTTAGAACATGGACAAATTCTTACAGTTAATGATATATAGATTTACTAGACTATAGATACTGGGACGGTCATTCATGTAACGTATATATTTAAGTTGCCAATACAGACAGTAAGTGGCTAAATAGACTTAGAGAGTAATAAGGTGGAGGACACAAAGATTAAGATTAAATAAAGTGTTTAATAAGCAAAATATAAAGCATATAATATAGTGTTAAATAAGACAAATAGAAAGCACATGAATATAGTGTTATATAATAGAAATATACAGCATATAAATATAGTATTATACAGTACGGTAAGACTTCATAAATCCTCTTGTATTTGGCTACTAGTCTTTAGTGAACGTTTTATTTAATGAACAAACTCATGCCAATAGCTGTGTGATTGAATGATTGACGGGTGGTTAAAAGAATCAGAGTATTAGAGCATTGGAAAAAATATTTATCTAAAGATTTTTGTTTACTTATTTTATTTGAATAGGCTCGAGCCGGAACGTAGACGAACAGTGGAGATGGTTTTATATAAATACGACGTGGAAAATAGATGAACTGGTGGTGTTATATAAAGACGACGTGGAAAATATATGAACTGGTGGTTGCCTATATTCAAGAGCCCTACAGTAATCAATTGCGGTGCATTAACGGAATACCGGGCGGCTTGTTCTTTGACAAGGCTTAATGCCCCCAAGTAGTTCCGGGACACGACAACCAGCCGGGATCATTTCGAACCCCGGTGATCCAAGAGATTACCGGGAAAGAAAACTGCTTTCATTCCCCAATGGTAGAATGGCGAGACGCTAACTTCAGCGAAGGAAAGGCATTGCCACAGACGTGAAGGACGAATACTTGGAGCGGATTTTTTTTAAAGAAATTATATAAAACCTGGAAACTATTTGTCTGTTTCTACGCCACAGGCTGAGATCCTTATCCCAATAAAAACATAGCGAAATTAAACTGAAGGTGAAAAACAATAATTAGTTAATTTTACTCTGGGACTCTTAACCCTTGGTTGACAGGCGGTAGCGATAGTATCAAATTATTCAGTGAATTATTCCTCATATTATACATAACATTAATGAACACTTTGAAACTATTATATATATATTTAAGATTAAAACTTAGATTGTAATTTTATAACAACTTGACATAGAATAATAAAGTGATTTAACATTTACTAACTCGGAATGTGAAGGAATATTTAATTCAGAAAGTGGGATTACTTTTAAAATAACTTGATCGTTATAGTACACTAGTTTACTATTGGCATCGTTTGTTCATGGAATAAGCAATACACAAAACAATATAAATGCATTCATTTAAATGATTATTACGATTAATTACAAATGTTATAAATTATTTCTAAAGACTAGAGCAGAGGGTTAAAAAAAAAAAAAAGAAAAGAAAATTTACTGACAGGTTAAATAATAGCATTATAAATGATATAAAGACTTACATATGATTCACTTGATTAATAATATTAAGCACGGAAGAAAATTAAAGTTCATGTAACAAAGTTCTCTTTTTCTTCATCCAGCTTGGCTTGTAACGTAGGCGCGCATTTTTGAAAGTTATTTGTAAGGCATAGTAAATTTTGAGATTGGAAGTTGGAAATTCTGAAGTATATGAAACATGATCAAACAGCGGCACGAGGATCCATATTGGCGGGCAGAGATCAGCTCCTGGCAATTAGCCCATGAACATGGCGATTCACTGGTAAACTTCTTAATAAGATATTTGAATTATTATTAACTGCTGTGTTGTCTCGAGACTACCTCTCTCAAACACGACCAAAGTTAGAATGTCCGTTTTTTCTAGAATTTGCCACTGCTGACCCTTTCCGACTTGTTTTTGTTTTAGGCTCCGCCTCCTTTTCAGCTTGACCAACAATCAATTATCTGTTTCTAGCAATCTTTTAATTTAATACGCTATTTTCAAATTGATACATTAATTACATATAAAAATTCCTTACTAATTTTGAATACAACTTAATTGCTCTGAACATTTGTGCAATTAGATTTTAATTAAAAACACTGATCAAAGGAATGTGATTTTTGATCAGTATTTTTAGACGACTTTATACAATTTTAAAACTAAAATTTAAAACAAATACGCCCGCACTGAAACTTTAAATTAAATGATATAAATCCACAAACCACGCACACACGAATATTATTTCATGGTTTGCGACATTTATATACGGAAACTTTACATATTTATTTATAAACTATAGAATATATAACTAAATTTTATTATAATTTGAAATAGACAAAACCTCACTGCGGGCGAACAGTAGCTTGAATTACCGTACATAAAAACACTTGAAACGAAGATCGGTTCTCCGATCTGTCTGTTTCAATATATATATATATATATAAATTATAATGTGTATGGGTGTATATTTTTCTGATAGAGAAAGTATGCCCTTTTAAAATAAACTTCAAGTACCACATTTGAAGCGTATTCTAATTAAAAAGACAACTTTCAGCATAATTTTTCAGTGATTACAATCGTATACTTGAAATATAAGAGTGAGCTTTAGTTATTACATTCTAAAGATGAAAATATGGTGCACAAGAAGAGGTGTAGAAGTTAAATTATGGAAATTGCCATGCACCTGTATAAAAAGTAGGATAGATATATTTAAAATTTATTTCATTTTGAGATTATATCCAAGTATAAAGCAATGCAATAATTTCTAATCTTATAATAAATCATTTAAAGATTTACTACAAGACAATTCTTATAAACAAATGTTTATTAAAAACATGATACTTATAAAATACATATATATAATGACAATTAATACTTTATACATAAAATATATTATGACAAATGATAATTTCAAGTACTATTAAATTAATGATGGATTGTTCTTCAGCTGCCATATTCTATAACTTTTTATAGTAAGAAATGGATTCTTCTTATTATATTTTTGATCTTTTTTTACATAGAGTTAACTATATATATAATTAAAAATTGTCTAGTTGTATATACTTTTCTAAAAATAAGTGAATTAGCTCTTCACTGTAAATTTAAATAAGTCATTTTATAATTAATTTATATTAAGATTTTATCCTCATTTAAGATATATTCTTCTGGATGTTGCAATTCTAGTTAATTTTATGTAAAAAAAGTTTAAAAATTACAATAAGAAGTGCTATTTTCTTACTACAAAAGTTATAGAACATAGCTATCAAGGGTCATTCAATTATTAATTTAGTAACCCATAAAATTACTTATAATTATATATGCATTATTTAAATACTTTTCTATTATTGTTTAATATGATGAACATATATAAAATGTCAAAAACGTGTACTGATTCAGATCTTTTTCACATCTTTGGTCATACGTTTATGATTACATCCACCCACAAGGCTATCTTGTATGAAAATTGTCTAATGAGAAATATAGTACATTAAATATTATTCAAAACATCAAATGATCACCATTCTTTTAATAAGAGTACCAAACTTTCCATACAGTAATGCTACCAAGTATAAGCCTTCATAATCAATCCAACATCCCCAGACAAGTTTCTAGCTTATGGCTTTCATCAGTCATGAGCCTTGGATTTGAGAGTACTGCATTTAGATCTTAGGATCTAATGCAACCCTTCAGCATCCACCTTTTACTTATTTGGTTAACTATAAGCTAGGAGCCCAAGATACACTATAATGTTTCCAACCCAAGCTCATTTGCTTGTATAGTCATATAGATCTGAACTTAGTTCAGCGTCTATAAATTTTGGTGTCTTTGGTTTTTCACAAATCACAGCCAACATTATTCTATGAGCAGGATAAGTATAAAACCATCAAAACATCATATGATCACCATTTTATATGCTTGAACATACTGTTAATAAGAGTACCAAACTCTCCATAAAATGTATTGCAATCACATTATCCAAAGGGGTTAATAAGCATTGAAAACCAGTATCATTATGAAATATTAATTTTTAATAATAGTACTCTTGCCTAATTACCAATCTTTTTTTGGACAGAAAACTTAATATATATATATATATTAGTAAAAAAATAATATTTTAAGATAAAGCATACTGATGTTAGATAATGATAAATTGATAAAAAAATATTGATTAAAGTTATTTTTCCTGTCTGACAATATGACACGATAATTTTAATAATATTAAAAAGAATAAACTATAGTTTACTGAAATTAAAACTTAAATATAATACTCATATTTAATAAAAATTCTTTAATTAAAATTTTTTTTATAACATTCAAAATATTAATTTATATATATGTATCAAGATGCTGATGTGTTTTGAAAAGAAAAGCTTGTTTTAAAAAAGATTAGAATATAGCATTGCAAAATGTCAAATAAACAGATAAAACAGTGGTCTTCAACCATCGGGCTGCAGAAGTTTTCTGCCGGTCCGCTGCTAGACTGGCAAGAAAGTTTGTAATAACAAAATAATAAGATTTTAAACTTTTAATTAATATAAACAATTTTTATTTATTTTTTCATCGCATTTTTACCCGATAAAAAAAAAGAAACAGAACAAAAACTAAATCTAATCAATCATACATAAATTAATTTGTTTTTCTATTTATCACAGATGTTTATGGGAGGGGGGTGTAGAAAAAAGTTTTTTACTATACAAACTCCAGTTGTACCAATCACGGCCGCTTGTCAGTGTTGTTAAAAGAATAAAATGTAACGTGACTTTTTTTGATCTCTTAAATTTTTTCTACTCTCTCTTTTAATATTTCATTTTTAGTAATTTTTTTGGCTATACAGCGATTTTTTTTTTTTTTTTGGCTTTAACTTTTATTTTTGAAATCAATTTTTATTACCTTTTTTTAAAAATAAAAACCAAAAAATAGTTCTGTCTCTAACTTTTACAAAGTATTTCTCAATATACCCCCACCACCCCAAAATAAAGATCAAAACTTTTGATTTTTTCAAGTTTTAGTTGTTGTTTTTTTTGTTTAAAATTAGGCCACTTTTTTTTTAGTCTGTAAGGCAATACCTTTTTTGCCTTTATTTGTATACTGCTGATATACTAAAACTTTTATTTTTAAACCAATTTCTATTACCTTTTTTAAAAAAAATAAAAACAAACAAAAAATAACTTTGGTGTCTATCTTTTGTCTCAGTGATGACAAAGTATTTCTCAACCCACTCCTTCCCCCCCCTCCCAAATAAAATAAGATCAAAACTTTTTACTTTTTCAACATTCAGGTGAATAACATTTTATTCTTGCATGTTTTAACAATGAAATAATAAAGTAAAATGCAAGCACATTAATGAGAACGATAGTTATTGTACTGTTTTCTGTAGCAGTATGACTGCACAACTCGAGAAAGAGTGTTCAACATGTGAAGGTAAGCAACACCATTACAATACACAATAACTAGTATGCTGTTTTGGTCAGTTATAACAATTATGCTTATCTAAGGCTAAGCAAGTTACATCTTTAAAAAAATTTATCTGTAAACTTTTGCTGGTCAGTGAAATCTTATCCTTATTTTTGCCGGTCTGCAGGTGTGAAAAGGTTGAAGACCACTGGGATAAAGAACCAATATAAAATATATAAATGCACATATACACTTATGTTTATTTATATTCAATATCTATATTTGTTTGTTAGTGGATATATCTTTATTATTAGTGGCACTTGTAAATGAGTATAACTTCAATATGGTAAGATTGTTTGATTCCTGAATATGAAAAATAATTTACTGTTTTTTAGAATTTTTATGTTGACCATTTTTTTATTAGTCACTTATTTAATAATTTAGATGAATTCAATTCATATGTACATCTAATGGATCTATGTTTTTACATTAGTCTACCAAAAATCTATATTGTTGTATTATCTGATTTTTTTTAACCATTATATATCTGGCAAAAAATATCCAATGCTCTTCTCAGGTATTGGAATCAAATCTATTTCACATCTATACAGGTTAAAATTGTTTTTATGGTGCAATAGAAATGCAACTAATAGATATTCTTTGTCACTTTTGAAATTAATATATAAAAGTTTGTTTCAATCGATAGAATTCTGTATTGGAAATATAAGCAAAACATTCAAAATAAACTCTCTATTTGAAGTTTTATAGTTATATTTAGAAAAATTTTAAATATAGAAAATAAAAGCATACACAAAAAAGCATAATGTAAAATAAAGACCTCTCTCCTGAATGTATAAACATAAAAATAAATAAAAATAAAGTAACAACAATAAATATATTTGCATTCAAAAGAAGAATCTCTTTTAAATACAATCTTTATGTAAAGATTAAAGTACCACAGTAAATATATACATGTTTTTAAGAAAATAAAGCTCAGCTTTTTCCTACTTTATAATAGACTCCATGCCAAAAGTTGAATGTTATAAATTAATAATTTTTATCAAATGTTATTGTTGAAATATTTTAAATTCATTGAAATATCTGTTATATTTTTTATTTACCCCCCCCCCCCCAGTTAGATGATAATAGACAATGACTAATAAAAATAATAAACTGTAAAGGCTTTTTGCATTCAAAAAACCTTTTATATATATATCATTAAAACCAGTCAACACTTAGACAATCCCAGTATCAATAACAATCTCAAACTGTTGTCAAGGCAACTTTCTTTTAACAATATATATATATTGTAACACTCAAATATATGAGATAACCAAAAACAAATACTTTGGGCAATTTAATTTTATGTAGGTCTAACTTATTATATAGAAATGAATATTTTATGGAGCATGGTGAATTGTAAATCTCTAACAACAATAATAAAATATGGAGAACAAGAAAGAAAATTTAAAAATCATTTATTTCTTCTTTATTTAGATTTAAATATTTTTAATTCTTGAGTGATATAAGACAGAATATTCAAGTAATATGTATCATGATAGGTTCTTCCTTCCATTACATATAAGTCATGATGGCCAACACATCAGAAATATAAATTCTAAGATAGGATCTTAATTACTACATTAGCAGAATTAATCATAATGTATTACAAAATACTTGACCTTAATAATTATTATTTATATCTTATAAACTATAAATTAAGATATGTAATTAGATGAATCTTGTATATAAAATTCATATTTTCTCTGTTATCTGATTGGTGAATGAATGTTTGTATGATCATGTCACAAACACTATGTTTATGTGAAGGAAGTAATTCTGCCATTAAATAAAAAACACCAAAAAAAAAATCAGTATGAGTGTTATTACCTACAGACATAGTATACATTTCATGGTAAAGGTTCCACCCACAGAAACAGCCACAAATGCTGATTTATAATTCAACATTTAAGGTGCTCCATGCTTTTATGGTCTAATATAGTTCTGATGAATGACATACTTAGAAATGTTAACAAACTTTTATAAATTAGCAATGTTTAATAAAAATATATATATTTACATTAAATCTTAAAAAAATTGTTAAAGCAACCAAAAAAAAAATTATAAATATTATACTTAATAAAAAAAAAATACAAGCTGCAGCAATGATTACAAGAATGATTTGTAATTTGATATTAAAATGCTCAGTACTTTCATGGTCTATCAATTCTGTAATATAATTCAGATGAACAACATACTTAGCAATTAATAAATGGTAATTATTAAGTCAAAGAGTGCTCCAATAAATATATATTTGAAGCTGTAAAGCTGAAAATTGTAACAGATACATTTAAAAATATAAATTTTAATTTAGTTCTATTAAAATTCAGAAATTTATTTATATAATATTAAAATGTTCTGTTCAATTTACATTAAATCTTTAAAAAAATTGTTAGAGCAATCAATTAAAAATACATTAGACTGTTACAAGATCGGGTGCAGCTGGTTACAATATAAAATAATCAATTTAAAACAAAAGTGAAACAGATAACTCACTATAAATAAAAAAATTATTTAATACTGAAACAGTAAGATTCATATTCGAATCTTAAGTTTCACCTTTTTCTGTCGTCTCTCACTGACCGGTCTATCCCGTCCAAATTTAAACTTTTTGGTATCGAATTGTGTGTGTAGCAATATTAAAAATGTATAAATATATGTAGAATTCAGCATAAACACGCACACATTTCGATCTCAAATTAAAGGCAATAAATAGGGATAATAATTTAGATTTCTTTTAATTATATAATTTTGTATAATTTTAATCATTTATTTTGGATTATAAAGTTTGTATTTATTGCTTGTTTAAATTTCGTTTAATAATAATTCTAAAAAAATCTGATGTAATATTTAATTAAAAGTTAAAATAATCTTATGTTCCCTTTTTGTCTTTGAAATTTAAAAGCATCGGTCAGTGATAGATAATAGATTAATTAAAGAAAAATTCCCCAAAATGTAATTAGTAAATGTAAAATGTAAACAATAGAACAACAGCTTTCTTTAATTAAAACCAACAAAATGCATTGATTACCCTCAGGGCAGATTAAGTAGAAGCTAAAAATACCTTAACAAAAATGTGAAAGATCAAGATAAAAAAAGAGGCCATCTTAGACTTGCTGGAGACATTCACTTCAACTTAGCTTTGCTCTCGATCACTGAGAGTCTCCAAAATATAAAAATAAATTGTTCCTGCTAAGGTATGACCAAGTACACCTAGATTATTCTCCATCGGGAGATGGCCTATTGGATGCCAAACTTTCCATTGCCCGTCATAAATTCACCATGAAGATCTGCTGCCTGAAATAAATGAGAAAGCTGCTGTGAAAGTAAATGAAATATCTAAATACAAGAAAGAATTGCCACTCGTGAACTTTTTGCTGCTAAACTAATGGAATCAGAAAACTTCTTATAAAACAGGTACCTGTCTGTGTTCAAACTCTAGAGTACTCTAATAATATGCTATAGCTCTTCTTCATAATACTTATCTAAATTATAAAATGTAAAAAACTATCATTTGTATAACTAACATTGAATAATTAATTTAATGTGTAAATTTCTCTAATAATCTAGCTTATCTCACTCTATCTTTCTTGGGTGCGTATTTCTAAAATCTACATTTTATCTATATTTATTATTTAATTATTGCATGCTAATAATTGTCTCAATGTTCAAAGTTTAAATCTATGATCGCTTGAAATAGTGAATGCATGTCAGATTTCATTAACATTACTTTCATAAATAATTTAATTTTCATATAAACCGACACGCATTCAATGCTTCATTTATTGTAATGCAGGGGTCTACAACTTCGCAAATGGCTGGCATATTAGTTGTAATCATTCCCAGTTTAGATACGTTTTGTATATATTAAATCTTAATGAATAATTCCATCAAATTACGTTTCTTTGAAAGTCGCCAACATTCTTTAGTAAATGTTGATAATGTAGGGCCGAGTCAGAAATCTATTTAAATCTCATCATAATCGTTTATACAGTATACATGTGTTACGTTTTAGAGATGCGATGACCCATTCTGCCGTGAAATTTCCGGATTCTTCAGGGTTGAAATTAACCTGTCATCCTACACAAGCGGGCATAATGGGTGCTCCCGTAGGACTTGACGAAGTCATGGAGCCAGCCGGCAAACTGTGACACGGACCGCTTGTCCCTGGTTATGCTTATGTGACACCTTACTTCGTTGGGCCAATGGCAGAGACCAGCCCGACATTCTTATAAACCCATTCGCGGCATTGCAGTTTCGATATACTGCCATTCCATATCGCCTTTCTAAAGCGTACCACATGTTCCTTTACTTAATTTTATTATTCTATATATCACTCTGCCTCAGCATTATCTTCATAAGCCACTCTCAAATAAAGGTTTGCCCTTAGTTATAAATAAATATTTTAATTAAATAAATATATGTCCGCCGCTACTCTTAAATCTTACTTTAGAGTCCTGCATTGCAAAGGTATAAATCCCTCCAGGCATGCATTAGAAATACTTACTCGAGAATTTTAGGTAGCTAGATTACGCCTTCAAATAAATGAATTCCTTTTGTAAACATTAGAGTATCGGAAATACCGTTACTGAGGTCCTCAAGATAAAATAAGGTCGAAACAAATAAATGTATTCCTTTTGTAAACATTACAGTATCGGAAATACCGCTACTGAAGTCCTCAATATAAAATAATGTATAAATAAATAAATGTATTCTTTAAAATATAATAGTATTGCAAATCCCGCTAATGAAGCTTTGAATCCATAAAATATTATTAGTAAATGATTGTTTTATTAAAATGTATTAATAAATAATTTTAAACTATATGTCTTCAGTTAGCTTTCATTTATTCGATACCCATTCTATATAATATTTCCTCGATTATGTAAATATGAATGTTTAATTAATATTAGTTTGATTATTGGCTAACTCGAGAATAAAATCATGAATCTCTTGCATATCCCTGACCACCGTGCCTAAGGAAATATTTACTAATGTCACATCAGATGCGTTGTTTCGTGGATTGTATTGTGGAACCGATAAACTAGGTTCGAACTCAGTAACACGGGTGGCTTCGCTACCTCGATGGTGCTGCTGTTCTGTGTGGTGGTCGAATTCTGCACTATGTTTACGAGTCACACATTTTCTGACTGTTACAATACATCAATCTGGATTTCATTCCTTATTGGAATCTTATTAAGATGTTTCTTTTTAAAAAATCATATGGAATTGTGTAAAAAAAAATATAGTTGTTTTGAAATAAAAGATTGTAATAAATAAGAAAATGTTAATAATTTTATAAATATATCTTATATTAATTTTATAAATGAGCAATGACAAATTTTAAATAAAGGAATTAAATATATACCATTTATGGATATATATATTCAAAATACAACAATTTTGAGTGTGGAAGCTGCAAATATTAAGAATAGTTTGAAAGCAGAGTTACAATCAAAAATTAATAATGTTATTAATAAAAAGGATAAATGTAGTAAAAAGAATAAAAATAAAAGTCTATTATAACACAATTTATGGAAAAGATAAATAAGGATGTGAAGATAAAGGGTCAAGGTTTGTTGTTTTGAATGAAATAGACTATGATAGGAAATTATAAGATATTGTAAAGCAGAGATACCAAAAAACAAATAAAGATCCAGGAAATGGAATTAAAACAAAATGTAAGATTTTTATTAAATTATATGAAAATGAAACAATTAATGAAAAGGAATATAGATTTTTATATTCTATAGCCATTGAATGTCCAGGCTTATTTGGGAAGGTTAAAACACATAATGATGACATGCCAGTAAGAGTAATATTAGACTTTAATAATTATATTCTTAAAGATTTATGTGACATAATATATAAAAAGATTCTGATTGCAATAGATTTTGGCAAATATTGTATTAGAAATTTAGAAAACATATAGGGGATTTATCATCGATTAGGATTAACTATGTAGAGGAAAATGTAATTGATAAGTGTAAAGAAAATAAAAAAATTCTAGAATATCATAGATATCACATGATCACTATCTCTTATGCTAGCACATAAATGTTATTAAACAAGCAAAACTCTCCATACAGTAGTGCCACCTTGTGCCAACCAGAGTAATCAATGGATACTATATGGAGAGTTTTGCCTGTTTTAATGGTTATGTGCTAGCATAAAAGATGGAGATCATGTGATGTTTAGTGGTTTAACACCAATCCTGCCTAATAGGATAGTGGTGGCTATGATTGTTAAAGAGCAATAGACACTAAAATGTGTGGGGTGCTGAACTGAGTTCAGACCATATGACTATATAAGCTATTGAGCTTAGATTGAAATATTATTGTATTTTCAATTTCATTCTCATAGTTTTATAGTTAAGTAGAGATAAAAGGTGGCTGCTGGAGGGATGCATTGGATCCTAAGATGCTCTCAGATGCAAGGCTCCTCACTGATGAAGGCCACAAGTCAGAAACTAGTGTGGGGATATTGGATGAATAGGCACTAGATGGAGATTTTATGCACAAGCCTTCTGGCATCATTGATTACTCTGGTTGGCACAGGATGGCACTACTGTATGGAGAGTTTTGCCTGTTTAATATCATAAATACATTGATGATATAATTATAATATGTAATAGTAGAAATATTGTTAATGCAATTAAAGAATTTAACAATAATAATATAATATTAAGTTTACAATGGAAAAAGGGAAGGAATTAAATTATTTAGACATTTTTAAGATAAGGAATTAATGGTGAAATATTTATTAAACATTATATTAAGGGTAAAGAAAAAAGAGGTAAATCAGCTATGAACTCAAAAAATAGCAGCTATGAAAGAGTTTAAGTTAAAAAATGATAGACTAATATAGAATGCAAAAGAAGCATTTGAACAGATATTGGAAGTTGAGAATGATTATGTTGTTAGCATGGGCTATAAAAAAATATATTAAAAATATTTTTAGAAATAGAAAAAAACTAATGATAATGATACAAAAGATAGTATAAGGCACCTGAATACAAATATAAAGTGGGTTTCAGTTCCATATTCAGAGAATTTATATAAGACATTGATAAAAGAAAAGTTATCTGCTGATATTCAAATAGGATGGAAAAATAATAAATTTTAAGAGAAATAGATTTTTAATACAAAAAAGGGTAATATTAAAAATAGGTTAAGGTTGGTTTATAAAATTAGTTGTGACCTTTGCAATGTGATATATACATATAGGTCAGATAGGAAAGTCTGCCATTTAAAGAGGTAAAGAGCAAGCTAGGAAACAGAAATAATATAAGATCAGGGCTATATATACATTATTTGATAGTGGACATAGAATGAACTGTGAAAAAAATATTCAGGTAATAAAGTATGTTAAAAATTATAAAGAAAGCAAATGTTATGAAACTTTGAATATTCAAGAAAATTTAAACAAATGTGTAAACATGGTTAAAAATTCAGCACAGTTAGGAGGAAATGGGCATTATTAGATTATTAAAAACTTTAGAGTTATAATTTAAAATATTTTTAGATTATTTTGTAAATATATATATATATTAAAAAGGATTATAATAAGTTTAATCATTTTTATTTACATGTATGTGTTTTACTAGTGGAGTTTCTGTAGAGTAATTATTGGTCAAGTGATTTTGTAAAAAGAAACATCTTGATAAGGTTCCAATAAAAAATAAAAGCAAGTTTTATGTATTAAATATTTTTTTTAGTTATAGTGAGTAGATTATTTCAAGTTTGTTTTAAATTGATTATTTTGAATTTTTTATATAAATTATAAGGCGACATTATGGAAAATAACATTAAAACTTGATCATTTAAAATATGAATTGAAATTAAAACCAATAATAAAAAAAACAATGAATTTATTTACATTAATATAACTCACATAATATAAATAACAATAAGCAAATAAATACATTGATAAATAACTCAATATATGGTATATACATAATTAATAATTTAACCAATACATGTTTGTCTATTAGTTTCACCAAAAATTAATAACTATAATAATTATATTAAATAAATTGATGTGCATGCAAAATATATTTTAAGCCTAAACTTACACATATAGATTCACTTCAGGACAAGAACATGCATATTTATTCATTCTTTTTACTATTAATTCCTTAGGCTATATCCTGTGTAATATAGATTACTTATAAACATTTTGTTTATAAAGTTGGGCAGAGACATTATAAATTTTAAAATATACACTTCTGAAATATATAGATTTTTAAAACAAATTAACATATTTTCCTGTATATCTATACTCTTATATGATAAACTCAAATATAAAGATCAAATGTGTAAACAATTATCCAAAATGTACTAAATTTCATAAAGTAATTGTTTGTTAATTGATTTTATCTTTATATTGTGATATCAGATATAATTCAATGCTAAACATTTAAAAGTTTTGATAATAGAAATATATCTACCTCATTTTTAACATCATATGCATTTTATTTTATTTAAAATTAATATTCAGTAATTCTTTAATATAATTAAGATATGCATTTATATAATTAAAATATAAATACATTTATGAAATTTTATATTTGTATAATTCTATTTATTATTATTTTAAAATCAACTACTTGATTCAAGTCAAGCGTTGGTGGTCTTGTGGTTAGAATAGCTATCTTCCAAGCAGATGGCCTGGGTTCGCTTCCGGTCAATGCTTTGACACATGAAAAAAAAAACTACTTGATTCATTTGTAAATCTTTTAAACAACATATATATATATTTAAACTACTGTTTTCAGTAAATAATATAGTTAAATCATTTTTACTCTTAATATTAGTTTTTTTATTGTGCACATTTTTTATAACATGATTTTCTTCATTCTTCAGATTCAATTATATGTGAACGACTACCCAAATTACCAGTTAATAAGTAGAATTTATATCCAAATTTCCAATTGCTCTTTGCTTATATTGAAGGTTAGACAGTTGTAATCTAGCTGAATGAGAGATCCATGAAAATTTAATTATCCTCCAGTTCCTTACAAATGCACCTGATGAAGAAAAGGGGGTATTCATTCTCACCTCCCATTCCTGTCCTATCCTGCCATAAGGTTGATAATTACCAAGCAAACATTTTAAATCAAATTGAATCCAAATTGATTACTAATTTTTTTTTACTTCAATGGTCTATCTTCAACACCAGCAGTTACATATGATTTTTTTTTAATCAATTTTTTGTAATGCTACATAACATTATTTAACATATCAATTTTTTTCCATTTTATAAAATATTGAATTTTAAAATAATTTATTATTATTAATCACTATTATTTTTTTCTAATAATTTTATTAGTTAATCACATATTTTATTATTATTACTATATATATAAAATTGCTGTTATAAATAAATGTATGAAATGATTTGTGTGTGCGTGTACTGAAATACTACTACCTATACTTACACAATCATTATGATCTTGCTGTTGAGGACTAATGTTGTGCCTTTATGTTTTATTATTATATAACCATATTTATATTAGGTATTGCTAAGCTGCTTTCACTAAAGAGATTAACGACTAATAGAATGATTTTATTAGTGATTTTTGTTTTCTATTTTTTTTTTTTATAATTATTTATTTACTTCAATAATGTATTTGACTAAGGTTATCTGTCTCAATATATTAATTTAAAGATTTTCATGGGCATACAAATATAAACATTGACATGTAATGGGATTGATTTTTTTTCCATATAATAATCTACATAAAATTTCAGCCATTATAAAATTTGTGTTATTAATAAAGAATATACTTTAAAAAAAAAAAATTTCAGCCATTGTTTGTATATAACTCATACTGGCAGAATATTGGTTGTTGTGTAAAAATTCAGAGAAGTTATTCTACTTCACATTTCCAGATATACAAAATAGTTTTGTTTAACTTATAATTTTATTAAATAAAATATTGTGATTTAAAAAGCATCAGGAAAATATTACTATGATCCTAAATAGTGCATTTTCAATTTGAATTGTCAATTTTAATTAATTATTGCTTGATTACATTGTAGCTAAAATTTATATACATATGTGGAATGAATAAAATAAATATTTGCAAAACAGTTTTTGTGTGTGTGTGTGTGAATTTAAAGATAGAAAATGTGAGGATATTTAATCCTATTTTTGAAAGTTTTTTTTTAATGCAGTCTAGAAAAATATTTAGATTTAATATAAAAATAAAATTCTAATTAAATTCTTTAAAGATGATAAGTAAATTTTTTATATCTTATGCAGCTTAGAGTAGTTGCAGAATAGTGGATTCTAAATCTAAAAGTTGCTGCATTGATTCAATTGTTATTTTTGTTGGAAAGTTATAAACTTTATGATTTGCCATTGATTTCATTGAATTTATTCTGGAATAAGGATTAAATATGAGTACATGCACAAATTAGATTTTAAGTAAGAAACTTTTAGATAAAAAAAATTACAACCTGAATTATATTAAAAAACTTTCAATATGTGTGCATGCATGAAATTATTATTTATATGCAGAATTATAGTTATTATACATATATATAATATTAGTAAATGCACTTAGCATAGTTATATAATAACTAAAACACACAGGCTTATTATATACCTGTGTCTATATATGTAATATATAGGTTATATGAGCACAGACTTTCACATGATCCACCACTCTCCACACTATCACATAACACTGATACACTTGAACACATATATGTTGAAAAGATAAATAATCACCAATATACATATTTCATGCTAAACCAGCAATCATCAGTTGGTCCAGATTAGCATAGTTATAATAAATGTGAAAGTTGTTCAGCTCTTCTTAGGAAAATTTTAGCATATCTCGAATAATACTATATACTCATATTACTGATATGTTTTGTCTACAAGCCAGAGCCACAAAGTAAGCTAAAGTTTTAAATACCTGTCAAATATGTCCATGTGCCTCCTGTTTTCGTATATAACTAACTGCATATATATATATATGGAAATTTTTTAATATTATATGACCAGTTTAAACACAATAAATACAATTTAAAATAATAATTGTTATATTTTTATCTCCATATTCCAAATATATAATAAGCTAGCTTATACTGGCATAGTTGACAGATGCATACAACTCTAACATATCTGATAAATATATATATATATATAATATTTACATACAAGTATACTATTTATACTTTTAAGCTAGATGCAATTAGAGGGGATTTGAACCTAGATCTTCAAGCTTCTCTCAGCATCCATTTCATCTTGTGCAACTGAGATATATGGCCACATACATGTAAAAAAGATAAATGATCTTCAATATATATATTTTATGCGAACCAGCACTCATCAGTTGATCCAGATCATCATATCCCACACATATATACAATCAGTGCTCAGTTTATATTAAAATAACAAATCTTCAAGCTTTAATAGACAGGTTTCACTCTTCTTCACTCTCCAAATCTTCAACCATCCATATTATTAAAAATCTGATAATGGCATGTTCAACATGGGTATGACAATAAAATTGACAAACAAGGGCTAACATAAGTGTCTATAAATTAATGATTAAATAAATATTATAAAAGTTCAAATAATGTTAGATGCCAATTTATATTGATTTAAATTAAATATACAGTTTAATCAAGTGATGTTTAATAAAATATTAGATTAACTTTTATTAATTATTTATTCATTATAATCAATAAAACATAATTGATAAAATGCTATAATAATACAATAAATTATTAAATATGTAGGTATTTATTCAATCTTTGACTAACTAATATTTAATATGCAAATAAATTATGTAAAGAATTTTGAGCCTGATATTAAAATACAGTATAATAAATAGTCTATAAAAAATCACAAAGTCCAATTTTAATTAATAAAATAAAAAATGTATTAATATAATAAATAAATCATATATATATAAATTAATTAATAAGTAAATGAAATAATCTTTGTTATGTTATTTGATTATGAATTAATTATCTGCTTTATTTATTGTATAATTTGTAGGTATCTAACAGTTGTTGCAAATGATATACTAATAAACCAGAAAGAAAATATTACCTTTACATAAATACTTATAGATAAATACTAAAAATTATATATAAATTTTTTTAACTAAGTATGTTTAGTTTGTTTCTTGTTTTCTTACAATCATAAAAGTGAAATTATTAATTTAAATACAGAAATTATGTTAAGCATTGATAGCCGAGAGGTCAGTGCAGCTGCCTTGCAAACAAGCAGTTGCTTGCAGACAGTTGTAGTGGGTTTGCTTTCCGGCTGATGCTTTGACATATGGAAAAAAAAATACAAAAATTATGATACAATCAATGTATATTAAATTATATATTATCACAAAGATAATTCATAAATTCTTATACTTAAAATATATTGTTCTTTACATGTATGATACAAACATTCAAACATACTATAAGATTTCAAATAAAAACAAGTAAAATTAATATAAGGAAGTATATTTAAATTTTGTTTCTAAGACAATCTAAATTTTCTTTTTAGTTAGTTAATATATTTAGGCATTATAAACAAACACATTGATTCTAATGTAAAGAAATAAAGAATAAAAACATACAATCTAATTTTGTCCAAAAATTGTCAGATGCATTCCTTAACTAAAAATCCATTAAAACACATTTATTAATTCATATCAACATAATATTTGCATAAACATGATCAAATTAAAGTTCCCAAGTTTTTAGAGCTCTTATTTATCTTATGACCCTTTTCTGTGGTATGAAGATATATTAAATAAGCATGGTATTTGAAATCTAATTATATCCCAATTGCAGCATTTAAAACAAAAAATTTATTCACTTGAATGAAGAATACATTTTAAATAAAATATCCCATAAAAAATAATGGAACATTAATATTTTCCATTTTTATATTAATATGAACATTGATTGGTTAATCCTTAGATGTTTCATAATAAACACTGCCATATCAATGAAAATTTTAATTTATAATAAATTCCACATTGTATCATTAAAGTTTTTTTCTTGATATTATTCACTGCAGCATTGAGATCATTCTGTAGATTAATATATTCTCATGGCACTACAAATGCACTACATGATAAGATTATTTATTATATGTTAGAAAATCTCTCAAAGGACAGAAGTCTTTAGGAGCTAACTTTGCCCTAATCTAGCTATTCATTTTTATAGTAAAATTCAACTATTAATATTATATATAATGCATAGACTTTGCTTATTGAAATGCAGACTGAGAGTAATAAATCTAAAATCAGGGGTTTAAGTACTTATTTAAGTCACTATCTTAGATAATGTTCTATGATTTCACTCAAATTTAGCCTATTGCTATAAGTCTCTATTATGATAAAGTAAATTTCACCCGTAAAAAGAATTATTGAAATATATACTATTTGTGAAATAAAAATGTTTTTTAAATTTTGCAATAAAGATTTTAAAAAATAAAACAAATTGCAAATTAAAATACATTTTAAAATCATAATTTAAACAAAGTATGAATATACCATGTATATAAAATATATATTTTTAAAATAACTATTGAAATAACTATATATATATAAAGCAATATTTTAAATGCATATGATTTAATATTGTTTTAATTGTATAAACATGAAACATATATACATTCATACATACACTAAATAATAATTATTTGTTTATTTATATTCATGCATTATTTGATAAATGTATGCAGTGACAAAAAAATGCTAATAATTGAGTCTATTAATGTGTAATTCAATCTCTTAAATTTTTATAATAAAATATTAATTTTATTACAACATACAATTTGACATATGATCGGTTAAGAAAGTTTAGTTATTGTATAATTACCATCATTATCTTATTGCTTATTGTTATTTATTTTATGCATTTTATTTATAGTCTCAGCATAGATATAAACTTACTGAAACATATTTTCATTTTTGTGTCATGTTGATTTTTTGTTGACATAGCTGGGAATAGATCCCCCTCCCCCATGTACACAGCAGATAACCACAGTGAAAAACATGTGCAAACATAAGATTGATGCAGTTTATGAAGAACCCATGCAAACAATGGTGAATATAAAATGGCACAGTTACATGGCAATTAACTACATATAATAATGGCAGTTTCCACTCAAAATCTTCAACAATTTGATATTAATAATCCTACATAATGGAATATATATGTTAAATATATTGATCATTATATTTGGATAAATAAAATAGGAGGATAATGTTAAAGTTACAACTTTGTTGTTTTTTGCTGGTAGTGATGTCATGCAAATAACAAATCAATTGTGTGATTCAAAAATACCAGGATAGACCATATAAGAAATCAATAGAAAATCTTGATGTATATTTTCAGCCAGCAGTAATGAAGAGAATGGCTCATTTGCATTTCAGGATGAGGAAATAATTACCTCATGAATATTATCAGGATTACAACCTAGTATTGTGAACATTAGCTAAACAATATGAATTCACATTAGATTTGGAGGATATACTTCTAGATCAATTACTATATGAGATATTATCACATGATCACTATCTCTTACACTAGCACATATTTGTTTATAAACAAAGCAAAACTCTCCATACAGTATTGCCATCCTGTGCACAGGGTGGCAATACTGTATGAAGAGTTTTGCTTTTTTATATGAGATATTAGACAACAATCTTAGAAAATATTTAAGTGAAGCAGACAACATATAAGATGGCTATTAAAATGCATAGCACCACAAGATAACAACTGAAAATGCATTGAAATTTCAAACAGTGTCAAATGACTAGAAAATTTTGACAAACATACAGATTTACAATGGATAAATCATCTAAAACAATCTTAATGAATAGAGTAATGTGTTATTGCTACAGTGTAAAAGGACACACAAAAAAGTTATACAAATTTAAATTTGAAGAAATGTTATATTTATAGTATTAAAAGCCACCTAGCTTCAGTTTGTAAGAAAAAGGATAATAATGTAAAAGGCAAGCTATGCCTAGACTTTAAATCAGGGAGGAGGGTAAAGCTTGTAGAAACATAGAAATAAAGATATTAAACAATTCAGATAATGGTTGAGTTATACTGGACATTACCAATTGCAATAATAAAGTTAATATGGAAGTTAATAATGTTGCTGAACTATCTATTCTATCAATGCTAAATGTAAAAATAGACCAAATCTGGAAAAGTTTGATGAGCCATAGATGTGAATGGAAACAAATACACACTTGTGGAAAAGTTTCAGTTGTAATAAAAGTAAACAACAAATTGAAAGTATTACCACTTTTTATTGTAAAGAGAGACATAAGTCTATTGCTCAGACAAAACTGGTTCAGACCTTTCAGAATTTAATTGCAAATATTAAAAAAGATTATTTACATGGGTATTGTAAATAGGGGAAGGAGTCTGAACCAGTAAATGAGAAATAGATGTGAGGAAGAATTTTTATCCATATGTTAAAAACCTGGAGTAATTGTTAATCTACATCCAAATTACCAAATAAAATTTACAACCATGGACAGAGGCTAAGAAACCATGGCAAATCATTCATATAGATTTTTCTAGACCTATGAATAGATATTTATTTTAAATAATAAGATTTATATTCCCAATGGACCAAATATAAACTTGTCAAAACCATGAGTACTGAATGTACTATCAAATCCTTACAGGAAGAGTTTGCTATTCTTGCTTATCCTGAAATCATATCTTATAATGGAAAAGGACTCACTTTTGCTGATTTTGAAAACTATTTAGCTTACTACCCAATATTTAATGGATTTGCAGAAAAGGCAATTTAAAGTTTAAAATTTGCCTTAAGGAAAATAAAAATAACAAATATGAAAGATGTACTGATAGATATTATGTTTTATCAACATTTTATTCTGAGTGCTTCTAGTAGTAAAATGCCTGCAGAGCTACTATTGGAACATAATATCATATGAATTTATCAAAACTATTACCAAATAAAAAGGAAATAGGAAATAATAATTTAGACAGAGTGAGATCTGAGTTTGCTGAACAAGTTTATCTGACTTCTGAAGACTTCAAGTCATTGAAATTGTATGAGCCAAGATCTAATAAAAAATGAATGGTTTCCAGGTATTGTTGTTGAGGTACAATCTAGAATAATTATAATCATCAAATTAGAAAATAGACATATGAGACAAAACATAAATCACTTATGTTAATGTTTCTCTGATATGTCAATTGTGTTGAATAGTAAACCTGCAGCAGCCAATTCCAAATCTCAACTGAGCAAAAAAATGAACCACCCATTGAACTGGATATTGAAAATAATATCAAAGTGGATGGAGATGTTGTCAATCTAAACAATGATGATTGATCATCAAGATCTGAAGAACCAATCAATGTAAATATAGATTGAGATGAGAAAAAAAAATATTCCCAGACATTGGAAGAATCAAAGCCCGAAATATTTAGAAATTATTTTCTAGAATGAGGGGTGTGTGCACTGTCTATATACATATTTATAATTATAAAAATAAAGTTATTATTTGATCTGTATAAATTGTACAAACAGTACTTGTATTGTTTCTCCCAGAAAGTAGTACACTCTAGAAAATATTATTGTTAAAAAATTTAAATACTAATTTATATAAATTAGTATAGCTAATAAAGAGACAAACTGAGAGTACATCTGGGAAGGGAATAAAAAGAATCAGAATCAGTGCAGTGAAGAGCATACGTGGACAATTGCAGACAGTGCAGTAAAAGTTAGCAGTCAGGAAGTGGAGCACAGAGCTTTCAAGAGTTAATTAATATATTTCTCTAAAGGGAGAAATTTTAATGGTAATGTGTAAGTAGTATATATAATTGTGAAATGGTGAAAACTAAGAATAAAGAAAACTTGGTTATAGACTTTTAATTACAAATGTGAAAAAACTTTAGTGTTAATGAACTGTATAGTTATTTGCAGTGTTTGAAATAAAGTATTTTCACATATAAAACTTATTCTAACATAATCCCGAAGTTAAGGGATAATTATTGTTATTATCTTATTACTTATTATTTGTTTTATGCACTTTATTTAGAGTCTCAGCACAGAGAAATAAACTTGTTGAAATACATTTTTTTCTTTGTGTTGATTTATTTTTCACTGACATAAACTATGATTAGATCCCTGTGAACATAGCAATTACTATGTATTATTAATTCCTACTTATGAATAATGTAAATTATTAATCCCTTTTTTAAAACAATTGAAAAAACTAAAATAAAGCCAACAATTTTTTTTTAGAAATATGATTCTGGGTTTAAATCTAAACCAAGATGGTACATTATTTATGCATAATTATTTTATATTTGATATTTATGTTGCAAATATATTATAATTACTAGCTGTTCCCATGTTTTTGCTCATGTTGGTAGAAATTTATCAATTTTTTTCAACAATTAAATACCATAAAAGCAAAAATCCATAGTTTAGCAAACAAGTTTTTCAAATTCATATATATATAAGAATATGGATAAACCAATAACTTACACCCAATAGAGCTATCATTAACTTAAATATTTCTGAATTATGTTTTAGAACTAATATTTATCCTAGTTGTTAACTGCAAATTCTTTAATCCTTATTAAAATATTTGAATTATACTACATCTATTGCTGATACTCACTACATGCAGATGATCAAACCCTCAAACATGGTTTTTCTAAATTACTTACTTTTAAAAATAACAGTAGTGTGCATAATAAATTAACAATTAGCCTATTAGAATATTTTTAATAATCATGTGATTATATTCTGATATATATATAAATTTGAATGTTGTTTATTTGTTACTTAATAACTTCACAAATATTGCCCCAATCTTTTTAATGCACACAATTTTTTTTAATGATGAAAAATATTATTTTTAGATGATGAAAAATTCTCTAGAATCTCTGCTAATACCCCTGGCTTTGCTAAATAAAAGTAAATTTCCCAATCTTTTCAAACAAGTGCAAGCAAAAATTCATAGTCTATATAATTCTAAAAAAAAAAAAATTATGTAAGATTCATCAAGATTGATGCAATATTTGTTGAGTTTTTAAATAACAAATAAACTTTAAAATATTATATATATATATATATGTAGCAAACTTAAGATTGAAAGACTTCAGAACTGATTTCAACTAAAGTTAAAAAAAGTTCAATTGAAAGCATTCAACCATCATTTTGATACTTGACCTGGAAAACTGAACATATATTTATTATTGTTAGATATTATGCCTGTATGAAGTTATTAATTCTGCATAACTGATTAGCTTAAATTAAAGCATTGAGACATTACTATTTAATATTTTATGTAAATAAAATAACATGCTTGCTTGTGCCAGTCAATCATAATTTTGTTTTATTTTGCAATTTTTTTATATTAATTAGTATTTAAAATTTGAATTTACTATTTTTTGTTCAAATATTTTTCATTAAATTTTTGGTACAATAGTCTAGGTTTGCACTTGTCTCAAGTGAAAAAACACATTTTACCTGATGACAAATAAACTTGCATCCTTGATAGCATATGATACAATGAACTTGGGGTTTTATTTATCTAAATATATTCAAAAATTATTGCAGTTCAAAGCTTGGAAATGAGGATATGAAAATATTGAGATTTCAAGTCAAAACAAAAAGATGGACTTTCTAGCTAATGTTTTTATATATCTAAAATTCTAAATGAATTTTTTTTCTTAGGTTTTCTTATAAAATATATTTTTTTTCCACTCTTGATTTATATACATATAGTGTTTGTATTGAGGAACCATTTAAGCTGTCTGCCTATGTTCTTATTGTTTAACTCTGCATTGAATACATATAAATCTAGTTAGGCATGTCAGGAAGAGACATTTTAAAAATAATGGATAATTTTCTTAATAAGAATTAAAGAGAGCTTCTGTGTGGAGTTACTGTGACTAGAATTTAGTAGTTACTTACTACAATGCAAGATATTTATTATATTAATCTACTATAAGATATATATATTTTAAATGTTTTATTAATTTAAGTTACTACTTTTTACTGAATATGCTTCAAACCCATCTGAAGTAAACAAAAAATATTCCATACTTCTACTAACTTTTGTCTCAACCTCAGTCGATTCGTCTGCTGTAAAATTAACTGCTTTGGAATATGATGTTTTGGAGTTTACAGGAACTTTAACCATGAACGGTTGATTAGAATTTTTAGTAACTGTCCGATGATATGGTTTTTCAATATTCTTCACATTGCCTTTTTTATTTTTTAAACTATTTTCCAATTTTGCTTGTTTATTTAAACTATAAGAAATTATAGATTTATTACTTTTCTTTTTTAACACTTGCACTGAAATCGCTGATTTGCTATTTATATTTTTTTTTATTTCTTGTGTATTATTTGTTTCTAAAATATGTGTTTGTGGCTCATAAATTGTACTGTCGTCGTTTGTAATTTTATCCAACTTTTTATTGTTTTTTTTAAAAAATAATTCCATATATGTTGGTTTACTCGATCGTTTAGAGAAAGGAATTAAACGACTGAATGGAATTTCTGGCACGGCTTTGCTTTGTGATTTTTCTTTAGCATTAAAAATATAATCCAGAGAAGTAAAAATATCCGTTAAGTTCGATTCAAACTGTAAAGAAAATAAAGCCCAATCTTGAGATTTATATTTTAAGCTTGTATTGCTTGGGAGTTGCAAATTTCTGATATCTTCATTACAGCCATTACTTGGCATTTTAGAACCTACCTTTGACGGCTTATTATTTGATTTACACGTGAATGGAGTTATCGTTGGATTCAATAATTTATTTTTTTGTTTAGTAACTTGAATTCTAAAATTTAGCAAAGGAATAATATATTTCCATCCTACTTTAATTGTCGTGAGAATAGCAGTACCATTAGCAGCTTTGTTTAATTGAAAATTATAGGTCTTAAATAACGATTTGGCCATTAAAAGCGAAATCCGTCACAACTGTTAAGCGGCGTTAAGAAATTCGTGGAATCATTTTTGCTATAAATATTTTACTTGAAAGATTTAAAATACTTTTTTTTTTGCTTTTGATGGTAATTAAACTTTTTTTTTCCGTTTGATTTTACGTCATTTTTTTTTTTTTAGCTCCATTTGTTTTTATTTATTTATCAAAAAAAAAAAAAAAAAGTTTATCGAATGAGTGACCAGTTCCCATTGTTATACCGGCGAAAACCACGTTCTATAAAATTTCATTATTAATCTTATTTGCAAATTTATTAATAACATTTTAATTTTCCTTTGCAAGTAATTTATTTTTATTTATGTAATTATAATTAAATTGTACATGAAATCTTATTCTGAGGATAATTTTTTTAAAAAACTACAACACAAGTGTCTATCTATAACTTACTGATATACATTACAGTAACTAGCTAAAAATAATCATATAAACTCGGACATTATTAGGAATATTTTTATTACAGTTTAAAATCTACTGCGATTAAAAACACTCTGTAATGTAAGCAAACGTGCCTTCTTATTGTATGATTCTTTTCTTAACAAATCTAATCAATTATATTAGTTACAAGTAAAGTGAATTAAGACACCCTTAAAAAATTTTCCATGATCATAAAATATGGAATGGGAATAGTAATGATGAAAAATTAGCCAAATCTGAGTAGAAAAAAACTAAAGCAAAAAATAAATTAGCATAAAAAAAGAATAAATAAAAAAATATCAACAGCAAAAAATATATATATGCAAATTACTCTCTCTATATATTTCTGTACATAAGGATTATTTTGTGAGTTTACATTGGCCATCTAGAAGTTTTTTGTTATTCCCTCCCAAAATATTTTGAGTAATCTACTACAAAAAGGACACATATTAAAGAAAAATAAAATAAATACATATTTCTAATTCCAATGTTTTTAAATTTATTCTTATTTTCATATATGAAAATTCTTGCACAATATCATAATCTAAATCTTTATATATTTCATTTTCTATATTTATAATAGTCAAAAGTGTAAATTGTAAGCATGTAAATATGTAGTTTTTGTTATTAATATAGATCTTTTTCTCCTTAAACAAATGTTAATAACTATACTAAAAAAAATACATAATGCTGATGTTAAATTTGAAAACATACATTTAAATGTGACAAAAGTTCAAATCATAGAAAAAATCAAACAAAGAGATAATTTAATAGCTCCAGATCCTTTGGTCAATGCCACTTGGAGAAACTTCAACTAAATCTACAGAATTGAACTGCTGAAGAAGCAACTACCTATATAGAAGTAAATATGTTAAAGCTGAATGATTTACATTTGAAACCATAGTATAACAAAATAAACAATTTATATTATACTGTAATAGCAAAATGTAGGTTTGCATCGCATAATAAATTTCTCTTAATAAAAAAAAAAGTTCAAATAATTTTACAATTTTTAACTCTGCTTTATAAAAACATTTGAATATTTGTTTTTTATTCATATTATGCTATACAATCTATGTTCTTACTGAAACGAATAATTAATAATGCCAGAATGCTTATTAATATTTCAATAATAAATTAGTTTATTGATAATATACATTATTATTGTGAACAATTTATTAAACAGTGGACTTATATGAATAAAGCTGTAAAATAAAATTAAATACTAAAATGATTTTATTATCCTTACATTTCTATAAATTTGCTATTTAGGTGCATTGCCTGCCTTACATGCTCTGTAAAATGGTCCCGTATCTTATATATAAAATTCATGTCAATATATGTTTGTCCGTAATGCTGCCGAATTCATAATTAAAAAATAAACTTTAAATTTGTTTAAAGTAAAATATATATCCAGAAAATATCTAAAACTATAATGTTAATTTTTTTGAATTAAAACAATTTTTGGTGTTAGGTATATAAATAAGTATTGCAAAGTAAAGGCAGTCATTTTGTAATAGTTTTTTTTAATTGACTGCCAATTACAAAACAATTACTAAAATAAACGAACCATCTTCTCAATGATCACAGTGTTTAGTAAATCTTAATGCTGCTAATCATAAATGTTGATCCAATAAATCCATTTCCCAGTGATTTCATGCAAAATGCAGCTTCTCATGCTGATCATTAAGAAAATGAGTCGGAAGTAAAATGAACTAAATGTTTAAGATTAAATGCAGCCCGAAGAGCAAGAGAAACAATTATGGAGAGATTTCATTGCAGCACTGCTGATGCTATTCGACACACTGAACGGTTACATATTATCTTATAATCCAATTTACAGCAGACAAACCATGGAAATATATAAATTATTATTTATAACTAAATTTAAGTTACTTTCTGTGATAATACCTATATAATACAAATAAAATTCTCTCATTTATTTATATAATATCAAAATCTTTTGTTTAATTTACATTAAATCTTTAAAAAAAAGTTATTAAAGCAACCAATTAAATAAAACTATTGCAAAAACAACGGCCTTTCCATAGGTCAGGCATATATATAGTGATATTTATATAGATACTTTGAAAAATTACAAGTGTAAATTAAATAAAAATATGATACTTGTGAATTTATTGGTTTAGAAAGGATGGAAGTTTTTTTATTATTAAATTATACATTTTCAGTGGAATATAGTAACTATCTAAAACAAATAGGCTGAAAACAATTAATAGTATTTAATATTTCCAGTGTTGTTTTTATTAGTTATTTTTCACTTTATTTATTAATATTTTTTTTATTAATAAATTATTTTACCAGTAGATACACAATTTTTTTTAATAAATGCCAAGGATTGATTTTTTTTAAAAATTTATTATCATTGCTTGAGAGATGACTAGATCATGGTGTGGTGATAAAAAAGATAATACTTTTAATTACTGTACTGTGGTTTTTTTTTTGTAATTTTTGAAAAGGAAAATTATTTATTTATCATAATAGCCGTATTTGAAAAAATATATGGATAAGGTATGGATATAATAAATATCTATTAATAATGATTAATTTCCAACTGGATTGCCTATTGCTTTTTTTAAGATTAGCAAATATAATCTCTTTGCAAATTTTTCTCTCTATGTATACCAGGATTGGGTTTCTAGAATTACAAATGCTATTTTTTTAACATTTAAGATCTGTGTGACATTTTATGAATTGCTAAAAGTATGATAGGACATTTTTTGGATATTTAAAAACTGCATATGGCACTTTGGATGTTTAAAAGATACATGTTATATTTTTTGAATATTTGAGACCTTTTTTAAAAAAAATAGTAGTGTTATATTTATATATAAGGCTGTTTTTTATCACATTTTGTAAGCTATTGTATATATAATAAATGTGAATTGTTGAAATATATTATTAAAAATAGGTGTAAATTATATTTTGAAAATTAACAATGACAACAGATATTATCTTGGCAGTCTCACATTGTAGTTTTTTGAGCTACACTTCATCTCTATATCCTTATGCATACGATTACATTATAAATTTCATCTACAAAATAGTAATTAATTATTATTACTGATATAAGATGCATTTAGCATAGTCAATTCTAATATTGAATATTAATTAATAATCAGTTAATAATAATTAGCATTATTTGAAACAATTGTGAAATAAGTAAATTAATAATAATATCTGATAATTGCATTAATTAGTATTATTCTTATTTTAGTTGTTGATGTAGTTTTTAAAACATTTATAATAAAAAATCATCTATAGTTTTTGTAGTTATCTTCTACTATTGCTAAGTTAAATATCAGTAATAGAGCAATAAATTCTAAATGAGCAATATAAAATCATAAACATGATAAAAATATATTTGATATAAGAACAAAGTAAAAATTAATATTATTAACCAGAAATGATTAATGATATAATTTTAAGGAATTTAATATATAATTGTGTATAAGTATTATATGATTTTCAAAAAGCAAAAAAAAAAAACTGAATTTGATGAAAAATTATTTATAACTAAATAGAATCCGTATTACAAATAAAAAATTAGAAGATGCTGGTAAATTTTTTTTTAGAAAATTCTATCGTGTCAAAATAGAAGGTGTAATACAATATTTCTTTAAGTGGTAATATTGAAAGCTTTAAGTCAACTTCATAATTTTAGGAATGCTAATAAAAACCTTTAAATAAATATTTTGAATGTAATTTTAAAAATATTTATAATTTATTTTGATAGTTGTGTATTTATCTTTTTTTAGGAAATACAGAAGTGTTTTTTAAAAGTTGTCATTCTTTAAAATAACAGTAATAAAAAATAACAATAGAAAAATTAAATACCATCACTCGTTTTAAACCATTTTGTTTTAAACATTTAATGTATGCCCCTGAAAGTGTATAAATAAACAAAAAACACTTTTATCTTTCCTAAACTGGCAAATACACAATTACCTTTATATAAAAACTTACTTTTGGAAATAATCGAAAACATTATTAAAAATAGCACTTTTTATTTCAGTTATAATTTAAAGTACTTGTGTATTTACTGATCAAAATGGTTTTTGTTCAATTATATACTTTCAGTGGCATACAGTAAATGTCTAAAACAAAATGGCTGAAAACAAGTGATGGTATTTAATATTTCTGGCATTGTTACTTTTTATTATTGTTATTTTAAATAAAGACAATTTTTAAGAATTACTTCCATTCTTCCTAACCCGGTAACTACACAAGTGCCAAAATAAATTCTAAATATATTAAAAATTACATTCAAAATATTTATTTAAAGTTTTTTATTTTATTTACATTTTAATATGCAAATGTGATACACTGAAATCATATTCATATTTTGTCAGTGTCTTTGTTTTTCTATCATTTTAGTAAAATGGTAAAAGTTTGGGATATTCCTCAATGGAACAGCACGCCATGGAGTATTTCCAAAGATATGGGATCCTGCCTTCCCAAAAAAATCAGTGTTAATGGTCAAGATATAACAGTTTACTTGCAACCACACCCTCAATGGCAAAAATTGTTCCAACAAAACATCCGTTCAAAAGGAACACAGTTTGAAGGCTCTAAAATTCTATTTCTTATTGCGAACAGATTTATTTATAGCTGGTCTATAAATTTAATATTGATTAAGTGAGAACAGCCCAATTGGATTTATCCAACAAGACAGTTATTGATTGGAACAATTACATCAGAGAAGGGTTCACATCTAACCTTTTAGCTCAATCATCATACAAAATTAGAGAGCTGAACAAAGTAATGTGCAGATGAAAGTCTTTTCACAAGAAGAAAAAGGAAGTGGTGGTCATGTGATATTTATTGGCTTAAGAAAAAGGAATAGGGTAAAGTACTTCCACAACAGTGATTATTTGGTGGCTTGGGTAGGGATACTAATCAATGCTTCATTGTAACAATTCCAAATAGAAAAGCAACTATTCTTATGCATGTGGTAAAACAAAATGTCATCAATAAAAGTACAATATATTCAGACTGATGGAAGGGCTATAAAAGTGATAAATTATGTGGATTTTTCTAGTAAATCACTATAATTTTGTCAATCCAACTACTAGGGTTCATATACAAAACATAGAGACACTGTGGAGTCTGATAAAAATGTGGAACCATGCGACAACGCCTGGACTCATGTTTAAGTGAATTTATATGGCATTGATTTAGACAAGAACGTAGATGCCTTTGTGGCTACTTACCATGCCATTAGAGATTTTAGGCCACTCACATGAACAATTCTCAAATACCCTTTTTCATAATGAACGAATAACAGGTTTCATTTAATGAATTTGTTTTATTTATATTTGTTACGTGTTGTGTTATTTTGAAAAAAGTTAATTTTGTGGCAAATTTTTTTAATATTTCTACCTTATTTGTTTACCTTTTTTTTTTTTCTATTTAACTGAAATGTTTAATATAAAAATAAACTAATCACAGAATGATTAATAATCTAGTATCATTATTGGATTTTCCATTGCTATGTTTGATCTAGTGACTATAAAGCTTGCTTTTCATAGTGGATGATTCAGAAAGGGGCACTTTAATATTGATTTTTGAAATAAAGTTAGCTAATCAAAAATTAAATCTTTCTACATTTATAGTTTACCTAAATATTTTAAATCTATTTTCATATTCAATATAAAAGTAAAATAAACTGTTTGATATAGAAATTGATCTACCAGAAGGAATAAATTATGCCAATGATGGGACAATCAGTTATCATAGTCATTATGTTGTATGATCATGATACAAAAAATATCTCTTCATGAATTTCTAAGAATATTGGGTTTGACTAATCTGAATTCAATAATATTATGGAATATTCAGAGTTATACTTGTAGGCATCATCTGATATGTTATGGTCTATCCTTGATAGATTCAGTTGTCTGAAAAAGTAGCCAGATTTCTTGTGTGCATTTCATCCTAAAATATCTTTTAGTCAGACATTTTAGATATTGCTGTTAAATGAATTACTTAAAACTTACTCCAATGCTTAATAGTTTTTTTTTAATTTTTCATACCAAATAGATTTTTCAATTGTTTTGAGAATTCTCTTATATTTATACCATTTTTAAAAAAGAATATTGAATCACTTTCTGTTAAGTATTAATCCTGTTATTATTACTTTTCAGTTACAGAAAAAGAATGTCATCTTCTTTAATCTCCAAAAGCCAATTTAGATGGTAGAACAGTATGATTTTTGAAACAACTGAGCTATCATTGATATTTTTATTTATGGAGTCTCTCAAAAAATTAGATTCACGGTGATCTTTAATTTGCATTTATGGAACTCATCCACAAATTTGGACTTCAGTAATTGTTTTAAATATTTCCAAGATTTTTTATTTAGTTTTTTTAAACTATTCTTTTCACATTAAAGTAGTTGGTTTATCCAATATCTATTATGTAATTATTGGTGCGAGTCAAGGCTCTATCTTCTTTTTTCTGTCTTTATCATTTATATAAATGTTCATCTTACTGTTATTGTCAAAGCAATTCATAATTTTGCTGTGATGTAATCACTTTTCTTTTAAGCACCATCATTTTATTTTTCAATGTGGCATTACCCCTCCCCCCAAAAAAAAAACACATAACTATCAAATTTAATTTTTGATTCAGTTGTACTCTGAAATCATTTTAAATATTGCATTGGATATTTACTTTTCTAGGAATCTCTCTTAGTATGATTATATCTCTTCTATTGTCAAAATTGTTTTCCAGATTTTTTTTTAAAGAAAGAAGTTATTAAAAGTTTCAAATTCAATCTTCAATTGAATATGATCTAACATCCAGGTTAGAGGATTTAATTAATCAAAAATTCATCTTTTTTTTTTGGGAGGGGGGGGTTTCAACTTTTCTTCATTATCATTCAGTTTTTGATTTTTGACAGGAAAGTACATTGTTCTTCAGAACTTGCTTGGTAATATCTCTTGCTTTTAAAGTTTAAATATCCTATCTGATTTTTTCTCACCATTTTCATAATGTTCATCTGTTTACTTATTATACTTTCAATTTTTTTGCAACTTTCTTCATTATTTGATATTCATTAATATTTTTTTTCATTTAATATTCATTAATATTTTTTTTCATTTAATATCAGTCACTAATTTTTTAGTTATATATATTCATCCTTTTGAGTTGCTCTCAATAAAATAAAACTATTAGAAGACTGATAGTACCACTTAAAAAAAAGTAGAAATATGGATTATATATATATATTTAATGCTATTTTATTATTAGCATGTTCATAATATGTATCAGACCACCTAATGTAATTACAGTTTCCCTAAAAAAAATAGGTTGTAGAAAAACAGTGCAATATTTACAGATAATAGCACAACCAGAGATGGTCTCAACAATCATTGGTATGCAATTTTGTCACTGCAAGTCAGCACTGTTCCAGTTTTGTCACTATGTAACTCTGTTACCATACTACAAAATTGGAGTCATGTAAAAATAAGCTTATCATTTAATTTATGATAGAATTATCAGTGTGATTGATAGCTTGGGATTTTACTTGAATATGCTATTATGCCCAACTATCTACTTGACTTCACTAGTTAAACCAGTAACCAAACACTTGCACATAAGAGTACAATCCAATTGCTAATTAAGATGCTAATAAGACCTAGGAATATTCAGTTTTTGGATTTATGATTACTGTATTGTTTCATATAAAATGAAAGATAGACTTCTAGATAGCTTCTTCAAATTCTGAATATTCTTATGTATATTTCTCCCAATGATGATTATTTATATATCTGCTTCAAATTTATTTATCAACAAAAATCATTATATAAACCAAGAGAATACATATTTGAAATATTTTATATCTGCTTACTTTGTTATTTGTTTTTATCATTATTTTAAATAAAAATCTGATTTCAATGAATGTTGACAAAAGACAATGAAAATTGTATTTTGTCATCATTTATTATAAAAGATATTATTTTTTAATCTTTTTTATATTTGATTACTGTAATCTTATCCTACAAATACATTGTCATGTATTTCTCTAAGTAATATTTTTATTTTTAATTTCCTACAAATACATTGTCATGTACTTCTCTAAGTAATATTTTATTTTTAATTTTTTTTTATTTCTTGATTTTCTTTTTGTTATCATATTCTTCTTTTATTTATGTGGGTAGTGCTACAAGGAAATTATATTCCTTTGGAATATCTAAGAAATGTAGCTTTTATCAAAATTTTTGAAGTAATTTCATTCTTGAATTTTGTTCTTTACTCAGATTTAAAGAATATGGATTTTGATTAACATCTTGTGGAAGATAAATAGAAAAGTCAAACTATAATGAAACATAAAATACTAGTTCTTTAATGTAAAATATATAAAAGAATTTAAATAATTTGTAGAAAAATGTTAAGGGTTTAAAATATAGATACATTTTCTGTTACTATAGATATATATGGCATCATAATAGTATAAAATTATTGAAATGTGTTAATGTAATATTTTGATTTTAGATTTGTTTTTTAAAAATAATCATTTTTTGTTTTTACTGAGGGAAAAAACCCCAAAATAATTTATTTTTACTCTTGTTAAGAGACATTGGTGAATCATTTTTATTAAAATACATGCCAGATATATTTAACAAACATTTATGAAGAATTATGCACACAAGTGGAGGGGGATCCACAAATATTACACTTGGGGATGGGGGGGGGGGGGGGCAATTTAAAATAATTTTAAAGTTATATATTTTTAAATTTTGAAATATCTGATGAAGATCTTGATAGATTCATATTTAAAGATAGCTTTTCCTCCAATAAAATAAATCTCTTGAGCTTTATAATATGCAGAATTACATTTCTTATATATCCATATCTTGATTTAATATTTATTTTGCATATGGATTTTTAAATTACTTTAACTATTAACAAAATATCATAAAGGAATATGTAGAAGTTTCATTCAGAAGATAGATTCATTAGTGAGTTTATTAAATCCTTAAATTTTATCATTGTAGTTATAGATTCAACAATCATTAACTATATATTTCATGGTGTTTGTCCACACATAAGTAGATTAATAAAATTCCATTTATAAACCAGTTGATCACAATAATCATGGCTATTCCAGTAATGTTTAGTAAGATCAAATCTATCTGGATTTACTCTGATGTGGAGGAAAAAAGTGTATGGAATATTATAAGAACTCCATTTTAAAAGCTATAATGCTTTAATTATAGATTCAGGACTGGTCACTGGGGGAGGGGATGCAACGCACTTAGGTTATGCTTATAACAAAATTAAAAAATATATATTCAAAAGCTTTAAACTAGCATAAAACCACTGATATGCATTAGCAAAGTAGCTTTATTTAAAGTTTTTGCCGAGTTTCAACAATTTCCTCCTACTTACAGACAATACTTAACATAGTGTGACATGTATGATATCTAATATAGAACCCAATAGACAATAACAAAACAATATTTCTATAATTGCAATTCCCAAAATTCCTCTGTGAAAGTGCAAATTTATTTGCATATTAGGAGTAGGCACAAAAAAACCCTTCATAGAATTTGACAGCATAAAGGTGTGGTATATAATGGGACATGTCTATAATTGCAAAAACAGTGAAGCACAACAGCACAGGATACTGTAAAAAATCATTTTATGTTAATTTAATATTTATAGGAAATAACAATTGAATTGCTGATACTTTAGATATCATTGTTATTTTAAAGCCTATTTGAATTCAAATGCATATTTTTACAATTTGTATCAATCCCCAAGGCTCCCAACAAAGTATTATTAGTATATAGTCAAAATAAGAGTCAGATCACATGACCCTATTCTCTTAAGCTTGTAAGTTATAAACAATGAGGATTGCCAATTCCTCAACAAGCTTTATGATAAATTCTTAGCCAGAGCCAGCCTTTAAAATATCTCTGTCAGGAACCCTCCCAAACCCCTGACCATGGTTTCGTGCTTTGGCACTCCTCAGAGAGGTGCCAGGGTAGGTTCAGACACTAGATCTAAAAATACCAACCCTGTCTGAACCTACCCTGGCATCTCTCTGAGGAGTGCCAAAGCATGAAACCATGGTCAGGGGTTTGGGGGGAAAGGGTTCCTGATAGAAGCTTATTGAGGAATTGGAAATCCTCATTGTTTATAACTTACAAGCTTAAGAGAATAAAGTCATATAATCTATGACTCTTATATGTAGGTGTCTGAAAATTTCAGATTTTCCACTCAATAACTTTTAGACAAGTGCTTGGCCTTGGGTTGGTATTTTTAGATCTAGGGTCTGAATCTACCCTGGCACCTCTCAGAGGAGTGCCAAAGCACGAAACCATGATCAAGGGTTTGGGGGGGGGTCCTGACAGAGATATTTTAAATGCTGGCTCTGGCTAAGCATTTATCATAAAGCTTGTTGAGGAATTGGCAATCCTCATTGTTTATTATTAGTATAATATTAAAAAGTATTTTATGTTTTTGTTAATTCAATGGGATAAAAAAATTTTAATATTATTAGAGCTCATAATATTCACACCAAGACAACATCTCTATGGGTGTCAAAATTAGCAGAAAAGAAAGAAAAGCATAAATTCAAAAAGTCACAAGTAGAACTACTTTCATGGCTACAAAATAAATGTGATAATAAAATTGTTTCAGCTTTGTCAGTTCTCAATTTAAGTTTCAGTTAGGGCAGAAAAAGGCAAATAAAGTACAAAAGTTTGCAACCAAAATATAGAATCTGTTGAAAACTTATTGAGTTGTCTAAAGAAGAAGCATGTGTTTATACAAAAGTATTAAACACAACAAATAACAATGTACAGTGTGAAATCTAGTGATAAAAACTATAAATAATAATGATAATGACAATATACCATATAATACTAAATTGCCCAAGCACTTTACTACTGTTACACAATGCTTTATTTACCACCTTTTCTTACAGTTTCGATTGCCCCGGCAATCTTCTTTATTTATCACCTTTTCTTACAGTTTTGATTGCCCCAGCAATCTTCTTCAGAACTTTATATCTTCTATCCTCAACTGTTACAATCCTAATTGTAACAATTGAGGTTAGGAGATATTAAGTCTGAAGAAGATTGCTGGGGCAAACGAAACTGTAAGAAAAGGTGGTAAATAAAGCATTGTGTAACAGTAGTAAAGTGCTTGGACAATTTAGTATTATATGGTATACATTTGGGAATGCAATAAGAAAGAGTAGTTATTATACTTCTTGAAGAAATAAGTGATCCACATTTGTAATCAAATGCCATGAGCAAATACCTCACAATTACTGTGTTAAAATTAGACCTAAAAAAGTAATCGAGATTTTTTCTTTAAGATTGCTGATGGTGGATTATTTTCTGCATTTTACTACATTACAAAAATGTCAATGGTGAAACGCAGCTTTGTTACAATTTAGTTTACTTAAGACTCAGTATGTTAGGTTTGTTGTGTATTATTACCCAAAAGAAAAAAATCAATCTACACAATTTATAAATGGTTTTAATAAATAAAAAAATAGTCATCTGTAATTTGAGACCATGGGCTTTCTGTATATTACTTTAATTCCTTTATTGCTTGGCAAGAATTATTAAAACTGCTTAATTTATGTTCCATTATCGATAAAACAAATCAAATTTATATAAATAAATAAATAGATCTTAAATTATTATTCCAAAGAACTGTAGACTTGATTTTATTTTTATCAAATAATAATCTGCCATTTCAGGGGTCTCGTAAAATACTAAGAACACCAAATAATGGACATTTTTTAAGTTTAATCAAATTGTTAAGTAAATATGATCTAGTGCTAATGGATCATATAAATAAAATTAAAAATCAGGAAAAAAGAATTGTGCACTATTTGGCACATAGATCATAAGAAGAATTTGTTGTTGATTTAAAGAAAGGAAGTACTTAATAAAATTAAAGATAATATAAAAACAGCCACATATTACACTATCCAAATGGATTGTACTCTTGATGTTTCTTACATGGAAGAAATATCAATAATTATGTAAATTTGTAGACAAAAAATTAATCATGAATGAATTATTTATAGAATTTATTGAAATAATTGATACTCCTGGTGAAAAAGTAGCAAATATGTTTTAAAAAAAATAGGTGACCTTGATTTAGATATTATGAATTATAGAGGACAATATAATAATAACAGTAGCAATATGAAGAGACAATATAGAAGTGTACAATGCAGAATAAAGAATTTAAACTCTCATACAATTTATGTGCCTTTTTATCACATTTTTTTAATTTGCTAATTTGTGGTGCTGCTTCTAGTTCCAGAAGTATATATTAATATACTTTTTATTTTCTGCATCTACAAAAAGGTGGGAAATTATACAAAAGTATTTTAAATATTTTCTTGATTATCATTGAGAAGTTTAAATAGATTCAGTTAATACAATGTGTACACAATTTAAACAAACTTGTAATACTTTGGAAGAATTTATTGATACAAATAATGATAATAACAGCAGTCTCTGACAAAATATACTAGATTCATTACAAAAAATGCCATTTATTTTTAAGGCCACCAGTGTGATTTACAATATTGTCAACATTTATTAGTATCAACCAAACAATTATTCTTGATTTGGCTTTTAATTTAGTAAATAAAAATTTCAGACAAAAATTTAACACATTTTTACAGGAAACAAAAATGATAGCATTGAACATGATTTCTTAGAAATGAATTAGAAAAAAAAAAAAAACATTTTAACTAGTAGAAGATGAAATATTATAAGACCCAGTAAAGAAAATTAGATGTAACTTTTTCAACATTATGATTGATACCATTATTGAGCAAATAGAAGAGATTCAAAAAAACACTAGGAAAAAATGAACTAAAAAATTGCTCAAAGAATTTTGTAAAATTCTATAAGAAGAATATATAAGCCAAGACTTAATTCAGATAATTGTTTTATTAAGAGAACTGATCTTAAATGATAAAGATGTAACTTATGTACAAGATATATTGCAATAAATAATAATTATAATGAAATTTTTTCAAATGTGCTAACTGCATTAAATTTTTTTTTTATGTTGCTAGTTACTATAATAAATGCAAAGTGTTCTTTTAGTAAATTAAAATCAATAAAGAATTATCTTCAATCAACCATGTATGAAGAACACTTAACCACATTTGTTATAATAAGTATTGAGAAGGGAATTGCTAAAAATTGTAATTTTTCTAATACAATTAATAACATATCCAAAAAATATATACATATATATTTTAATTAAATACATACATATGATGCAATATGTTTTTTTTTTTATTATAATTATTTTTACCTTAAAAAAAGTATATTTTATGCCACAAAAAGATTCTTGCACCCAGGCCCTTTTATAAAGAAGGCCACCCCTGTGTAGATTCTTAATTTAACATATAGGAAAAAAAATCATGATTTGAAATGAGTCTCAGGTCATGAAACTGTATTTTGAGTTATTGATCTACTTATTAGCTTTTTATAAATTTTCTGAGGCAACTTCTACTAACTGGTAGAGAAATAAGAACAGAACCCACTGCACAGGAGTAAATTTGAGTAAGTCAATAATATTTCTTATGGTAATATTTAATTGACTATTCAGAAGTTTAGTGTGGGGATTTTTTTTCTTCAAATAAAAGCATAATATTCAGCAGTAGAAAAACTGGTATTAAAGAATCTGTGTGTAAAATATTTGCATCTCAAACTCAATTAGCCTGTCATCTTTTTGAGAAATTATTCTTAGAAATTATTTTAGATCTAACTTAGATGAATGACGAAAATAAGTTAAGTTATAGTTCAAGATCACTCTAAATAGCATGGTGTAGGATTGTGTTTCAGTTTATTATTGCAAAAGATTATATTCAGAATACTAGTTGCTTATTTTTATACTTAGATGAAAAGTTGGGAATACTATTGTTGTTGGATTAGGAATAAAACCTCACTCTTTGAAAAAGATTTCCAATCTTTTCATATCCTTATTGAATGACTTTTATTTCAGGAAAGAATTTCTTTTGTTAAATCAAATCTATGTAATCAGCATAAGTGAATTGCATACTTTATGATTTTAAAAGATCACTTATGGATTTATTAAATAAAGTAGTTGAAAGAAATAAACTTTGAGGTAGTCCAGTCTATAATTTTTTTTTACTTAAGATGATTATGATGTCAACTTGAATTTTTCTATTGGAAAGCATTTTGTCAAGTAAATTATGATTTTTTTTTCATTTATGAATTTAAAAACTTTTAGAAAATAATTTTACTGAACAGAATCATAAGTGGAGATTAGATCGATTAAAAAAAACTTACTTTTTAATTTATTTGGAAGATCCTTTTTCAATTTAAGTTGCTAAAGATAAAATTTGTTTACAACAGTTACTTATATGGCTTACTTGCTGAATATCAGTGCTTCTTAATTATTGGAAATATTTTTGTTAATATGATTGTTTAAAATGTTTTATAGGGAATACCTAATAATGATATTGGATTATTTTTTGGAACTTTTTTTTTTTTTTAAGTCTATTATAATTTTGCTTTTATGCCAAATTTTTGAAATAGTTTCTGTATAAATATTGTTACTGAATAGCTTTTCCAACCATGCTTTGATATTAGATTGTAAGTTTTTTAAAAATTCTGGAAGCATATTAGGTATACTCATGACAAAAAAAAAGACATATCTTTGGCAAAATAATGTAAGATCATGGTTATTAACCAATTTAGAGTAGAAAATTGAGGTAAAAAATTATTGCAATTAGAATACCCAATTTATGGAAAATAATGACTGGGGCAATTCTTTTAGGGGGATAAAATTAAGAGAAAGCATTTCCACCACTATTAAGACATTATTTTGGCATGAATTAAGATTTAATCATGAGACACAACTTTTTTTAATTTTTAATAAATTAATAGGCACTTAATTTCAAAAAAAAAAAAATGCAATACTATAAATAAATTTATATGCCCAATTGATGTTTGTCTTTATTTTTGTCTTTCCCGGTTTGTCATTTTTTTCTTTAAGAGTAAATTATAAAACACTATTTATATACCTCAAAATTATTTCCGTAATGTTAATGCTATAATAATGATTATCCATTAAATTTTTATTATATATAGAAATTAATTTTTATACCTATATGTATTATAGTAATAGTTCTAAAACTGTAAAGTTGGTTAATCAAATTCATAGGTTTTTTTTTTTTAAATTGTATAATACTTATACACAACTAAACATAAAATTCCTTAAAATTATATCATTAATCATTACTGGCTAACAATATTAATTTTTACTTTGTTCTATATTATGTCAAATATATTTTTATCATGTTTATGATTTTATATGGCTCTTTTAGAATTTATTACACTATTACTGATATCTAACTTAGCTACGAAAATTATAAATGATTTTTTATTATGCTTTAAAAACTACATCAACAATTAAAATATGAATAATGCTAATTAATGCAATTATCAAATATTATTAATTTATTTCACAATTAATTCCAATTATGTTATTATTAACTGATTATTAATTAATATTCAATATTAGCAACTTATATCAGTAATAATAATTAATTACTACTTTATGGATAAAAATATATAATGTAGTCATGCATAAAAACATTAAAAAAATGATGAAGTAACAATAGGTGAATTGTAGCTCAAAAGGCTACAATGTGAGACTGCCAAGATAATATCTTATCATTGTTAATTCTCAAAATATAATTTACACCTAGTTTTAATAATATATTTCAACAATTCACATGCTATTTAAACAGTAGCTAATAAAATGTGTTAATAAACAGCCTTATATATAAATGTAATACAGTACTATTTAAAAAACAAAAAAGGTTTCAAATATTCCAAAAACATCACAGGTGCCTCTTAAACATTCAAAATGAATATGCAGTTTTTAAACATCCCCAAAAAATTCTATCATGCTTTCAGCAATTCGTAAAATGTCATGCTGATCTTGAACATTGAAAAAATATCATCTGTACTTCTAGCGCCCCAACCTTGGTGTAGAGAGACAAAAAAATTTGTAAAGAGAATATATTTACTAAACGTAAAAAAAATAGGCAATCCAGTTGGAAATTAATTATTAATAGGTTTATTATATCCATATCTTATTGACATATTTTTTCAAATACAGCTATTGTAATAAATAAATAATTTTCTTTTTCAAAAATTATAAAAAGAAAATATAGTACGGTAATTAAAGTATTATCTTTTCTTCTATCACGATTTAGTCATCTCACAAGCAAAGATAATAAACTTATTAAAAAACTCAATTCTTAGCATTTATTAAAAAAATAAGGTATTTGTATATTAACCGGTAAAATAACTTCTGTTAATAGAAAAAAATAATAATAATAAAATGGAAATATTATAAAATTATCTTTCTTTATAATAACACTTTTAAAAAACAACATTGGAAACATTAAATACCATCCCACGTTTTCAGCCATTTTGTTTAAACAGTTCCTGTATGCGCCGGAAAGTGTATAATTTAACAAACAATCACATCCGTCCTTCCTGATCCGATAAATTCACAAGTACCAAAAATATATAGGCATTTAATTCTAATATTTTTATTAAAAATGGATAATAATCAGGATAAAATGTATATATTTTTAATAAAAATGGATAATAATCTGGGTAATAATGAGACACCAATAGAACGAAAAAGGCGTTTAGCCAGAGAAAGAATTAAACGCTGGAGAGATAATGCATCTCAAAGTGATGCAGAAAAACGAAAAGAATCAGATCGACAAAGAAAGCAACGTGCTCGACAAAATGAATCTATGGAAGCAAGATCTCAACGTTTATATAAAGTAGCAAAACATCAAAGAGAACGACGAGAAAATGAATCTCCTTCTCAAAGGTCACAGCGTTTAGCGAAACTTAATGCTGCTAACCGTAAACGACGAGAAAATGAATCACCTTCTCAACGATCACAGCGTTTAGCGAATCTTAACGCTGCGAATCATAAACGACGATCCAACGAATTCATTCCTCAGCAATCTTCTCGCTTAATGCAGGATGCAGTTTCACATGCTGATCGATCAGAATTACCTATGTCACAAGATCCATCTCTTCTAGCTTTACGACAAAAAGTAATTGAAACACGAGAAGGAATTGCAAATCGTCCTGTTAATGATGCAAGAACACATCCTAAACCTGCTAAAACAGATATTCAAAAACAAATTCAAGAAAACATTCATTTTGAAACAAATGAATCGATTGTTTTCTGGATATATATTTTACTTTAAATACACGGGGTTTTTTCAATTGTGAATTTGACAGCGTTACGGACAAACATGGAAAGATTTTTAATTCACTGCTTTAACAATCTTTTTTTAAAGATTTAAATTAAACAAAAGATCTTAGTATATAAATAAATATGAGAAATATATCAGGCCTTGTCATTTTTGTAATATATATATTTTTTAATTGGTTGTTTTCACAAATTTTTTTTTAAGATTTAATATGAAACAAAGAATTTTAATTTATAAATAAATATGAGAAGAAAAAAAAATGTTTGGAATAACCCAGCCTGTTTGGTATGAACCTGGCAAGATATTAATAAAGCTAAAATAAAAATTTTAAGTATACCTGTTATATTTGATATATGAAAATGACAGCATTATGGACAACTATAAAAATTATGGAATATTGAATATAAAAGGTCGAGTTATTTTTTTGGCATAAAATAATCATAATATAAATTACAGTTTAGTTAGGAATAGTTATTTATTCTTAAAAACAAATTTTAAGTTTTTTTTTAATTGTGAATTTGACAATGTTATGGACAAACAAGTTCTTTTAAATTGGTTGTGCCTTATGGACAAGCATACATTCACATGGATTTTATATATAATGATCCTGTTTTATTATACCATAGAATATTTCACTTTTATTTCATCTACAATCTTTTTTTTTTAAAAAATACAAATTTAATTCTTGCCCTTATTTTCTTAACATTTCCTGATTTTCATTACTTTGACTCTCCCTTTCTAATCAATTATATTAGTCCTCCTAATTTATTACTCCATGGCATATTTCACTTTTATTTGGTCTAGAAACATATTTTCTTTTTAAAATATACAAATTTACTTCTTGCCCTTATTTTCCTAACACTTCCTGATTTTCTTTATTTTGACGCTCCCTTGTATCATTTTTATCTGAAACCTTGGTGCATATCTTAAGTCATACTTATCCCAATCTCTATTTATTTTAGTATTTTGTTCAAAATATTTTTCCAACAATCAATTATCATTAGTTTCTCTAAAATATACATGCCAGTGTTTGTTTAAAGATTAATGATGATGGCATTTTAATATTAATTATATTTTAGTCTATTTCCATCATCCAATATTAAATGTCTTTAGAAAAGAAATATAAACTTTCCAAATACATTCAACTATTAATATATAATATAATGTTTTAAATGCTATCATTATTCTCTCTTCAGATGTTGCTGGGCTGACTAGTGACTACTAACATAGGAATCAAACCTGGATAATTAAATTTGTGAGTACTGAATTCTAAGTTAATACTCTAACTAATAGCTATTCTGCCAATGACAACAGTCAGTAGAAATTTTATATAGTTATTTATCTTCTGATTTATCTTTTTTTTAAAAGCAAAATTAATGAGTGATTTTCAGACATATATTATCACACTGGATTGACTTTTGAGGTTATTTGCCATTATCATGTCAGCAGCTTCTTTAAATTTTCATTTTTGAACTTTTCCCCTCTATTCAATATTTTTGTATTTTACCAATCAAACATATTCATTGGTATATGCATGGTCTGCTGCTTTAGACGTCTTTGTTTTCTCTTTTCTAATCCTCAGTTTGTTCTTTCAATTACTTTTTAATAGTGCAATTGGCCTCATTAATATGCTTCCTACATTTACATAATATTCAATAGACGCAGCTTTTGTTTTTCTGTATTTGAAGTTTAGGTTTGTTAGATGCTAAGGTTTTTTTTGTAGTATGGCTTTGAAAAGCTATTCTAATGTTAAATTAACCACACATTTGCTGCTAATAATTGTTTTTCTTTATGTTACTTTTTGTTGTTTATTTAAAATTTTCTTAATGACAGCTGATGGATAATCATTTTTTATGATTATGTAGATCTTTTCTTTTTCCAAATCACTGGTTTCTGAACAAACGTCTTTTGCTCTATTCCATAGTGATAGTATAATCCATATTTTTTTATGTTTTTGTAAGATTGGATGTACATCCTAAGTATTTTTCTGTGTGTATGGATTTTCTGTAAACTGTAATTCTGTTTTTTCCTTGAGAGAATTGTGTCATAAAAACATTTAAGAATGTCAATTTTTGTTCTTGTTCCGATTCTATTGTGAATTTATTATAAAGGGATATGTTGTTGGTGGGCATCCAGAATGTTTATAAGAATGCTTCACCATGCAGCCATACAACATAATGAAGTCAAACTTTAGATGGATATGAAATACTATTTAAGTTCTGCCATATAAATTTTGCTAATCAAAAATGTCAGTTATGAGCCTGTAGTTATCCCTTGATCTATACTGTATTGGATGTTTTTTTTTTGTTATGAAGGATATTATTAATTCCAGTGTACTATTGATATGAAGAATTATTCTGGTTTGTAAGCTATTTTAATGTTTCATCAGGTTACATTTATGAATAAACTTTCCACATCAAAGCTTACCAATATATCAATTCTTTCAGTTTTTACATTTTGGTTACTTCTAAAAAGTGCTTTGATTCTTTGATAAAGGACTGTGTCTCATATACTAAAAGACTAAGAATTTTGAGAACAAATCTTGACAAGTTTTGTCAAAATGAATTTCTTATGGATTTTAGGAAGACCATAAAGATGAGAAATCTTTGCTGAAATATATGTTAATCTACTTTTTTCTGAATCACTGAAGTACCTATGGTGCTTAATGAGTAATATTTATAACTACTTCTATAACTTGATATTGGCCTGCTTCGAGGCTTTCTTGTATTTTGTTCTTATAATCAGTTATCTCCATTATAATGTAGTACTGTCTTTGTAAACAGGAAGACTGATTATAGATTTCTAGTAAGAGAGGTTTTTCAGCTTTCCTTTTGATATGTCCATGTATGTTTAAAACTTTTTTTTTAAAAAAAATCTTATTTTTTTGTGTAATTTACTCTTTACTGGTTGAGAAATTTTTGTGAAGTCTTCATCAGTATGATTATTTTTTATACAGAATTCTATAATAGAATGCAAGATTTGATACTTGGGAAAACCTTTGCACATTTATTCTTTCTCTTAATGGGGCCTCATTACTTTCTAAGTAAATTTCTCAGCTGTCAGGGAGTAAATTGGAGGTTGGGAACAATGCACTTCTGAACATTATTCTTTATAATGTCTAGTTTTGACAATAATATCAAATCCATATTCAAGATTAGTGATGAGGACATTTTAGTACTAATTATGTTTCGGATTATCTAATATTAAATATCGAATGACTTCAAAAAAAAATTTAAACTTTGTTTAAACTTTCCAAATATATTCAACTATATTAAATAATGGGAATAGTCCAACATGTATTAATACTAAAATTCCATCATCACTAACCTTCAGATCAAACAGCATGTATGACACAATTCTTTCTCGAAAATATAAAGCATTGTAGAATTAATCCAAAACATTGACATTGAAAGAATTGAAATATCCATAAGCTTTGATGTGGAAAATTTATTCACAAAGGTACTCTGTGATGAAGAATTGTCTGTTGTGAAGAAATGATTATATATTGATAGTAGCCTACAAACCAGAACAACTTTTTATATTAATAGTATAATGAGATTATTAACATTCTGTACAACAATAACATACTTTTCAATACAACACCAAATTCTTCAACAAAATTAAGGAATGGTTAAGGGCTCACTACTGTCATTTTTGATTAGCAAAATTTTCATGGAAGAACTTAAAATTGCAGCCAAAAACATTCTATATCCAGCTAAAATTTGTCTTCACTATAATGTATGTCCATATAATGGAGCATTATTACATTCTGGATATACATCAACATATCTCTTTCAATAAAATTCACAATAGAATTGAACAGGAACAAAAATTGACATTCTTGGACATTTTTATGAAAATTCATTCATAATAAAAACAAAACTACAGTTTACTTAAAGCCCACACAACAGGAAAATACTTAGCATATACATCCAATCACACCAAAAACACAAAACATGAAGTTGTGTTAACACTATGGAACAGAGCAAAAGTACTTTGTTCAGAAACCAGTGATTTAGAAAAAGATCTACATAGACTAAACTCTCATGAAGAATATTATCTATCATCTATCATTAAGAAATCCTCAAATAAGTAACAAAAAGAAATATAAAAAAATAATTTTTGGGAATATCAGACAAATTAAATCTGCATTCCAAGCCATACTACATTATGAAGAATTCTAACATATATAAAGCCTAAGCTTGAAATGCTGGAAAAACAAAAACTGCATCTATGGAATACCATATGAATGTGGGAATATGAAAATTGATGAGACTAGTCTCCTCATTGAAAAGTGATTGAAAAAACACAAACTGATGATTAGAAAAGAGAAAACAGATGTAACTAAAGTAGAGATCATATGTCTGATTGGAAAAATACAAAAGTATTGGATAAAGAGGAAAAAGTACAACAAAAAAATTCAAAAAAGCTGCTCACATGACAATGGAAAATAACCCCATAAGTAAACATACTGTGATAATATATAATGTCTGGAAATCATCAATTAGCATTGTTCTTTAAAAAACAGTAGGACCTTCATAGATAAGTATATGAAATTTTTACTGACTGTTGTCTTTGGCAGAATAGTTCAGTTGATTAGACTGTTACCTTAAAATTCATATTTATGAATCTAAAGATCCCAGTTTGACCATGCTAATACCATTATTGTTCTACAACACCTGAAGAAAAGAGAATAATATTATTTGAAACATTGTCTTATATTCTAACCTGTGTTCTATTACTAACATTTGAATTTATTTGGAAAGTTTAAATAAAGTTTAAATTTTTTTAAGACATTCAATATTTAATATCAGAGGAAGAAAATAGTCCAAAATATAACTAGTACACATTTTCCACTTTATATTATCTTATTCTTTTCTATTTTCTAAAGACTCTGCTTTGCTTTAGACCTCAAATTTTTTCTCCATTCATTGTATATATCATCAGCATAATCACAATGTATTCTTACACTTTAAGTCTCCCCTCCCATATTTCATTTTCCTTATTGATTATAATACTAATTGTCTATACTCATCCCCATAATTTTTTTTATCATAAAAATTTGCTTGCCAACTATTTCACTTTTCAATTGATAACTAGAAAAAAAGTACTATTTGCTGTGTTTACCTCCGATTTCTTATTAAGAAAACTAATTATTTTAGAAATCAGACAAACAAATAAAAACTACAAGTGGAAATGATTTAAATGCAGTATACAATAAACAAATGATAAAAAAACATTATGTACCCTTTTGTTAAGGCTAGATATGCTGAAGAAAGTCAAATCCATAAGTGTTCATAAAATATTTAAAAACCATTCTAACTGTTAAAATTATAAAATAAAAGCTGAATAATCTAATATTTTATAGTTAAAATAAATGATATTAGCCATACTTCAAAATGTGCTTAATATTCTATTAAATAGATATTTTAAAATCATTAGTTTACAATATAGTTATAAATATAGTTGAATAAATTACTAAATCTATCTTTAAAATAAGTTAAAACTATTTAATAATTATTTATTAAAGTTCTTAATATTTTATGGTGTACCAAATGTTTCAATTTTATTTATTGTTATATAAAATATTAAAATTTACTATTCTAAATTTTATTATTGTATTTAATATATTATGTATTATTATGTTTTAAATTAAATATTCATTTAAATTTATTTCAGATAGCAAGTTTCAAAAATTGCAACATATTTGTTTGGAAAAGCTTATCACATGACTTGAAATATGTGTGTAATGCTTGCATGAATTCAAAGAAAGTTTTTACTTATTTTCTAAAATTATTCATAAAGTGGAAACATTTGAACATGATAAAATAATGTTCAATTGTATTATTTTAAAATATTTTTGTTTGGTGGAATAGTTATAAATTAGTAAATTAAATATTTTATTATATATTTTTTTTATTTAAAAGATGACTCATTATTTTATTTTCCATTTTAAAACTACTTAATTTAGATAATATGTAAATTAGTTTGTCTGACTCTATTTATTCAATCATATCTCTTGATAAAATGGGTATAAATACAGTGTGTGAAAATTAGAGCTGAACACTTTTATTAAAATTTTATTTTTTTCAACTATTACTTGTTAAACAGTATAAAGTTATATTATTATTGGCTTATAATATACTGAAATTTAATAATAAATTGTTTTAAAATTTTTAAAATATTATTTTGTAAAGTCTAAAGGATAAAGTTAATATTTAGTTCTTCAGTATGTGTGAGTAAACCAACTTAAATTTTCTATCAGTAAACTATTCAGAAGCTTGATTAAAATTTGACATTAACTTATGGAGCAAAAACTTATAGTCAATTATATCGGCAAATTAATGTTCAAAAACCAAAGAGTATATAAAAACATTCTTATCAAGGGTATGCAAGAATTTAAATATTTGATTGTATAGAGTACTTCAAAATTATAGACAGTTATTCTCCAAAAATATAATATTTATAATAACGATATATGAATTGATCAATTTAATAATTTTAAAGAGACATTATAATAATCTGATACGTATAAAAAGATGAAAGTACAAATTGCTTTTAGGTTATAAAAGACATTGGAGGTGAACTATAATATATCGCTTTCTAAAATATTTATACCATTATTTCCAAATGATTGCAGTTTTAATATTTATCTTTAAAACAAATTTTTATTTGGACTTGTGAAATAAGAAATTTTAAATATAAACTATAAAAAAAAATATAATTGCTGAAAAATGCTGTATAAAAGATGTGAGAATATTTTTTTAAAAAAATATATGATAACTGCTGTTTGTTTGCTACATTTGAAAAGAATTAAAAAATGCTTAATGGAAGAAAAATAACACTAAAACCTGAATTCATTTATTGTGCTTTATTGGAGTATAAGTTAAAAATGATAATATGTCTGTTTATTTTGAAATCATGAATTCAATAAATATTGCCAAGGATGGTGCATCTATCATCGAAGAAGTTGCATATATATACATGCATGGAGGGAATGGATGATTTACCTTAATTTGATATTTTAAATACTATTGAATAAATTATATTCATCTTAAAAGAAAAGTTGCAGAAGTATAGACTGTAACCATCTTTTCACAACAGGATAAATAATATTTTTGATTTTTCCAGATTTAAAGGTTGACAATTATTATTTTTTATTACTAATGTGTGTGTTGAGGAGAGCGAGAGCTGGAATGAAAGAAAACTCGAACATTTGTTGTTAATAGCAACCATCTATCCCCAAATTGTCTGCTGAAGTCAATGAAAGACATAAAGGAGAAGAATACATAAATTTAAGTTTTATTGTTATTAATTCTTATTATTAGTTTTTAAAAAAAGATTTATCATTTTAATGAAGATTTATATATATATAAAGTTTTACTGATAATAATAATTTTTAATCTTTAAAAGATAGATTAACATTCTATTTTTTTAAAAACATTTTTATTTTATTTTAAAAAACAATATTTATAATGAATACTGGATGAGTGGAAATGTTTTTAATATTATTATTATTATGTAGTTGGACCAGAAGACATCAAAATGTGATAATATTTTAATCACATAGGTAATTTTCGGTATTTGTTAATTAGCTACTGTACATCGCCTGGTGGCACTGTTTCTGTGTAAAAACACAGAATAATATCATTTACACAGCCAAACCTATGGTTAATATACCACTAAGATCATAGTAGCTGTTTATGTGGCCAGATGATAGCAGTTCCAAATGCAGCCAATTCCATGTCCGAACCTACGACTAATAACCCTATAATCATAATAGCCATTTAATTGTGCCTTGCAGCCTCACATCCTATGCATATTGACAGAATTTGTATTTTCACTAGCATTTAATATGAGGGTGTGTGTAGTGGAATGTTTTTCAATTGGTTAACTGTTGATGAAAATGGTTTTCGATAGACCCCAACTGATGTCTTTTTACATACTAATAATAGTCAGTATATCATCAAGACTTCCCTACACATTTTTTGTTTGATTTAAAATTTGGAAAGGGGTCTGCCACAGGATGATTGCAAGTGTTCGTGAAAAAGTACCGTTTTCATCACGACTCGTACGAGAATAACAAAATGGCTGAAGGGAGTAGCGTAACATTTTTTTTCAACTGTGGGATGTTTCTCCAACACAGAAAGTGTTGCAATTGGCTTTCTGAAGGTTGCCAAAAAATGTTCTACCACATGTCATTCAATGTGTATGTGGCAAATATAGTACCCTTAGATTTTGATGCACTTGGCAGTTTGTATGCTACTTGTGTGGCTGCAGGCGAACCATTATGTTATCAATTGTAGTCATATGTTGTGAATAAATTGATTGATTCAATGAATCTGTTTTGTGGTTGTGATGATTTTGTGTAAGTCAATTAACACTCAGACTGTGTGAGTGTTGAAGGGTGGGGAGTTGAGGAAAGTAAGACAGCCATCGGAACAACAGCTGTTGAAAAGTGTACATTTGGTTGAGTGTTTTTAATTATTATAAATTAATCAACACGCTTTTTTTGGGGAAAGAGAATTGACTATTTTGATTGATATAAAAAAAAAGCCATTTCATTTATAAATAATACAGCTTTTTAAAAAACATTATAATTAGAAGAAAAAGTAAAGCTGATATGTCACATAATGTCAAATAAAAGGACGTATTTGTTATAAATAACAAAAGCTTTTTATAAAACATACTATAATTAGAAGAAAAAAAAGATGACATGTCACATAATGTAGAAAAAAAAACCTATTTGTTATAAAATTAATAAAAAGCATCTTGTTTTAAAAGAAGCAAAAAAAAAAAGGTACATTTTGAATAAAAATATATATTTATTATTTAACAAAAAACTCCACTTTTTTAAACCAAAAAACCAGAAAACTCTCCATTATAATGTACATTTTCTTGGAAAAAAGCCATATGAAAAAAAGACCATATATTTGTAAAAGTCGAGAAGAAATTAAATACTTATTAAAACAAAAAAAAAAACACATTTTTAAAAACAAAAGAAAAAAAGTCTCCATTATAATGTACATTTTCTAGAGAAAAAAAAGGCATATGGAAAAATACTGTATATTTGAAAGAAAGAAAAAGCTGTATGAAAAAATACCGTATATTTGTTTAATTCTAATATTAGTGGTTTTTTGTTTCAATTCCCAAACATAAGCATTTGGAGTTTATTTCGAATCATTTATGGCCTTGCGGTACTACATTAAAATTTTTTTATGGCTCTTTGGCTAGTTCATTAATACTTTCTGATTAATTTCTTTTGCCCATATCATCTTTTATTAACATTTTTTTCCCCCTTGATTATTGTTTGTTTTTATATATTTTTTGATATTACGTTTGGAATTTATTGTTTTTATATAAACATTCGTGGGATGAGAACTAAGACTGCAAAAATTAAGCAATTCTTCAGTTCTGAAAATTTTGATATTGTTTTTATTTCAGAAACTTGGCTTACTCAACACATTTCAGATGATATTTTTATGGACAATAGATATAAAATACTTCGAATAGATAAATCTTCTGATGTTGCTTCCAAAGGTGGAGGCATGCTCATTGCTTTTAAATGTAATTTTATACATAAGTATATTCCTATTTCATCATCATCTAGTGAAGCTACATGGTGTGAAATATGTTTGAAAAATAGTGTCAAAGTTCTTTTGGGTACTATCTATATAAAGCCAACATTATCCTTTTTAGAGTTTAATGAGTTTCTTTCTATTCTTGAAGATTTTTTAATCAAATATGAATCATATATACTTATTACTGGTGATTTTAATATTCCTGATTTATATTCAGGTACTACTATTATAGATGCAGTCTCTTTTTCACCTAAAGCATTGAGAATGATTCGTTTTTGCAATTTGTTAAATTTAAAACAATTTAATCCATGCACCAATTTTAATGATCACACATTGGATTATATTCTTAGTAATTTTCCTATAATTGAATGTTTAACTACTACTTCTCTTCCTTTTTCTATTGATTTGCATCATCCTCCCTTAGAATTTTATATTAATATTAAATTTAATAGACTTTGTCCTTTTAAAATTATGAAAAGAAACTACAAAAAAGGAAATTATTTGGGTCTTTGTTTACAATTATCTAATTTTAACTGGAAAAATTTGTATTTTTCATCTGATGTAGATTTCTGTATGAAGTTTTTTGAACAATCATTTAGTGAACTAATTGACAAATACATTCCTAAGGGAAAAAATTTAACTAACCATTTTCCTCTCTGGTTTTCAGTTTCTCTTAAAGAAATTATTAAAAGGAAATCATTTCATCATCGTAAATATTGGAAAACTAAGAACTTAAATTATTATAACAATTTTATTAATTATAGAAGATTGTCAAAGGTTATATATCATAGAGATTTTCAAAAATTTATACAAAACACTGAAAGTCATATTTCTGATAATCCTTTGCAATTTTGGTCTCTGGTTAAGGATTTAGATATTACAAAAAAAAAAATTACAGAGTAATAATTCTAATCTAGCCGCAGATGATTTTTCTCATTATTTCTCAGAGCTTTTTAAACAATCTCAGTCTTTTACTAATTTAACTTCAAATAATGATCTAGTTGAAGAAAGAATAACATGTGATTCATTTATTGAATCTGATGTTGTTTTTTGCTATTAAGTAGCTTAAATTACATTCTAGTGTGGGCCTTGACAACATTCCAGCTTTCATTTATAAAGGATGTGCTGAATACATTGCTTCTCCTCTTTTGCATATTTTTAATTGCTCTTTAGCAAATAGTACTTTTTCTACACCCCTTAAAATTGCTAAAGTTGTTCCTATTTTTAAGAAAGGATCTAGAGATTTGGTAAGTGACTATAGGCCTATTTCAATTCTACACACTGTTGATCGAATATTTGAAAGATGTTTATATAATAGAATTATCTTGGATGTCTCTAAGGTTTTGGCACCAGAGCAGCATGGATTTTTGCCTAATAGGTCCATTGAAACAAATTTGCTAACTATTTTTGATCACATTTCAAACTCAATTGAGAATCAATCTAGGTTAGATGTTGTTTATTTTGATATGTCCAAGGCTTTTGATAGAGTTAATCATAAAATTCTTCTTCAGAAGCTTTGTAGGTTAGGTTTTTCCAAATTATTAATTAATTGGTTTGACTCTTTTCTTAAGGATAGAATGTCTTGTGTGAGGTTTAATAATAAATTGTCATTACCATATTATTGCTTCACTGGGGTGCCTCAAGGCAGTGTTCTTGCACCTTTATTATTTAATGTATACATTGATGACCTAAAAACATGCATTAAATTTTCACATCTTCTATGTTATGCAGATGATTGCAAAATTTTTAGGCATATTTATTTTACTAATGATGGTTTTTTACTTCAAAGTGATATAGATAATTTCTTGAATTGGTGTGAATGTAATTATATAGATATAAATATGGATAAGTGCTCCATTGTCTCTTAAAGCTCTAGAAAATCTGAAATTTTAAGGTTTTCCTACTATATTGGTGATTCTAAAATTATAACAAATGATCATCAAAAAGATCTAGGAATAATATTTTCCAATAATGGGTCTTTTCATAATCACATTAATTTCATGGTGAATAAATCTCTTAAAATTGTAGGAGCTATTTACAGATATGGAAGAGCATTTAATAAATTTACAAAGATTAAACTTTTTATATCATTAGATCTTCCCATCTTGGAGTATGGTTCAATTATATGGAGTCCTCATAACAGGACAGATATCATAAGAATTCAGTCTGTTTTTGACAAATTTGCAAAATTGAATAGTTTAGGTAATGAACACTATATTGATTTACTGCTGAGATGAAAAACAAGAGATCTCAAGCTTTTTCATAAATTTATTTCCCAGAATATTTCTGTATCTAATTTGCTTTCTAATTTAGGTATTAAGAAACAGAATTATAATACTCATACTCACAATATTTTTGAACTGAAAATTTGTAAATCTGATGTATTAAGATTTTCCCCTTTATTTCGTTTACCTAGAACTTATAACAAAGATTTTGGTAATGATGATGTTTTTAATCTGGATTTTAAACAATTCACTAAAGTCCTCATAAAAAAAAAATTATCCTTAATTTCATTTGATATATTGCCTTTTTAATTATTTGTGCATTTTATTGTTTTTATATTTTCTTTGTATTATTATTTTTTTTAATGCTTATTTAGATTTGTATATGATAATGAAATTACTGTGCAATCTATAATTGGCTAAATGCTGTTGAATTGAATTATTATTATTATTATTATTATTATTATTATTATTATTATTATTATTATTATTATTATTATTATTATTATTATTATTATTATTATTATTATTATTATTATTATTATTATTATTATTATTATTATTATTATTATTATTATTATTATTATTATTATTATTATTATTATTATTATTATTATTATTATTATTATTATTATTATTATTATTATTATTATTATTATTATTATTATTATTATTATTATTATTATTATTATTATTATTATTATTATTATTATTATTATTATTATTATTATTATTATTATTATTATTATTATTATTATTATTATTATTATTATTATTATTATTATTATTATTATTATTATTATTATTATTATTATTATTATTATTATTATTATTATTATTATTATTATTATTATTATTATTATTATTATTATTATTATTATTATTATTATTATTATTATTATTATTATTATTATTATTATTATTATTATTATTATTATTATTATTATTATTATTATTATTATTATTATTATTATTATTATTATTATTATTATTATTATTATTATTATTATTATTATTATTATTATTATTATTATTATTATTATTATTATTATTATTATTATTATTATTATTATTATTATTATTATTATTATTATTATTATTATTATTATTATTATTATTATTATTATTATTATTATTATTATTATTATTTTCAAAGGATAAACTTTATTAGTATTCTAAAAGGTTATACAAGTTACATTTGGCACATAATTCTTACATATAAATTGGTTTCACAAAACTGCATATGTACAAAGATTTGATCAGTAACTGTATGCGTTATCAAACTAGAAGTATCTAAGAAAAAAACAGTTCATAAAAACAATGATGATCACTCAATCATATGATAATATTCAATTATATATACTTCAATTAAATTAAAGCAGGAATGCATCTAGTTTGTGTCAGTTGGCTTAAGAACTGGCACAAGGATCCATGTTAGATATAGTTTTTTTTGTTAGTGCTTTTATATAAGTTCTTGTATATTCCAGGTGTCAATGTACTTAGATTGATCTGTAATCTTCATGTCTCTTTCACGTATGGTTTGCAGCTTATTTCTGAATGTGTTTGGATGTCTTCTGGGGTTATAATTGTATATGAAATTACACCTTGTACACCATAAGGCAGGGGTCCCCAACCCTATGCTCGTGGGCACCATGGTGCCCGCTGACCATTTTACATGTGCCCGCCACTATCCGAACATGATAAAAAATTATTTATCTGATACAAATAAGTTTAATTTTTAAAATTTCTTGTAAATTATTGTATTATATTGTAATCAAATTGTATGTCATACTATACTTTTATAGCGTAAAAATATAGACGTTAATTATATATTAAAATTTTATTTTAGAAATAAATATTTTTTTTGTACATTATGTGTATTATTAACAATATCCAACTATAAATTTACATTGAAAAAATAAATGGTGCTCACCACCTAGTTAAAAAAATAAATGGTGCCTGCCACCTAGCTGGTATTATAGAATGTGCTCTTAAGTGCAAAAAGGTTGGGGACCCCTGCCATAAGGCATAGAGTAAAAATGTGCAAATTCTTATTTCAGCAAAGATACCCCTTTTAAAAGAGTCAAAAAGGGTTTTCATATTGATTTTTTTATCCTTGAGTGAAGTGCTAATAATTTCACGAATGTTTTCTAGACTTGAGCATGAGAAAAAAAGGTGGTTCTGTGTCTCCAAGTCCCTATGGCAAAGATTACATATATCATCTATATCTTTATAGTTTCTTTGATATTTCAAAAAGTGCTGTGTAGGTAGCGAGTCTAGATTTATCTTTAGGAGAAAGTCAAAATATTTTAGTTCAAGTGACCATAGTTTGAATTTGCGACATAATTGTTTATTATTAATATGAAGTGGAGTTTGTACATCATCTTGATTTGGATGTAGAAGTTGATAAACTTCCCAATATTTATATTCAAGTGACCATAGTTTGAATTTGCGACATAATTGTTTATTATTAATATGAAGTGGAGTTTGTACATCATCTTGATTTGGATGTAGAAGTTGATAAACTTCCCAATATTTATATTTGGCTTGTGGTGGTTTAAAGTTAAGAGTGTGAATTGTTAATAATGGTGTAAGTAGTGTGTTCAGATATCCTTGGAGAGGAGGTGGTCTATCTGTAGGGGTAATCTTGGCAGCAATTTCTAAATATGGGAATTTTTGTGCACATGTAAATATGTTCAATGTTTTTTGTATCCTGAAGACATGTATTGAGTGAAGGCCAAGGCCATTTTGTGAAAGGGGTTTTCTTAGGCGTTTTTTTGATATTGAAATAATCTTTTTTCCACAGAATAATTTTCTGCATAAGGAGTCTATTTTATTTGTAAATGCCTTGGTATAAATGATTGTTGGAGTAAAATAAGAGATTTTTGTAATCACTAGCATGTTAAGCAAGGCCATTTTTGTATATATAGAGAGGTAGGCTTTGGAGAATGAATTGACAGTCTTTTCCACTTTCTCTATCAAATTTTTCTGTATGAGTGATCTCATAGGTGAATGTCGTAAATAAAAGTTGAACCCAAGAAATGCGCTTGGTCTATCTTTGAAAACTTTAGTAATGCTATTACCGGTGAAGATCTGCCATGCACACGATTTCTCCATATTAAATGTTAGCTTGTATTCTTTTGTAAAATTATTAAGTATCTTAAGAAGTTTTGGAATTTGTTTTTGAGATGATAGAAATATTGCTATATTATCCATATATGCGATACATGAGATGTTGTCACTGATGATAGGCACGTAGATTCCTGAAAATTCATTTTCTATTATTTTTACAAGAGGGTTGATATAGGCAGTGAACAGTAAGGCACTGAGAGGTGAGCCCTGAGGAATGGACTGATGTGACACAATTGGTGGTGAAGTTTTCCCATTTAGGGAAACATAAATCTCATGGTTTAAAAGCAAGTTAGCAAGCAAGTTTAGATATGCGTTCGGAACTGAGTATTTTTGCAGAGTTTTAAGAACAGTACTGATGGAAATCATGTCAAAAGCGGCTTCAATATCTAGTTGAATAACAACTGGACTGTATTTTTTATTATCTCTAACAGTTTCTATAGTTGACTTGAATAGAAAGGCTGCCTGTCCTGTTGAGGATTCTTTTTTGGCAAATTGCATTTTTGATAGGTTTGGCAAAATGAATGGCTCTATTTTATCATTTATCACTGATTCTATTATCTTTATGCCAAGGGAGCACATTGAAATTGAACGTAGGTTAGTGGTGTTTGAGATTAATTGTTTCTTTTTTATGAATGGTACAAGCATAATTTGATTTAAGCCCTGTATTTTATAGATGTCTTTAGTGAGGTAGGAGACTAGGTTAAGCATATATTGTGCAGCGATTTTATCAATATTATTATTATTATTATTATTATTATTATTATTATTATTATTATTATCATCATCATCATCATTATCATTATTATCATAATCATCATCATCATTATTATTATTATTGTTGTTGTTATTATTATTGTTGTTGTTGTTGTTGTGAGGTGTAGTTGAATGTGATGTAAAATCCCTCATCATACTTGGCTACAGGATATCATAAATTAAGTTAATGATTTATTTAAAGAACCTGAGACGATTATATTTTATAACAGAGATTATAATTTATCTAGTATATTTAAAGATGTAAGGATGCTATAAATTTATATTATTATTTGAATAAAAACAGGGATAGTGTTCTTATGCCATTGAGATTATATCCTTAGGGAGATGTTCTCAATATTGTCCAACAACTATACCTTTCACCAAATGTTTCATGATTATTATAAGTATATTATTTATTTATTTAATCGAATAATATATTATTAATTAATAAATTTTGAGCTAGTCTAATAATAAAAACTATTTTAAGATATTATTAATACTTATTTTTTGATATATTAAGATCAGAACTTAACTGGAGGATTATTTTTAAATATTGCTTGATCATTTGATGAGGATACAATATACTATTTTAATATAGTTAACACATTCAATATGCATATTCCATCACTTGAACATAAATAGGATTCAAATATTTCTCTGCACTCAAATATTTCTAACTTGGTATAAGCTAATACCATTTGATATTAATTTTACAATCTATACTATTCTTGGAAAATTATTGAAATAATAATATTCCTAATTAATTTGTTTCATCTACACTAGAAGTCATCAACCTTTTTTTTTGTTTACTGTCCATTTTGACATATTTTGGAGAGATTAAAATATACCTATTGTTAATCTAACATAAAATTTGATAATATTCTTACAGAACACAATTTTATTCATAACTAACATAGAGAATTAACCACAGAATAAGATATAGGGAGTATCAAATACAAATAAGAGCAATCATATCTAGAGACATAAAATAAAATTTAAAACTGAACTAATGCAAGAACAGAACTCATTTTTATGTATAATTACAATTATAACATAAAATGAGAAATAACTCCATATTTATTTAATAACTGATATATATATATAATGGCTACAGAAAGGAGTTTGCTATTAACTGAATGGAGACCCTTTCATTCCTCTTGGAGGCCTTAAAGGAACCAAGCAGGGCAAAATCCTAATGTCCACTCCATACGTTCTTGTCATTACAGCTGTTATTACTATGTGATTATTCATATACTATACAGACATGGATAGGCTGCTCACCAACACACATTAGCCAGCATAGTGAGTTTATTGTCTTTTTACCTCTGAGTTTAAGATCAAGAAACACTATTGTCTTTCTTCTCAGTTGCCTGATACGGCAGAATGAAGGTATGTGTAAATGATAAATATTTTTCCAATAGATATATATAATCATGACAGACAAAAATAAACCATGACCCTTATTCCCAGAAGGTTGTAAAGTCACTAACCAAGGCAGCGGGTTGGTGGCCGAAGGTGGAGAGTCCAGGCTTCTATTTGATGACGACTTTTATTTAAGTACTTACAACTGCAGATCACTTTCAAGTGAAGGAAGATTGCAAGAATTAGAAGAACTGTCTTATATTAAATGGGACATTATTGGATTTTGTGATGTTAGAAGAAAAGGTGAAGAGACAATTGGTTTAAAAAGTGATCATGTACTCTACTATAAAGGCACAAATATTGGAAATACAAGTGGAGTAGGATTCATTATAAATAAAAAATGGAAGAATAACATTGTGGAGATTAATGGTGTATCGGACAGAGTGACAAGATTAGTTATACAACTTATACCAAATACAGATAATTCAGGTTTGTGCCCAACAAGTTCTCATAGTGATGAAATAATAGAATATGGATGTACAAAAGGCTTTTGATCAGAGTAAACAACATTTTAAAATTATTATGGGAGACTTTAATGCTAGAATTGGTAAACAAATGAAAGTGCTGTAGGTAATTTTGGTTATGGTAATAGAAATGAGAGAGGACATAGACTTGTGGAGTTTGCAGAAAAAGAAAAATTTAATATTATGAATTCTTTTTTTGAGAAAACTGTTAAGAGGAAATGGACATGGAAGCATCCAAATAAAGGTACAGCAAAATTGGATTATATTTTGACTAACAGAATATACGTAATTCAAGATTGTAATGTTCTTGATAAATTTAACACAGGAAGTTAATCGATTAGTAAGATGTAAGTTATATGACAATGCAAAGCTAGAGAGACAAAAATTAAGAAAAACAATATTTACAGTTGATATTCCTAATCTTCAGAAATATTCGAATGAATTCAATTTAGAACTTACAAATCGGTTTCAAGGGATGAGTAGATTTTGAACATGATTCAGACTTGAATGAAATTAATATGAAAATAACTGATACACTTTTAGAAACTGCAACAAAGATAGCTGGTAGAAAAAAACAGCAACTGACCAATAAAATTTCTACTGAGACTAGAGAATTTATGAAGAAAAGAAGGAATATGAAGATATACAAAAATGATGCATTAAAAAAGATTGAATATCTCGAATTTTGTAAAATGGTGCAGAAAAGAATTGAAAATGATATAAGAAAGTATAACTGTGAACTAGCAAGGAAAGCTGTAGAAGAGAATAAAAGTTTTAAGAGTGTAAAACAACATTTTGGTATTGATAGGAAATTTATATCTACATTCAGAAAAAAAGATGGAATTATTTTTAAAAAAGAGAGATGACATTGTGAAATGGGTAGAAGACTTCTATCAAGAATTATATAATAATAAAGAACAAATACCTCCTATATCTATTATATCTTCCAAATTACCTAGAATTTTAAATGAAGAAATGAGACATGCAATTAAATTTATGAAGAAAGGAAAAGCTCCAGGTAATGATGGAATTATAATTGATATATTAAAAGAAGCAGGTGAAGAAATAGAAATTTTTTTAGCAAAGCTATATACCAAATGTCTAAATAATAAAGATGTACCAGATGATTGGAAGAATGCAGTATTAATATTAATATTTAAAAAAGGTGATAAAGAAGATATTAGAAATTACAGACCTATCAGCCTTTTATCAGTTTTATACAAAATTTTTACCAAGATAATTACAACTTGTCTACAAAGAACATTGGATTTCCACCAACCAAGAGAACAAGCTAGTTTTAAAATTGGTTTTATTACAGTAGATAATATCCAGGTATTGAGAGAAGTTATAGAAAGGAGAAATGAATATGTGTTGACATTATGCTTTGGATTTGTAGATTATGAAAAGGCATTTGATTCTATAAACATCTCTTCAGTGATTAAAGCATTGGATCATCAAGGTACAGATCCAGGGTATTGTCACATTTTAAAGAATATTTATAAAAATGCAATAGCAACAATTAGATTACATAATGATACTAGGAAAGTCAACATACAACAGGTGACTCTATATCTCCAAAACGTTTTACAGCAGTGCTGCAAAAAGTATTTTGTGGATTAAAATGAAAAGTTTGATATAAAAAAAAAATGGAAAGTTAAAGGAGTGAAAGTAAATGGAGATTATTTAAATCATTTAGATTTTGCAGATGGTATAGTTTTTTTGTTTTTTTTCAAATAATGCTTTAGAGTTGCAGGAAATGTTGCAAGAGTTATCAGATGAAAATAGGACTAAAGATAAATATTAAAAAGACTAAAGTAATATTTAATGGATTTTCTCAAAATATGAAAACAAAGATTGATTATGATGAGTTAGAAGAAGTTAACAGTTACAAATACATTTGCCAGATTATTAATACAGATGGAAATGTAATGGATGAAATTAATCATAGAATTAAAACTTGATTGGAGTGCTCTTGGTAGAAATAACTTGATACTAAAAGGAAATATGCCTATGTATTTGAAAAGGAAGGTTTTTAATAAATATGTTTTACCAGTTTTTACTTATGGATCTGAGACTTGGACACTTAATAGAAGACCAATACAGAGAGACTTCAGAGCACTCAAAGGAGTCTGGAGAAATGCATGTTGGAAATAACAAGAAGAGATCGAAAACACAATATATGAGTAAGAGAACAAACAGGTGTTACTGACCTCATTGAAAAAATTAAAAGATTGAAGTGGAATTGGGCTGGACATATTGCTAGAAGAGATGATAATAGATGGATAATTGAAATCTTAAATGGGATTCCAAGAGATTGTAAAAGATACAGAAAGAGACCACATGTTAGATGGATGGATGAAATAAGAAAGTGTGCAGGGGTTATGTGAAAAGAGATGCTAGATATCAAAGAAGATGAATTGAACTTGGAAAGACTTTCATCCTGCAGTGGATTGCTAATGGTTGATGATGATGATACAAAAACTAAATGTTTAGTTGGAATTATTTTTTAATGAGAGCCTTGTGTTTGATGTTATTTAACTAAATAGTTTATGTTTGGTTTTAGTTTTGTCAAAAATAATCAAAGGTCTCCTCTTTCTTGTACATCTAAATGATTTCTCTCCTTGGTTAAAAGTTTGTTCACAACACTGAATTTTGCTTCCATCAAATATGAAGCTGGAAATGCTATCACATGTGAAAATATTTTTATTTCATAAACATCGATACAATTTAGGAATATTTTTTGCCACAGTTGTAGATATCCTCCTTCACTGAAATTTATTTTACTCTCAATGTCATATAACTCTTCTTGCAAGCCAATTTCAACTTCAGTAATAATTCACATTAAGTGGAGACTTCATCCATACATTACAAAACATGTTCTATATGAAATCCTAAATATTGACAATACATATACAAATTGAATAAAAAAAATTATAAAGCAGAATAAAATAAAGATGTAGTTTTTAAAAAAATTAAATGAAAGCACCTGGTATTAAATTAATTACTAGTCACCAAAAATTGGAAATCACTTGTTGATGGGTGCTACCAAACACATTAAAGACCCTCATTCTACACAGACTAAAGATGCTATTTTGAAGAAAAATAAAAATGCCTTTTTTCTTACCTTGCAACAATCTATCAGTTCTTCTGAAGTACTTTATCTAAATGTAAAGTTTTAAGTTAATTAACAGATTTAATTTAGCTTATGCCCAGCAATACAATTTTAATAATTATATGAAATTTGCTGACTTCATACTAATTTGAGATTTCTTGCTTTTATAAACTTATTTTTACATTACTTTAATTTTTTTCTTTAATTACATGTCATCACTGAAAGTTTTATTTAAACTTTGCTTTTAAATAATGCATAATTAACTTAAAGATTATTTTTAACTTTTTCTTTTAATTATATACAAAATGTAATCATTATTTTGAATTAGAATAATTTATTTTGCTAATGTAAATGTTTCATTGTTGAACAATTTAACAAACATTACTAATCTTTTAATTCATCTTGCCTTTCTTTCCAAATCAGCCAATTATTATTTTTAATAACCTATCTTCAATTATGAGTATTAATCAGCTTTACCCTTGTTCCATATCTCTCTTATATAATAATTAATCAAATCTTAGTCTCTCTGCATATCCTCTGCTTCTATTCATGTATTTGTTTTAAGTTTATATATATATATTTTAAATTTCCTTCATTTTTTTTCATTATCTATATTTAAATCTAACACAATATTTTATTTATTCCTTTCTCATAATTTATCAATAATATATTTGATCTATTATCATTAAATTTGAACATAATATTCTTCCCCAAACTCTATATATCAATAATAATAATAAGTGACTGTTTAATATTGTCACACTCTCATATCCAAACACTTAAGATTTGCCCATACTTAAACGTTTTGGGTAGAAAAGTTAGATGGATTCATTATACTTTTTCTAAAGATTTTATCGTGTTTGAGAATGTTAGTATTATTTACGTGAAGTTATCTGTAAGGCGCATGTGCATTAGCGCCTGATCGCTAATTTACATTTACAATTTATCAACATAGCGCTGTATAAATAAATACTTAATTATATATATATGTTTAATTTCAATCAAAAATGATGTATAGTAAATTTTAAATAATTTCGCAAGCGTCATTTATCCAAGCATATTAAAATAATTTAAAGTGACTGTTTAATATTGTCACACTCTCATATCCAAACACTTAAGATTTGACCATACTTAAACGTTTGAGTCGAAAAGTTAGATGGATTCATTTTACCTTTTCTAAAGACTTCATTTTGTGTTTGAGAATTTAGTATTATTTACGTGAAGTTATCTGTAAGGCGCATGTGCATTTGCCTGATCGCTAATTTACATTTACAATTTATCAACATATCGCTGTATAAATAAATACTTAATTTTATATATGTTTAATTTCAATCAAAAATGATGTATAGTAAATTTTAAATAATTTCGCAAGTGTCATTCATCCAAGCATATTAAAATAATTTAAAGTGACTGTTTAATATTGTCACACTCTCATATCCAAACACTTAAGATTTGCCCATACTTAAACGTTTGGGTCGAAAAGTTAGATAGATTCATTTTACCTTTTCTAAAGACTAAAGTCTTAATTAATAATAATAATAATTTCTGCAAGTTTGTCCATTTTCTTTATTTTCAAAAATTTAAACAATATAAACATACTTAAGCATGACTTAAAGAGTTCTTTTTTTTTTAAAAAAAAAATCCATCATTTTTGAAATGACCACGTAACCACTACATTTTAAAACTTCAGATATTTCATAAAGACCTGTTTAGCCTTTCCATTTTTAAGATTACAAAGATTTGTTTTAATTTCATTAAGTTTGGATAACGTTTCACATCTAAATGAGTATATAAAATATATTATTAAAATTCATTATCTCAATTCTTGTTCAAAAGATGACAAAATACTTATTCAATATGGTTAAAATAACATTGTCATCATATACATGAGAGCCATCACTATATTTAATATAATTATAATACCCTTCTTCAGGTTCATATGTTAGTTTTGGTGCATCAAAAAAGATCTTCATGGTGTGATCAGTAAATGTGTATATTTTGTTTGCTGTTTCAGTCCACCAATTATTTTTGAGACTTTTATCAATCATTGAACTTCTATGTTTAAATCTATACATTTATTATGAAGTGCACACCTAATTTATTATTCTGCCAAGCAAATAATGCTATTATTTCCTTTTAATCAAATCACTAATAATAAGATCATTGTCAGAAAATTAGTCATGGTTCTTTTTTTTTTAGTGAATCCAAAAATATATTTACTTGTATCCAATTATTGAAACATAGTACATATGATAGATAATTTCTATAGAACAAATATCAATTTTCTTGTAAAATGATTAAAATAAATAGGTGTATTTATTAGTCACTACTGGTGAATTTAATTAGAAGGTCATTGATAAATATCTGCAAAAACTGTTGATTGAGAGAACCAGCTTATTCATGCACAGATCCAAAAAGATTTAGCAAACCAGTTGCTATTGCTTAAATTAAGACCCTCTATTCATATACACAACACATAAAATCTTACCAAGCTATATGCTCATATATATTTATCTAAATAGTGAGATAAACAGTTTGAATGATTTTTTAATACCGACTACAATCTACTCATTCTTTTACAGATTATTACTGAATTTATAATACCTTCATTTTTATTAATTGTTCGATTAAATGCACCACTATCTTTTGCACTTTTAAAATTAAAGTAAAATAAAAATGGCTTTAAAAAAGTTACAAAAGAGACATGTTACATTTTATTACTAATTATAGTGTTTTTCAAATATTTACATTGACATACAAGTCTAAGTTTTGTACTCCAGAAAAAGTAAAGAATATATTGGAGAAATATATTTATTCTTCGTTAGATCATTAACTCATAAGTGTTAAATTTAATTAATGATTAAATGTATGTATTTACGATAAGAACATTGCGATCGATAAATGCCAAGAGATATTTGCTAATTACAAATATTTCTTGATATAATACGAATTAATTGTATGCGTAATTAAAAATGCAAAGAAGAATTCAAGAATGAACATCAAGGTTGAATATTGGATTGCCGGAGACCAACTGAGGATTATAAGTAGTTTGAGCAACAAAGTGGGTGGTTCTACTTCCAGTGAGGTACCAAGTGGACAATTGCAGAGAGACAGAAGTGCAAGTAGCTGAATGTGATGTGATGCACTGTGACTTCTCTTTAAATGGAGTCAGGAATCTCTCAGCAACTATGCCCATTTTTGTTCATATTTATTCTTCCATAACTTCATTATTTGTACCCTTTCTGCTTTCAAGCATTTACATTCAATTAACAGATGCCTAATATTTTCTATGTCTTCCTTACACACTTTGCAGACTAAATCACCCGTATTTTTCCATTTACGTGTATATTCTCTTGTTGCTAAAAGAAGTTTAAGTGTCGGTGCAGCACTCTAGTGTGAAAATATGTTCGAGAGCAGCAACTGAACAGGGCCAAGGAGTTTGGGAACAGAGGTCAGAGGAAACGGTCTAGAAAGCAGCCAGTTGTAAAGTTTTACTTCCAGTGAGTTATCAAGTGGACAGTTGCAGAGTGACGGAAGTGTGTGTAGCTAAAAGAAGCTTGAGTGATGCTGTAACACTCTTGTGTGAAAATGTGTTCGTGAGCAGTAACCGAACAGGGCCCAAGAGTTTTGGGGAAACCGAGGCCGGAGAAAACTGTCTAGTAAACAATCAGTCGTTAAGTGCGCCGAAAGAAGTGAACTCAAGTGAACTATATATATATATGTATTGTGTTGTGCGTGTAGCAATAACTTGTCATGGGAAGTGAAGCAAAGTGAACTATATATATATTGTGTTGTGCGTGTAGCAATAACTTTTTACTACTATTATTATATTTTGTTTGTTGGTATTCGAAGTGCTTGCATTTTGAATACACATCACATTGGCACAGTCACCAGCGAACCTGTGTGTAGCGAATAAGTTTCGAATACACAACACGCTGGCGCAGTCTCCATTGAACCTGTGATTAGTGAACAAGTTTGGCAGCAGTACGAAATGGACACTTTTGAATAGAAAAATAAGAAAAAATGCAGTGTCTCTCCAAGTAAGAGAGAGAAAAAAAAGCATCCAAGACGGCAAGGGAAAAGAAAACTAAGTAATTTTCAAGGTTACATTTTTAAATCACAACAAGGGTTTTTTCAGGAGTTGTGGGAAGTGTCATGTTTTGTAAAAATATTTATATTGACATGCAAGTATAAGTTTTGTATTGCAGAAAAAGTAAAGAATATATTAGAGAAATATATTTATTTTTGGTTAGATCATTAACTGATGAGTGTTAATTAAATTTATATAACATTTCGATCGATAAATGCCAAGAGACATTTGTTAATTACAAATATTTTTTGATACAATACGAATTAATTGTATGCGTAATTAAAAACGCAAAGAGAAAGTCAAGACTGATAACATCAAGGATGAACCTTGGATTGCCGGAGGCCAACTGAGGATTATAAATAGTTTGATCAACAAAATGCGTGGTTCTACTTCAGAGACGGAAGTGCGTGTAACTGAAAGAAGCTTAAGTGACGATGCAGCGTTCTAGAACAAAAATGTGTTCACGAGCAGCAATCAAACAGGCCCAAGAGTTTTGGGAAAAAAACCGAGGCCGGAGAAAACTATCTAGTAAACAGCCGGTCGTGAAATTTGTCGGGGGAAGTGAACTATATATATATTGTGTTGTGTGTGCCGCAATAACACATCATGGGAAGAGAACTATATATATATTGTGTTATGCGTGTAGCAATAACTTTTCGTTATTATTATTATTTATTGTTTTGTTTGTTGGTATTTGGAGTGCTTGCATTGCGGATACAAAATACGCTGGAGCAATTTCCATCGAACCTGTGTGTAGCGAATAAGTTTCGAATACCCAACACTAATTATTATTCCTTAGCAATTATTTCATGAAAGTTCCTAAATCACGCAGTGATTGAAAATCAAGAAAGAGAGAAAAATTGATCCTAGCGTTTCGAAAAATTTGCAAATACATTTGATAGATAAAAAAATTAATTACTTATAAAAATATGATAAGGAAGAAAAAGAATATTTTACTTATATGATTAAATATATATTTTACAACCTTAAAAATATATTTTAAACTTTTATTTTTATATATATAAAAAATCAAAACCCTTAACAGTTTTTATTGCATTCCTACAATTTATGCTCACATTTAGATTTCTCTCGTTACTGAGTGTCTTATTTCTTGATTTATTAGTTTAAGGTACAATAAATCCAATCTCAGGCATTTTCAGGGAATTTAACTAAGTTCTTTTTAACAGCACATTCACTTCTAAGAATCGCAGATTTGCAATCCAATTCGTAATATACCTTTGGGGAAGATTTTGATTATACTTATTAAGTATAATAAAAAATACCACTTTTAAACGCCTGATTATCTTTTTCTCTTGTAAAAAAAAACCTGAATATTTTGTGGTTTTCTTAAGAGATTTCATTCTTCACTAGCAATCAACTATTTCACATTCTAGTAAAGCGTTGGTGGCCTAGTAGTTAGCGTAGCTGCCTTCCAAGCAGCTGACGCGGGTTCGCTTCCCGGTCAACGCTTTGGCATATGAAAAAAAAAAAAAAACTATTTTACTTTTTGTTGGATAACACTTTATGCTACGATATTAAATAAGTTTTTATGAGTTAGTCTTACAAATGAGAATATTTAAAAATGACTTGATCTAGTCCCCCACTTGTTTATCTGGATCTATAATTTATCTCGTTTTTAAATACGTTCGGGATTTTTCTCTTCTTGTTATCAAAAACTGTTTATTTCTTAATATTTATCTAATTAATCTAAACTTTTTTTAAAAAAAATTAAAACATTTATTCTTATAGTATGTTTTCTAAAATATACAAAATTAATTTATACATTTTGTTTTGTTTTATTTGTAAATGTGTATGTTATTGTGAAACTTACTTGTATTTATTTAAGCTCACTTCACAACATTATATAATATATATACATATTTTTTCATATGTCATAGCATCGGCGGATCGCAAACCCACAACCGTCTGCAACCAACTACTTGCTTGCAAGGCGGCTGCGATGACCTCTCGGCTAACAACGCTTGACACAAAAATATATTTTAAGCGATTAAACTTAATAAAATGAAATACGGCACATACTAAGCTTTTACAACGACTAATCACAAAGAAAGCAATAGAGAAAAAACCCTCACAGAAATTCCCCGGGTTTTTATTAGATCATTAAGTATACTACTTTTTTTAAATATCAATTGTAATATATAACGAAAAGTTAAATATACACACGCGTGCGCACAAACTATTCTATTCTTTTTTTCCTTATACATTTATTTTATTTTATTGATTTTTTTTATTTTAAGGATAGAAACAATACATTTCAGAATAACTTTATCTCTTTTCAACTATAACAATGTTAATTTTACTATTTACTGATTATTCATTATTTCCCTTTAACTTATATGTTATAATAGTTGCTGAAATAAACAATTACTGCTTCTATTCAGTATATATTTTTACCTTAAATTATTTATATATAATAGCCTTTATTTCAACTTCTTTTCTCCTGCGATATCGTATTATTACTTCTTATGCTTTATTTTATTTTCGGAAGTAGTGCTGCCTAGCAACTCTATTCTCTTTCTTCATAATCTAATAATATTTTTATTCTTTAATATTACTGTTTTATACTAGTTTCTTTGAGTTTTTTAAAAATAAAATTGCCTCCAATTTCTGTAATATCTGATAAAGATAATAATAATAGTTTTCTATCACTACTTCATTTATACCTATGTTATATATCTTCATTTAACTTAAATAGCAACTGGGAGTTGTTAACTTTTATAATCCTTGTTTTACTAATCTTTATCTATGCTAATAAAGTAAATAATTTGTAAATGGAGATTCGTACAGCATTAATTCAGTATAATGATACTTGCACCATATCCTTATGACTTTTCTTTATTTATGCTATTTGATAGAGTTCATAAATCATGGCTGCAGTAGACTTCTCACAACACAATCTATTATTAT